>CM022554.1:322454-834663 GCA_012273795.1 Dendrolimus punctatus | reverse complement strand
ACAATAAGTGTATTAGATGAATACTTCGAATAAGAGTTAGTACTAAGAATAAAGACGTCTATAAATAGAAGAGAAATGCGAAATACTTATTCTATGAAGTTCACTTCTAATGCGTTTTTTTATACATTTTTTATTGTTAATGTCTGTTACTGGCAACAAAGAACCCCATGAAGAAAATAATAACGATCTGTCTAGATTCCTTTATTTGACGTCTTTCATAAAATATGATGTTAATTTATTGAATTTAGTTTTACATTTTCGTATTCCTATCAAAATTATTCATTAGTGAATTGAGGAAAACCGATTTTTTTAAATTCTTGCAAGAAATGTAAGTATAAAATATAGTTTTCTTTAAAAAGAACTATATTAGAATAAATAATTTTTAAAAGCTTTTCTGTAACTTACAATGGATGTATATATGTATGTATGTAAGTTCGGGTGGAATCTTGAAAGTAAAATTTGACCAACTTCTCGGTTTCCGATTGAGCTGAAATTTTGCACGGATATGTATATAGCGTGGCATTGCAATAATATAGTACCGTGGAGCTAAGTTCATGATGGAGTCGGAAGGAGGTTATAGGAAATTTTGTACTAAACAAGACAGACCCGTCGTGTTTGGGCTCGTTTTACTTGTCTTGGCTAGCACTCTGCTACATAATATCCAAGATCTCAAAACCTTGTATTTAAAAATCTCTTAAAAAATCATATTTATACGCACGATTATAATTTCGTCTTTATTGCGGCTGTTTTGAATATTTTCGGATTTACCCATGTCTCCTTTTCCACTCGTGTCTATTTGTTTTTTGTAGGCCAGCCCGAATACCGAGGACTGGCAGGCCTGTTACAGGCCAGATCTGTGTTGCTACTCCCATTTGCGATTGCTTAAGATGACGGTAATAAAGTTTATTAATTGCTCGGTAATATGTAGAATAAAGGTAAGTGTGCACATGCCCGTGTTAGTCCAAGCTGATAAATAACAAAATAATGATAATCTGAAATATTGTAATCAAAGTTTATTACACTAGAATGATTACAATTACAATATTAAATACAGCACAATAATACACAGATATATTAGGACAACTCCAAGAGTTACTTCCACGCTTGTCAGGTGTCGAGCAGCAATTTGCTTTCCAAGAATACTGCGATTCTCAGGCAGTTATTATCGACCACAATATGCGATCCCTGTCCAGGACTGTCGGTTTAAGACTTAGTTGTAGACAGTCGCCGGTCGAAGACTGTCGGTTGTAGACCGTCAGTTGTAGAAACAAGCATAAGTGCGAACACAGAACCGCATCGTATGAAGCGTACGAAACTGCTCATTGGTAATGCGGACGCTTCTGCTCCGAGGGGCAATTTTTGCGATGCATATCTATGACGTCATACTGAATTTTTGGCGTGTAGTGAACACTTACAAAGCCAATAGATGGCGCTGTGCAAACATTTCCCAAAACGTACAAATAATATATATACAAATTTCCATAATTGACAGGACTAGGCATGAAGACAACAATAGCCCCGCTGACAGATCTTCTTTTGAGACGGAGGAGCGTTTCATTCCATTCTAGTCATGGGAAAAATCACTCACCAAAAAGAAAAGAGTGATATATATCTTTTTGATACAAGATATATAATACTAGCTGTGCCGGCAGACGTCGTCCTGCCCGGTAAAAAATAGGGGTTGATCGTAGAGGGTTGAAAATTTAGGGTTGTATGTATCTTTTAATGCTGTATCATAAAAAAATTTAAATTAAAAATTTTGTCTAAAAAATAATAAAAAAATTTAGGGGTGGACTACCCCTAACATTTAGGGGGATGAAAAATAGATGTTGGCCGATTCTCATAGATACCGGATAAGCACAAAAAATTCATAAAAATCGGTCAAGCCGTTTCGGAGGAGTATGGCAACGAAAACTGTGACACGAGAATTTTATATATTAGAAGATATCACTCTTTTATATCTTTAACTCTTTATCTTTACAGTGAATAGTATCAGTGTCAATTGCAGACAAGATGAGTTATTATCTGTGAGTGATATACTAGCAGAGCCGACACGCGTACCTGTAGCAACGCAAAAAATATAAACAAAGAGTGAAGAAATATAATAAAATTAAATTACATTAAAACTAAATTACACCATAAAACTAGAATGTTACGATTTATTTTGGCTTGCAATTATATTCGGTTTCCTCGTTCACTCACTACGCATGCGCAGTGTGCGGGCTAATCATTCTTCCTCATCGCGTGGAACAGGAATGAACTAGCGTCAAAGATATAAAGACACATTTTGACGCAAGTGATATGCAGATCTAACCACTTATCGCGACGGATATATATCTTTTGAGTTAATCACTCAGGAGTTACACACCTCTATTCCATTCCATCTCGCTCCTCCACTCTACACAGAGCACCCCTGGAAGCTTTTTTATGTAGTTGTAAAAGCTTAGCAGGCAGGCAAACGGCCCACTTGAAGGAAAGCGGTTACCATCGCCTATGGACATTTGCAACTGCGCGATTAAAGAAGACTGGAGTCTGGAACCTGTTCACTAATGCCGGAACACCACCCAAGGTTGTTATGGCGACATATTTTAGACCAAGTGTTGTAGCCATCCAGTCGGACAAATATCCTACCACCGACTGGGTTGTTTTGTCGCCTCTTACGACAGGCCGCCCGGCCGCAAGAAACTGTATGTATATTGTGAAAAATTAATACGTTCGATGCGATGCGTTCGATGCTTATGATGCGGCCGATTACCCCCTTAGACGCCTTCAGTCTGATGGATACAGAATCTACCTAAGGTCGCTGGTAAGCCCTGGATGAGGAAAGTAGAGGACGATCGGTTGGTTAAAGAAGATCTTGTTCACTAGTTGAATGTTGTTGCTGACCCCCTATAAATTCATACCGGATTTTGTTTTTAATGCCGATTCACTTGATGGAGTAGGTTATTGCCGTCTATGGATTTTTACAACACTAGGACCGAAGGCAACGCATTCCTAGCGTTTAAAGAAAAGATAAGGACAAGGTATAGGGGAAGGGATAAGTGGGCCATCAAGTTTATATTTCTGTATCGAAGCCTTATTATTGCTAGAAATTTTATTTATTTCCAGCATATCCCCATAGATAGAAGTTAAGGGATATGGAGGGAGGGGATGGAATGGTGGCAGTGGTGCGAGGGATAAGAGATGCCGGTCTGGCTGTGACGCTGCTGGATGGCACCAGACAATATACTCTATTGCCTAACCCTGGTGAGCGCTTGTACATATATAATAATAACAATAATTATTATAATTGAAGACATGAGTGGATGAAAGTGATAAGTCACATAATTCCAATTCTGAGTAAATCGAGATAAAAGTTTTACTTTTATTTGAAACTGAACTGAACTTAACACCTTTAGCAACTTTTTATTTTTTAAATATACCTTATATCTATAGTCTAAGGTCTGTAGTCATTTGGTATCGACTTATAACATTCATCTACGCAAAAAAAAGCAAAACACCGAATATGCGACATATCACCTTCATCCACTCACGTCTTCAATCGTATGTCTTTCAAGACCACGGGCCATTAAACTGCCCCCAACTTTTTGAGAGCTTGCATGGGGCCATGAGAAGGCTAACACGCAGAGGGCCCTTGCAAATTTAATCTAATTGTGGCGAGACACTGACCGGCGAGTATCCCTGTCTACACCATATAATAATGCACTCGAGGACAAGCCCCGGTCAGTGGAAGACTATTGTAGAGATGAGAATAAAAGATCCGGACTATTGGGATGAACTTCTAGTGGACTGGGTTATGGGGACTATGGCGTCTGCCCGTCTCAATGTTCGGGGAACATGGAAAAATGGGTAGACGGTGATTTGCCACTCAGTGTAAGTGGCTAAGGGGTGTCGATAGATATGTAATGTATCTCGATAAATAAAGAACCATTCATCTTTCCATTCTGATATTTTCAGTAGCCCAGCAAAAGCCGCAGACCCAAGTGCGTATAACCCACGTGGATGGTCCATCACAAAGATGCACGGCATCCAATACAGGCTGCGAGCGCGTCGTGGTAGCGCACTGCGACTCGGCCGCTCAAGCAACCGATGGACAGTACGCCAGCATGTACAAGGCAAGTAAATATGGGGGACGGGTTCTCACCCTCCTGTTATAACGTTGTAGCAGCAGCAGCAGCAGCAGTAAATTAAGTACCAATATTAAGAAGTCGTACAGCTGGTACAGTATATAGCACAGTGTATGAGCGGGACGGATGATGTGCGAACGAGTTAGAGCAACTATTAATATGTGCGCTCCCGCGTTGCGCTAGCCAGGCTTCCGGGCTGAACGCCTCCGCTCCCACGGAGTCGGGAAGCCCCCAAAGCCCGGTATCGCTGAAACAGCCATCTGCGGCTATTCAGATGAGTCAGATCCAAAAAAAAAAATGCGCTAGCCAGTAGTTCGTTGTCCGCTGCGATGACTAGGCGTATGCAGCTCCCATAAAATCGAGATTATATTATAAACCTCCGCACACATAGATAGTAAAGAGGCTTTCATCATTATCTTCAATACAGCTTTTAGGGTCGGCTTGATTAGTGTGATCTACGGAGAAAGAATATAATTTCCGCTTTGAAGCGGCCTGTCGTATGAGGCAACAAAATAACCCACAGCCAGGCGGTAGGGTATTTGCCCATCTGGATGGCTACCACCCCTAGTCTAGAGTATGCCGCCATAAAAACCCTGAGTTGGGTTCCGGCATTAATGGTCAGGTTCCACTCTACCTTTAGAGAGTGGCAGCACCTTTGGTGTTGTAAATGTCCATAGGCAAAGTAGCCGCTTTCAATCAGATGGGTCGTCTGCTTGTCTGCTGAACTCATGCAACAAAAAAGATTACAGTGTCATCAAATTTTATCTTTCTGTTTAGATGGCTCATTGCAACCTAACGCCAACAGCGCCACCTGTCCAGCTTACAGAGTTTCCACCGCAACGCGCTGAACTTTGTCGAGGTTAGTCAAGTCAGTTTTTCGTCTTTATATCACAGAGTACTTTATATATACTGGTATAGAGTCAACAGTCATAATGTATATACTAACGCACTCTATCGGTATACGGCACTATTCAACGGCAAAAACCGTCCAGGGGTCTAGTATTATTTTGATTTTTATATTAGACTTTTGGAAATTGCGAGAGTTAATAATTTAACTCCTGCAATTCCCAAAAGCCTTTCCAAAAAATGATATTTGTTAGGAAATAAAACAACAATTTAGCGGTAGCGTGATTTATTATGTTTCCTTTTATTAAAATATTCAAAGGCATACATTTTCATAACATCATTTGTATCCACATCTAATCTGGTGCCGTTACGATGATTTACTTACAAGTTTTACTGCATCTGGGCACACAACAACCTCTTTCAGAAGAAGCCATAATTCAAGTCATCAGAGAACAAATTGTTAGGCAAATCGGTGTTCAGGGTACATGCGTAAGTCCAACGTGATCACAGTACACTAGTAAACGTGATAAGCGAAGTTTTCGGAGTCCAGGAATCAAACAAAGTTATCGAAAAATAATCAAAACACAAAGTACATACATTCACGATTGTAACTCGTATCGATCGGAATGTGTTTTTGGTTTTGACATAATTGACATCTTTGAAATAATTTTTTGATAAATCGACAATTCATTGAAAATCCAGTAATTAAAGTTAAAAAGATCTTTACAATTTGGAAAAGGTGAGAAATAGAATTTACACACTTTAAAATATATTTATTAGCTGACATGGCCTGCAAAAACATAAAAACATATCAAATATTTCTTAAACAAGTATTAAAACAACTGCGTATAACGAAACATATTATTTTCTTTCATTTGGTGTTCAATTAGGGAACAGTGACATCTACTGCAATACGTACCTACTAATTGAACGCAAAAAATCTCTAAGAAAAAATAATTGTACTGACTGTTATGACACTGCTTTATATCTAAAATGCATTCCGACGGACGCGGTAGGCAGCAGGCGGCAGCGAGCAAATGCTGTCGGGTATCATTTGCCGTCGTATGAATTCCAAAGACGCAGCAGACCTGCAGTTTCGATGCTACATTACTAGCTTTACGGTCGACTTTTCGCTACTGAATTTATTAGTTTAATAATTGATACTTTAAAAATATATTCTTATTAAAAGAATTCACAAACTTGAACAATAAAAAAAACTTCGTTTAAAAAAACCGACTTCAAAAACTAAAACACTGATAAACTAAAAAGTATAAAATAACTTATTTCTAAAGCTATTATTATTAATATATATTATCTTAGACATCTTAAAGTCGGTGCTTAGTAATTTTCAAAATATACCTAGTAATTTTTATGTTTTACTTTACCAGGCCAAAGTATATTAAATTTTTAGTGGAGCAAGTGGCAGCTATTCTGCGTCTAACAAAAAAAGAATCATGTAAATCGGATCATAAATCTCGGAGTAATCGGTGTACATACATTTAAAAAAACATACCGATCAAATTGAGAACCTCCTCCTTTTTGAAGTCGGTTAAAAACGAGTGTCGATGTTAACGCGCGAGTGCGCGCAGGCCAGCGCGCGTGCTCTATAGAACAGCATTCCTTACGCAGTCTCGTAGTCTACTATAGTGATAAGTAGTACACGTGTGAGGCGGTACATTTGTCCCCTACAAAATAGATTTGTACTGATACAGCTCCATATTTAAATTTGTACTACCTCAAAAAATTTATCCCGCTACTACTCAAGCGTCAAATATAAGCAGAAGGACAGAACGAAGACAACAGTACAATAACGACTCTACGGATATTCACATGACAATGTACAATTTTTACACAAGGCATGGTCACAGGCAGAAGAGGGAAGGGTGGCGTAAAACGTCATAAGGCACTTTGGTTGTATGACACCTGACAGTGACATTTCGGCAAAAGGGCACTGAAGCCAGGGCTTTTTTTTTGAGGCGCGGGAAATGCATTTCGCACACTACCGGGTCTTTTACTAGGGATTAGACCAAAGCGACGTGAGGTGACACCACGAATGGGCACCAGAGTCAAATCGCAGGCTTGTGTGGAGACTCGAATACTCCATACTCCACTAAAACCGCCCTCCTCTCATGCCCCGCGCTTATGGCAAGAGAACGTAGTTAAGCCCACGCTGATCCTAGCGCAGTGCTTGAGAATGTCCCGGGAAAGGCAAACTCACTTCGTCAACAGGGGTGAAGACTCCTCTGCTCCCTAAATGTTAGAGGGCCTCTGGATGGAGTCAGGGTTACTCCAACATTGAACATAGATATTTTTTTAAATTAAAACCTTCTTTTTTTGAAGTCGTTTAATAATGCCTAGGTAACCCAAAAAGATAATATAAATTTTTTGATTTTTATGCACTCGGTGAAAAGAAAACTTGTTTATGGTTGCAGGTCATGGAAATTTTGAAGTCGGAGGTTGTGGGAGTGGTGAAAGTTATAGTCCTGTAAGATCCACTGGGACGTATAGAGGGGGGATGACTTGGACTGATCGAGGTGAGTGTTGAATAGTAGCGGTGGTTAGCCAACCCAAATTCCAAAAACTGACTTTTTCGTAGGTCACTCAGGTATATAAGTTTAAACAGCAATAAATAGGCTGTCCACGCATAAATTTTAGCTCATCAAAAGGTATTTCACAAAGAACTGGGGAGGGGCTAGGAGAGTCTGGGTCTTACTGTTACCTGTTATTTCTTTGCATTTTCTGAGAACATTTAACATACATACATACAAAACTTCACGCCAGGTCCCTTGCAGGGTAGGCACGAGCAACAGAGCGCCATTCAGGCTTATTCTTATACACCTCACTTGCTTCTTTGACATTCATAGCTCTTTTATATATTTAACATAGTAATGTATATTTTTCTTACACCATCAGAAAGTAGAGATTTCAACGAACAAAAAGGCCACAGATATTTTTTAAAAGTTGATATTTTGAGGCGAGAATTTTCTATTGGAAATTAGGGTGCTTTTTTGATATCGTTACGAGTTACAAGACTCGAATTAAAAATGCCGTTGGAATAACTATAGAATTTATTAGAACTATACAAACACGTATAACACAGGTACGGATATAACAGGACACAACCAGTACAAACTGTACGTGAATCGTACACGTCGTGGTTGTGTCCAAGCGTAATGCACGATTCAATAGCACGCGCAAAGTCCGTCACTATATAGCTTATCGAATGTACACAAGTTTTGCCCGTATCATAATCGTCGCTTGACTGCCTTACCCCTCCGTTCGGGCATTATTGTATACTAAACTATACAATATGTCTTGAGACAATGCTCGACCGTATAACAATAGAATCTAAAAATTACACCTGGATAATAACCATTATAAACGATTACAATACACAATAGGATGTTTTTTCTAATTACAAATTTTAAACACAAAGTAAACAATGAAGACCAAATGCCGAGAGGTAATAAACTGCAGGTGTGCATTTTCTTTTGTCGGCGTGTAACAATATTAAGTAATAATAATAATGTAATTTTTTTGAGTTTTTCACCTTATATTGGATAAGGTGAAAAACATCAAAAAAATTACAGTGTATTTGGGACATAAAATGTATCTCATTTTCACCAAATTTCGTGTTTATTTTTTATTTTTGTAAAAGATAAAAATAAAATAGTGAAGTGTGTAAGAATAAGCCTGTATGGCGCTCTGTTGTTCGTGCCTACCCCGCAAGGGACCTGGCGTGAAGTTATGTATGTATGTATGTATAAAAATAAAAACCAAAAACTTGGTTATTTCAATTTTTCATAAAAATCTTGAGGTTATCTGAAAAAAGTGTTAAATACCTACCAAAGTTGTATATCTTTTTATTACCTACAACTTTGCCTTTTAACTTTTTTCCATAGGACTTATAGTTTTGCCGGAACTCGAGATAAACCGGTCTTCTCCCTTAAAGTTTCAAAGTTTCACTTCAAAAATATCTAGGTTCGGTGTGCGCTCCGAAGCCCTCCCACGAACCAGACGCCTTTGCCAACTCGCTAAGAAGATACCCAACGGTGTCGCCGGACAGATCCGAGGTGGTGGAAAGATTAATCAGCTATACCCAAGCAAGAAATAGTGAGTAGTTTATACGTGTTGTAGAACTAGAAATTGCATATTATTTGTTAAATGGTTTTTTTTAACAACTCTACGGACTCTAGTTCCGTACCCTTTTGCAACTTAATTTCTAGATTTAATTTTTAGAATTTAAACACGCTTATTAGTTATTTTGGTTCTTGTGTGTGACATTAATTTAGTGATTGCTGTGTAAAAAAATCATAAAATGAAAACTACTAGGCCAAACTATGTCAAATTTTTAGGGGACCAAATGGCAACTATTTCGCACCAAACCAAATAAGAATCACGTAAATCGGATAATAATTCTCAGAGTAATCGGTGTAAATACATAAAAAACCCCCGACCATGTTGAGAACCTCCTCCTTTTGGAAGTCGGTTACAAATGGGTTAACATAGTGCAACATAGAAATAGTGCAAATACTTAATTATTGTGTGCTACAATAAACAATACAAATGCTTACATACTACAACAGACTCCGGCAAACTATTCCACTCTTCGGCAAAAGATGAAGCGAAACGAACCTGTTGTAGTCCAAAAGCGATGCTTACCACTTTCCATCAAGTTGGTAGTTAGCTTGACTGTTGAGAACTCCAACATAGAAAAGAGGCACTATTAATTTTTAATTCATGAATTTCACAGGTTCAAAGACAAATCAGACTAGAACCCAGACTTCCCCCACTCGTCTCCCAGAAGCTTCCAACCTTGTGGACCAAAGTCCGAGAGCGTCGCCTCGATGCCAGCGGTCATATGAGCACGAGGTCAATGTCCGGACCAAGTCCAAGATCGATGAGTCCCCCACTAGGTATAACTTTAAGTCCTCATTTCCCACAATAGTCCTACACTGGGGCTTGTCCTTGTGTGTATTACTATATGGTGTAGATAGGGATAATCGCCGGTCAGTGTCACGCCACATTTACATTATATTTGTCAAGGTTCTCTGCTGTACATGTTGGCCTTCCCATGGCCCCACCCAAACCCCCGCAAATATATCCGGGCCAAATTTAAGGCCCGTGGTCGTCGAAGACATTCATTATAATAATAATTATTTATTTATTTCAGACACAAAGATCCATTACAACATATTTTACAAATTTATTATTATTAGATTAAATTAAATTAAAATATTAAAAATATAGATAATTTATAAAACTAACGGATAATCTACATACGGGAGAGAGGTACAGATGTTCTCCGCATCAGTACCCATCATGTGATCGTGGTGCGCGTATCGTGATGACTGAAATAAACTCAAAACAATTCAACACAAACTGTATTGTAAAGTCGTGATAGCGTAATGGCTAACACATGCGTTCCAGTATCAAATAATTCCTATTCAATATTATAAGTGCTAAAGTAACTCTGTCTATTACGCTTACGGAAAAACTACTAGACCGAATTGGTTGAAAGTTGAAACTCAGTATACGAACTTGACCGATAATTTCTTTCATTTTTCCTTCCCCCATTTTTATATTATATAAAATTATTAGAGCTAGGCATCTTTATCTTTGCTGTGACATCTTTGTCTTATATATATATATATATATATATATATATATATATATATATATATATATATATATATATATATATATATATATATAGATAGATAGATAGATAGATAGATATATATATATATATATATATATATATATATATATATATATATATATATATATATCCGCACTTAAAACCGTGAAAATGTAGTTTTATTATTGTATACTTAACCTGCTTTCAGAGATGGGAAACCCAGAAGGGAGTGCGAGAGTCCTGATTATAGACGACCAGTCTTAACAAAGAGTTATGACGTCAGGTATTTGAGAGAGGTCTCCAGGAGGTTCAAAGATACACTAAGGATAAGTTCTTATGTAAGGTTCTTTTATATTTGCTTGTTACGATCACATATTTAAAGGAACTTTAGTTTCCTCTATCAGTCTCGTTCCTGTAATTAGCGCTCAAATGAAAATCTTCTACTGACAATACCTAATCGCACTTCGTCCTTTGTAGGAAACTCTTTTGCCGTTCAGGTTGTTCGCCTTAGGAACTCCTCCCTCCCTTGAAAATCAGACAAGCTTGTTCACTGACCATTATTTGTCCATTTAATAAAATATGTCGCAGTAAATAGAATTATTTGATTTATATTATTATAATCTATTTAATTATATATATATCTATAGTAATTTCATAATGTATGTCTTTAAAGACCACGCGCCATAATAATACAACCATGGAACAAGCCCCGGCCAATGTAAGATTATTGTGGGAAATGAGAACAAAAAGTACCGGGCTATTGGGGTGAACTGCTAGTGGTACTAGGGATCTGGTAATGGGGCAACCCCGACTCGCGGCCACTTTTACATAGGCAACCCTATTCCGTCATACACAGAAAACAATAATCTTTAAATTGATATTTAATTTATTTTAAAAACAATTAAACAAGACTCCCAAATTATCAAAGTAATATGTGTCGTTATGAGCGCTGCGTGATCGAAAATAATGACGTAATTACTACAGTGCTCGCCAGGACCATAACGACCGCGGTCGCCTTGTGAGACGGCAAACGGAGCATTTTGGGCATTGTGAGATACTAAAGGAACGCTCCCTTGGGCTAGCCTCATTTTTCTTTCTATAACACTACTCCAGCATTAGTTCTATTACTCAGTCCCCGTTTGAAAAGTAAAACTTACATTTTCTTTGCCTAAACAACTCTAAGTCCCGCCGCATTATTATTGACTCCTGTAGAACCTCGTAAATTAACACAAAACACTGAAATTTGTCGATTTCGGCATTGCCAATCTATTATGATGGTAAGTACCCAGTTGGAACCAGCGTATTCCTGGAAAGGGATACAAAAGAATTTTAACAAATTGGCTGTTTAAATTAAATTCATTGAAGAATAAATGTCAGGAATTTATGGAGACATTTCAATAGAATATGTTGTAGTTATTACCGCGTTATTTTTAAATTTTAATTAAAAATACCAGCGACCACATTTTTACAACCTAGCAAAAAATTCAACATTTTTATAGGCAACCTAGCAAAAAATTCTCCATATATAATTATATGTAAAAACTAGATTTTAATTAAATAACACATGAACGTAGTAATCCTGCAGCGGGACCTCGATCTATAAGACCTCATCAAAGAAAAATGAGTGATAAAATGTTTAAAGAACTGGTCTCATTTAAAACCTTAAAAATATAATATTTTGGTCACATCTGCGTGATGTATTCATAATTCATTTAATAAACTTAAGTTTAATAAAATTGGATTTCTCAAAAGTATTTTATCTTTAAAAGTATTTAGAAGATACGTATTTTGTATCTATTATTTCAAATACCATTTTCAAAAGTATCATGTATCTGGTATATCAAATACTTATTTTAATTTTGTATTCAGATACTTTGTATAGGGTATTTTGTAAATCTCTGATAGACGTATAAATCATTTCATTGTATTGTCGTTTACCAAACAAATTCTTTCTTATATTTAATTGATTTTTAACCGCTGTCATTGTTTGTGTGTTGATTTTATAGCCTTACAATCATCCTGTTTGTCCAATAATGAAAGAGCGATATGACCATCTACCACCTGTAGTGAAACAATTACCCGAACAAACGGTAAGTCAAAATGTCGGTTTCATATATTCACCGTGTTTCTATGTTTCACCATTCGATCATTTTCTAGCAACAGTAAAGTAGTAGTTATATGGAGTGGTAGTAGGTGCATGAAGTGGTAGTAGTTGTATAAAGTGGTAGTAGGTGTATGGAGTGGTAGTAGGTGTATGTAGTGGTAGTAGGTGCATGGAGTAGTAGTAGTTGTATAAAGTGGTAGTAGGTGTATGGAGTGGTAGTAGGTGTATGGAGTGGTAGTAGGTGCATGGAGTGGTAGTAGTTGTATGGAGTGGTAGTAGTTGTATAAAGTGGTAGTAGGTGTATGGAGTGGTAGTAGGTGCATGGAGTGGTAATAGTTGTATAAAATGGTAGTAGGTGTATGGAGTGGTAGTAGGTGCATGGAGTAGTAGTAGTTGTATAAAGTGGTAGTAGGTGTATGGAGTGGTAATAGTTGTATAAAATGGTAGTAGGTGTATGAAGTGGTAGTAGGTGCATGGAGTAGTAGTAGTTGTATAAAGTGGTAGTAGGTGTATGGAGTGGTAGTAGGTGCATGGAGTGGTAATAGTTGTATAAAATGGTAGTAGGTGTATGGAGTGGTAGTAGGTGCATAGAGTGGTAGTAGGTGCATGGAGTAGTAGTAGTTGTATAAAGTGGTAGTAGGTGTATGGAGTGGTAGTAGGTGCATGAAGTAGTAGTAGTTGACCACACAACAAAAGTTGTTTCTACACTACATATACAAGTAACTACTTGTACCATGGTACCCTATGGTACAAGTAGTCACTTTTATACTGGTTTAACGTCTGTACAGACAGTATAATAAACAGAGAGAGGCAGTTTCTTCGAAGTTTAAAACCTAAAAGACGGCCTTTAAATATAGTGTAATCGACTTTAATTTTTCGAATTTATCTTCCATTTTCAGAGTACTAATTCAGTCAACATGGAAACTCAAGGTGATTATTTTAATTTACAATTGGCATTTTGTTTATTTTATTGCATGAGTTCAGCTGACTGGCAGACGGCCTACCTGATGGAAAGCGTTTATTATCGCCTATGAACATATGCAACACCAAAAGTGCTACAAACACGATACTGCTCTTTTAAAGGAGACTAGCCATTAATGCCGTAACACAACTCAAGGTTGTAATGGCGACATACTTTAGACCAGGGGTGGTAGCCATCCAGTCGGGCCCTACCACCTGGCTGTGGGTTGTTTTGTCGCCTCTTACGACAGGCCGCCCCAACGCAGGAAATTGTATTCTTTCTCCTTTCCTGCACGTAATGTACGGAAACTAGCGCCCCAAGTGGTCCAGGTATATCAAAAATTATAATTAATTTCCATTTAGTGCACTTAACTTCATTTAAGATGGCGCTGTGAAATATGGTTGAATAAATACATCGCGCTGACGAGATCTTAAGAGCTTAAACCACAAGTTATGGTGGTATTTTGA
The DNA here is from genome assembly GCA_012273795.1 of Dendrolimus punctatus. Taxonomy (NCBI): domain Eukaryota; kingdom Metazoa; phylum Arthropoda; class Insecta; order Lepidoptera; family Lasiocampidae; genus Dendrolimus; species Dendrolimus punctatus. The sequence continues at coordinate 820,517 of CM022554.1, read as the reverse complement.
GAATCATTATAATTTATAAAATTATAGTTACCATAGTGGAATTGGTAGAATTATCATTATCGAGCGATTGTAGCGCCATCTAGTGGTATACATAGGAATGTTGAAAAATGGTGTTCTGCTAACCGGATGTATCTCAATATAGAAAAATGCTCTGTCATTTCTTTCTCGACTAAAACACAAAAAGTATGTTATTCATATACGCTCAGTGGTCTAACTTTAGAAAGAAAAACTGTTATTAGGGATTTAGGTGTGTATTTTGACGAAAAATTAACTTTTCACTCGCACTATGATTATGTTATTACCAAATGTAACCAGCTAGTTGGATTCATTTCACGTTCAACTAAGGATTTCAAAAACCAACATACAATCGTTTACCTCTTCTGTTCTCTCGTTCGATCAATACTGGAATATGCCTCAATAATCTGGTCTCCCTTTTACGCTGTGCATAGCGATAGAATAGAAAGAGTGCAGATAAAAATGTTAAATATTCTCTATTATAGATTCCATCTTGGCCGCGAATACAGATCTTACATAAAAAGACTAGTGAAATTTAAAATTGACTCACTCAAATCACGACGTGAATGTAATGAACTACTTTGTTTATTTAAGCTCTTAAATGGCTCAATTGACTGTCCAGACATACTTTCCTTCATTAATTTTAACACTAGATACAAAACTCGTAATCCTTCGCCTAGACTCTTTTCCCTTCAAGTTTTTAAAAATAACACATCCTTTTATAATCCAATCACAAGAATGTGCAGGCTTTATAATGAGATTGCAAGTACAAATACATCCGTTGATATTTTTAATTCCTCCTTCTTTAAATTTAAACGCGAAATTCGAGCTATTATTTGCACCAATACTTCTGGCATAATTACATAATAATTTTGTTACCTTACCACTGTATATCTAACATTATATTAAGTCATACTAACCCCTAGATATATTGTCAATGTATGGTACATTATGTGCTCCCATGTTTAGAGTTACAGCTTAGACCTGATTTTTTATAAATAATATGAAATTTGTAACTTTAGCTGTATCTTGTTTTGTGTGCCAAATAAATAAATAAATGTAATGCCGATTTTAGCGCCATCTATCGGACCGGGTAAATGATATTTTATTGTAGAGAGGCTCTCATATCTACTTTATATATAGTGTATTAGCTGTGCAGCTCCACTTATAGGGGGTGAAAGGGGCACAATATTGTATCAACCGAACATCTGCTGCATTACTATTCAAGCGCCCCGCGTCAGCGACATCAAATTCGGATTCAAAAGTTTTTATTCAAAATAAGTTCCACTGGAGAACACTTTTCGAAGGTCATACATATAAGTTTCATTTTACTTGTAGCAAACAGTGCATACTCAGTAAGATAAAGACACAATAAAAGGAAAGAAATAAGATATTATTTTAGTTTTAATAATGACATGATGTACTAAAATTTTATACTGAAAATATCTCCATTAATTCCCTACATGCTTGGCGAGATAAAATACTTTATACAAAAGATAGTATAAGAGGCTGGAGCGAGCTGCTATATGAATGAAGTTTTGTCATTTGAGTATTCTTTAATAGTGTAGTATCCCGTTTTAAGCAAGATACTTTATAATTTGGTTTTGAATTTTTTCAATTTCATTACGATATATCACACACACGAATCAAAATGATTTCATACAGACGCTCAGAACACGAGGAAGCGAGACAAAATATTCTAAAGTGAGATGGTTTTTCATGCTATACAAAGAAACTTACCGTTCTTTTTTGTGTTACAGCTGCCGTCGAAATGGTTACGAGAGAAGCGTCAACTATACCAAGGAAGGAACCATCTAAAAGAACTGTAAGACAATGTTACTGTATTAAGAATTTAATATTGTGGTTTTGAAAATAAAATCGATATAAAAAATTTATACAAAAAATGTGTAATATTTTTTATCCGGGAATCCCGCAGGAATTTCAAATGAAACGGGGTTTAAGGCCGCGGACAGATCCTAGTTATATTATATTTTTCGCTATGTAATACTGGCTTTGTATTAATAACCTTAATTGCATTATCAAACACAATTTAAAATTTGGCCGGATCTATAGTAATTGAATTGTTTCAGGTAGCTGTCCCCCTATCCCCGACCGCATCAACCGCCCTCCAGGACACAGAAGGTGAATGCTTGGAAACAACATACAAATCTGTCCACACTTCATTCAGTCCTTTAAACCTAAGCAAAAGTTTAAAAAGGCTTAAATCTGTCCAAACCTGTAGTAGTATCGATTTAGTTAATAAAGAAAGAGTAGAAGACGATAGGAGAACGAAATCACAAGAAGAGTTAAGAACTAATGGTCTTGAAAGTGAAATTGTTAGGTTGTTAGAGGAAGTAGAACTCTATTCTTATCTAAGTCCTAAAGATAAAATACTACGTGATGAACTAATGAAAAGATTTAATAAAAATGGTTGTAGTTTCAAAAGTGATAATAAAGCAGGCAGATCTTGTTCAAGCGATTATGAATATTGTGATAGATGCAGTAATGGTTTCGTTGCAACTCAGAAGGACGGTAAATTTAAAAATGACATTAACTCGCACAAAAGTGATTTTTTATATAGTGTTATAAGTGAATGGGTAAATGACATGCCAATTAAAAATAAAGACTTTTTAGGCAGACACATGGATAAAGAAAGTGTATTGAATACTATTGCAAAGAAACTTAAATGTTTTATGTTAAATTTTGAAGGAAATAGACTAAAATCAAAGATTTTCGATTATGTCAACGAGATACCGATTGAGGTACATATCGAAAACAAAGGAGCGTACTTGAATCGACAAATTGATACACTATTAAGAAAAGCAAGACTTGGTTTTAATAATAGACGAAAGGGAGATAAAAAGATATTTAACTTCAGAAAATATGTACAACCTACTGAAAGTGAGTTGAGAGAGTATGTGAAATGTGAACTTGGTAACTTTTTTGATAAATCCCATATCAAAATCAACGGGAAACGGTTGAAAGAACTAGAAATTGAGCTAGTTGACGTCTTAATGGATTCTTGGGATATTTTAGACAACAATGAAGAATTAAGAGATGAAATTGTATATATAATGATGGAATTAGGTCGTCTTAGTTATCAACAAGCTGTGAGTTACACCAATGTACTCATAAGAAACCTTAAAGATTTTTTCGTTGTAGACGATAATATTAGAAAAGAAAATATGTTCATAGTTCTGCAAAGCTCGTGCCCCAATTCTTCAAGACAGATGAACTCTAAGGATTCGTCTGATTTTAGTATAAGTGGTATAAACGAAAAAGATTTAGAAACCAATTTGGATTTTTACATGAATAGATTAACACAACAAATAGATGAATGGCTCACAAATTTAGGAATACATGAAGAGAACAAAAACTTACGACAAGTCGTTGTTAATGATTTAGCGAGCGATATAGTTGATAGACATAAATATTTAGAATTAAATCCTTCTAGTCAGGGTACAGATGAAGAAGAACTTGAACATCTGAAGTATCAAATTTTTAAATGGATTAATAAGTTAGTAGGCGAAGAAAACACTAATACAATAGAACATGCAAGTGATTTAATGAAGAGAATTCAAAGCATATCAGCTCCAATACTGACTAGATTTGGTCAATCAAATAATACTAATCTTCCAGCTTGCTGCCAAGAGGGATCTAAGACTCATGCTAAATCAGGGTTGAATGTAAGTAGCCAAATTAGTCCAAAAGTTACTTCTCAAGGAGGCGTGCAGACAAGAAATGTATGTCCAGGAACTATGAATATCAGTCAAATGCCAATGTTTGGACCTCTAGGCTTAGGGGGAAGTATGACAGAATCATTGCCTAGACCAGTAAGTGCCAACCGAAGGTATACAAGTCCAGGTGGTTACAATGCTGGTCATTTTACGCCTGATTATAAAAACCTGAATATTAATCCGTTGCCAATGTGTAGCTCTCCTACTGTAGGCGATTTTACGATGGAATCTTATACTAGACCAGGAAGCCCTGGTCGAAGACATTCGGGGTCAGGTGGTTATAATTCTGGCTATATGAGACCTGATTATAATAATATGAATATAAGTAATATGCCAATATTTGGACCTACCGGTCCTGGAGGTAGTATGATAGAAAATCCTATTAGATATACTGCTGAGAGAAGACTGTCAAGCCCTGATGGCTTTACTCCAGGATTAATGAAGACGGGCTGTCCTTCATACCAAGATAACATGACTATAGATGGACAGTCACAACTTATAGGTAGTAGAATACCTTTAATTCCAGAAACCTGTGGTGCTAGCATAATACCAGCAGCCAATGTTTGCGGTGGAGAATATAGCATGAATTTAAGTCAAGTGTCAATGTTTGATCCAAGACGTAGAATGACGAGTACTCCCAAAAACCAAAAAATGGATTATCAAAAAGTATTTAATGGTCCACATACATATGAGCCTCAACAAATACAGGTCGGAAGTTACGGAATGTCGAATGCAACAATTGGTGGTGGCCAAAATGTAGGTTACTCTTCTCCGCATTCTTCTCGAAAACCAACATGCTGTCAAGGAGTTGCTAATGTAGGACAGACAATTAAGGACCAAAAACCAGGTCCAAGCGGTACGACACAGTCCTTAAGCCCAGCCTGCTGTCCCTCCAAATATAATTCACTTAAACCATCTATGCATGTAATTGAAAAAGATTTCGATACGTATCTTAAGCAATGGGTTAAGAAAGTACCAATTACCGATGCAAGCCCTGAGGAGGTAGCACAAATACAAGAATTATTAATTAATAATGTTTACAAGATAATAGCCATAGTCAAGTGTAATCCTGAAGTTTTAAATAATAGTGTATTATATGAAGATTTATTGGAAGAGCAAATAGATGCCTTATTTGAACAACTATCTACATCTTCAGAATTCATGGATAAAAACCATGCTCTTAAAATAGAGCTTATAGAAAAAATTACAGAAATTGAAAAAGAAATTAAAAAATCGGTACAAGCGTCATCTTATAGAGGTCAATTAGTAGAAAATATTAAAAATAATATGCCCGGCTCAAATAAGGTGTATGACAAACATGATTATTATTCCGAGTTCAATGATGTAAAAGAAAGAGGAGACATAGCAGATAATTTCGTCTTACAAATGTATTTTAACGATGACAAAGTAAAAAGTAATGTGTATAAAATGAGAGTATCTAAAGGTATACACGATATGGTTAAAGATATCAGTGAAAGTCAAAACTTGACGGTTAACGTCAATGCCACTTTAAATTCTTTACAAGGTGCGTTGTACAATGTGCCAATACCACCTGAAGAAGAATTAAAAGTTGAAGCAAATCACATATTACTTTCCCAGGAAGTTGATCAGTGGTTGACAGATCTTCCAATATCTGAACCAGATAAGATTGTAGCAGCACATCAAAGACGAACACTAAGAGACGGAATAGTACGGAAAATATACGAAATTGAATCAAAAAATATTGATAACTGTATGGTAGAGAGAGAATTGAAGGAAGAAGTTCTGAAAGTGATAGAAAGAGTGCCAATGAGCTCTAAAGATATAAATATAAATTTCATGGTCGATGAATTGATAAATCGACTTAAAAACAGGCCGAAAGAAGTTCCTCGAAGAAAATCTGTTTCTTTTAACGAATCCATAATTAATTACGAAGATTTTGGAAGATCAGGCATGATTTGCTCAAGTTACAATGATAACTTAAATGTAAGTTATTACAAAGTTGGTGATGAAAGGAGAGAATTAGGTTATTCTCCAGTAGAACAACCAACACCATCTCGATATCTCCTTCCACAAGTGGGACGACAGATACCTCAATTAGATCATAACACAACGGAATTCTATACCATGAAGGTATCTAGTGTTCCAGCACACCAAACATATCCTCAAACAATGGCAAACCAAATTAATAATATTGGACAAGGAATATGTTGCAATATGTCTCAAGCTCAGCAAGTTTCAGCGCAATCGTGTGCTCCTGCCAATGCAGGAACTTCTCAACAAATTCCTTGTAGACAACCAATGGCACAAAGTTATCAACAGGAAGCCATGCCTGATCAAAGCCTTTATATTCCCATCACACAAAGTCCACACGCCAACATTTCTCAAGCTCAGGAAATTTCAACACAACCTGGTTTTTTACCGGCTAGCCCAGCAAGAGCTGAGCATACGTCATGTGGTCAACCAATGTTAACAATCCAACAAAACCAATCAACGCCTCATCAAAGCATGCATGTTTCTATGCCACAAGAGCCCTATGGAAATATGTCACAGAATCAGCAAATTTCGGCACACCCTTATCGTCCAGGCAGTCCAGGGAGCGCACAACAAATAACTTGTGGGCAACCAATGATTTCACAACTACAGGGTCAAACTAACGGCGCTGTTCCAATTGGAAATATTAGCGGTTCTCAAGTTCTTCAAAGAAGCCCAATTCAGCAAGGAGCTCCATCTTCTTGTAATGTTTCGCAGCAAGGTTTCCATCACCAAACTAGCCCACTACCAGGGCCTTCTGTTTTTGGAAATACAATGCAGGTACAAAATCCTGTACCCGCTTCTAGCAGTGGTTTACATACAAGTCAAATTGCTGGACCAAGTCGAATGCTTCCAAGTCAAAATCTGCAAGGCTCACCCACATTTACAAGGTCTGGTGTCACACAATCAAGCCAAATGGCAGAGTTTGGACCGGACCCACGATTCTTACAACCAGGTGGTGCTCAAGGAACCGCGACCCAAGTCACGGGCTCACAATTTTCTACGGACCCAGTAGCAAATTCAACACCTCAAAGGCAGTTACAAGGTGGTGCAGCTCCTCCGAGAGTAGCAAAGAAAAGAACTAGAGAAATTGATAGGGACAGACTAGAACATGCAGCTAGAAGGGTAGACCTTGAACTTAGTGATGAAGAAGAAGAAGATGAATGTAATTGTTTAGAGAAATTATGGAGACACAGAAGAAGAAGGCCAATGTTCTTTCCCTGTGATGATTATGATGACTATGCTGGATGCTATCCCATGAGATATCCGTTTCCTTTCTTTTACTAAAATCAATATTTAGAAAATACCAGTTATTGTAAATTGTATTACCAGTGAATCTGATACTATTTATTTCGTAATTATGAATAATCATCATAATGTAACTTTCAAAAGCTACTTAGTTCTTTATCGCTTGATGGTAAAGTAGGACAATCTTTAATAACACTACATTACGTTCCTTTGAAACGTTCTACCGTTGTATCTGCATTAAAATTTCTGAAATAAACCGAATCAAAAACCATCTTGTTTTTATGTTGTGACTTATGTAGTAACTAATGGATTATTGCTTAATAATCTCTTGAATCCTGATAAATTTTACGGATATTCAAATTCTTTCAAAATTTTTATTCAAAATAAGTTCCACTGGAGAACACTTTTTGAAGGTCATACATATAGGTTAAAATGAAATTTTACTTCCTAGTCTATGTACCCCGCTTCGCAACGTGTTATTGCAGTTAAGGAGTAGAAGGGACAAGAAACTCCTCAGCAACACGTCTAGCTAGAAATTGATTTTCTCCATGTTATTTGTTCTTTTTATATCTCACGCGTGTGTATAAGTTTTATACAGAAGTATGTTATAGAATTTCTTTGTGAAAATGTTATGGAGCTGTAGCAAATTGTGCATACTCAGTAAGAAAAGACATAAGAAAAGGAAAGAAGAATATTATTATCGTTATAATAATGACGAGACGTACTAAATGTTTGTACGGCAACTTATTCGTGCTTTGTCAAAATTTATGGCAGCATAATCCGTTTTCATTATCTAATATCTTTGAAACATCATTCCTAAGCTATAAACGACACAATTGATTGGATAAATTATACATCTTATAATGAATTAAAATATACACAACGTCAGACAGATGATGCCACAGCATTGAACGGTTCCATGAATGTGACGAACTTTCAGTGTTAACCTTAATAAAAGTATTTGATTAAATATGTAACCTCAAAAAGTATGTACTTATCTATGAAATTTAAAAAATGGGAATCCTTTTCATCAGGTGGGCCCGTCTGCCTGCTGCTGAACTCGAGCCACTAAAAAATGAATATTGGTTTAAAATGCAGAGGACTGAAATGAAAAATCAGCATTCAAAGAAATTGAATGATTTTACGTTATATTTGTATGAATTACTTTGTTTGATTCATCTAAATTGAAAGTCAAAAATGAACCGTCTAATATTGACTTAAACAACATCATTAACATTTTTGAAAAGCTATCCAATGCCAATAACAGTTCAATCAAATTGAGTCAATTCGGTTGAAAGGCGTAGAACTACAAAGAGATTATAATAATTAATGACATTGAATGATTCAACGCTATACTTATATGAATCAATTTAGTTGATTCATCCGAATAGAAAGACAGTAAGGAACCATCTAAATTCAGCTCAACGATATTCAACAGATCTATGTTTATGTAAGGTTATATTGTCTATCCTTTAGTTATTGTCACATGTATGGCAGCCTTAATGTAAACAAGAAATGTTATATGTAACAATGTTTCTATTATTTCATGTTTATTAACGAAATTCACTTAACTTTACAGTAAAAGCAGCAAAGGCGCATGATTTTTGTAAAGAGGTGAGCTGTTTTTAATTTTAGCAACATATTCCTTTTGGTAACAACGTTAAGCTTGAATAATGATTGTAGCTCACTTTGTTTCAGGCTTTTATACAAACTCCACCAAATCAAGAGAAGAATAATGAAAAAAAGTACCAGAATGTAAAATATTCCTGTGAAAGTATCAAAGAAGATAACTTCAAAGCAATCCAAACAACTGTTAGCCTTATAACTTTACAAACAGATGGACGTAAATGTGTTAAAATTCGAAGTAAATCTTCCGAGGATATTCATGATAAGAGAGATTATAAAGAGGAAGAAATTTTAGAATGGTGGGAAATGTATAGTAGTAGATTGAGGGTTCAAAAGTGGAAAGAAAAATTGCAAAGACTTGCAGAGAAGTTGAAAAAGCCAGGGGCGGAAGAGAAGTTACGAAAGAAGATTGAAAAATATTTGAGAAGAGCTTCAAGTCAATCAGACTTAGACGAAGTCAGGAAAGAGTTTAGAAAGAACTTGCCTAATGATTTAATTCGTAAAATTAAAAAATATTATGGTTCAGAGCAAACCAAGTTGGAGTCACCTATTGTCGTTTTTAGACTTGAAGTTGAAAAGGACAATTTAAAAATTGTGTTAAATAAATGGTTTGAAAATATAAATATGAAGGGAAAAGATTTTCTAGGAAGAGAAATCGATAAGCAGGACATATTGAACTGTCTTGTCCGAAAGTTAGAACCTTTAATTAAAAAAAGATTTGAATATAGTAATGAATACAAAAACTCTTTTAAAAATAATATTTTAGAGGTTGTTGAGGAATTGCCATTAGGTATTAATTGGATTAACAAAAAACATTATTTAAATTCAATAACAGAAAGTTTAGTTAATGAATTATTGGAAATAAATTGTCCATTATCTGGGCTAAATTTAAACAAGGAGGTCGGAGTTGACTGTCATTTAGGTGTTATTGATTCTAATTTTCACCCCATGGATAATGAAATAAGAAATTTTGTTTTAGAAGAACTTAATTGCTTTTTGGATGACACTAATATTTTTGTAAGTCGTAGTAAGATAGATAAACTAGAAAAAAATTTAACAGATACATTTATTGATGCCCTTAATTGCTCAAAAATTAATTTAGATGAAATTAATAGAGATGTGTGTAAAATATTTGAAACAATTTGTAACTTAGCAGAAAAACAAGCAAAGTATTTTACAGATATAATCATTAGAGATTTGCTAAAAACTTTTCAAAGTAATAATTACGATGAATGTGTAACAGAAATAACTAAAAGGTTTTCTGCTGGTACGGGTCCGTTTTATGTTTATCATGCCAAGAGTAAACAAGGTAAATTTAATCAAAGCCTAGAAATCAATAAATTAAAACCTAGAGACCGAGATGATTATTCATATACTAAAGAAGTTACAGATGAAATAATGGATTGGTATCACAACTTGCCATATGGTCTACATACTTCTCAAGATGTAAGTATGAATAAGCAAATAATAAAGGATCTAGCTGAAAGTATTTATGATGGTATAAAATCTGGACAAATTTCAAATGATGTTATTAATAGAGAAGTTGATTCTTGGATAAAAAAAATTGATGTTAAATCTAATTCAGCTAATGTGCAAAGATTGAAAAACAAAATTAATAATATACCTTTGAGAGAATCTATAAATAAACCAGGAACATCGAAACCAAGAACAAAATTAAATGAATATGAAGAGATAATAGATAAATGGTTTGACACGGTGCCATTAAACACAAATCAACAAATAGGTTTCGAGCATAAACGACAGGAATTGATAAAAGAATTAGCAACTTTAATAGATAAAGTTAAAACCAGGAACATTACGCTGTCTTCTAAGCTTTTGGAAGCAAAATTGTTAGAAGATATCACTGATTGGATGGTAAAGATGCCTTTGTATCGACGAATCGACAAGAAAAATGAAAGATCAAAATATGCCAATAGACTCATACCTGAGGTGCTTAATGTTAAAAGTAAAAACGACTACTCTAAATCAAAGATAAGTTACCCCATGACTAGAGATAAGTCGTCAAATAAAGCAAGTGTTGAAATAGAGTCTTCAAGAAAAAGAGCAGAAGATAAACAAATAACAAGCAAAGTAGATGGAGAAATACAAACTTCAAGCAAGAACGTTGGAGAGAAAGAAAGTATTGATACATATTTGCAAAACCTGAGAACTCAAATAGATGAATGGTTGACTAAACTTAACTTGCCACACGTTGATATAAAATTCAAAGAAGTAGCAGTTAATGAATTAGCTAATGATATTTTAGACAGACATAAATACTTGAAACTAAATACCACTAGACGTAATGCTGTTGATGAGTTAGAGCATTTAAAATATCAAATATTTAAATGGATAAACAAAGTAGTTGGAGAAGAAAATTCAGAGACAATCAATCATGCAGATGATTTAATGAAAAGAATAAAATCAATAGGACAGTGTTCAAATAATCAAATTGAAGAAGATAAGCAAACAACAAACATAAGACACTTATCTCGACCAGATAATTCACAGAACAAAATACCGTGTATAGGACCTAAGACTAATGATGGTTTAAGTCAGACTATTGCAGAAACAGAGGACGGAAATAATCAATATTTAGAACCAGGCGAATTGTTTGAGGGACTCACGAATTCTCAATTATATGATCACTATTCAGATATTGTTAGAAAATTATGTTTTTCATTACCATTAGATGTATCAACTCCTGAAAAAGAAGCATCATCACTCTTGGCAAGAAAATTATTATATAGAAATATTTGGTTGCAATTTAATAAACTACGTCAAGACCCTGATGTCGATAACGACTATGCTCTTTTCGATTTTTTAATGGAAGAACTTTTAGATTATCATTTAGATATCATGATTTCACCTGAAAATAAAGACACAGTAATCCCATGGAAATTAAAAGTGTTAACAACTTTAATATCTTGCCTTAAAAACCTTCATTACAATACAGATACGCCACTCACAAAACAATTATTAAAAGGTAATAAGCACAGATTAGCAATCAAGGAACGATATGAAAGACAAGAACTAGAAACGAAAGACATTTTTATTAATTCTACAATTGATTCGTTTTTGCGAGATCTGAATTACAAAGAAGACGATCCAATAATTGCATCTATATATAGACAGCGTTTGACGAAGACACTAGAGAAGTTCATAGCTGGAACAGTACATTTAGGGCCATTTAATAAGCTTAAAATTAATGATTTGATGTCCGCATGCATACCATTACTAAGAAATGTGCCTTTTCCTATTAATGATATTACTAATGAGGAAGTTGAAGAGGCCATGATGGGTCAAGTAGTGGATGCATGGTATAATGATTTACAAGTCCCAAGTCAAGTGCCAAGAGAAATACAGCTATATCTAGCAAGAAAACGTGCAATACTAACAAACAAATTGCATCAGCTACAAAAAATTGATATCGATAATGAGCTTGAAAGGGAAATGCAGCACGAAATTTCCAACTATCTAGATAATAATATCATCGGGTTATTAATACCAGATGAAAGAGCGAATATCAATTATATGGCTGAAGATTTAGTTAATCGAATTAAAAACAAGAGAAAAGACAATATATCATATGAATCATTTGAATTGCGTGTACCTTTACATTCTAGTTTCATTCAACAGTTGCCACCAATTATTGAAGTTGCAGCAGAAGTTCATTCATGCCCAAAACAACCAGCTAACCTACCCTGCCCAGTTCAAAATATGAATTTTACTAGCGAAAATGTAGATCCAAATGCACAATTCCAGATATTGAATCACACACTTGTAGAACAACAGACAGTTAGAAATGTTCCAAGACCTGTACCGACAAGCATTCCGGAAACTATTGGTAACGTTATTCATAATAATTCAGTCTGCGCTTCTTGCACATCCAGTGCTGTAGGCAAAACAGAACAAATAGCTAATGACAAGTTTACAGACATATTAAATAGATCTGCAGAGACAGATAATAGATATGTACAGCAAGGTAATGAAACTAATACGCTTTTTAATAGAAACTCTAATGAAGTAGGATATATTAATAAAAGCGTAAAACCATTACCCAGGAAAGGAATCAACGTCCATAGCTCAAATCTAGTACAAACAAATATACCCGATAATGGAACCGATACGCTCTTTAATAAAAATGCAGGTGAAATTAATAGAGCTATACGAAATGATTATAGAAGCGTCCAACCGTTGTCTAGAGTTGTAGGAGACAGAATGCAAATTCGCGAACCAAATTTCGTACAGGCAATCGTACCTAATCTTGCAAATGATCAAATGAACAGTAGAGATGCTTCAACTCGAGCAATGCCTCAGAGTACTACATCACCAGGTGTACAATCAAGAGCTGCAAGTACAAGGCGTATACAGGAATTGAATGAGTTGGACTTGGAGGAGAGTGAAGAGGAGTATGAATGTAAGTGCATGGAGAGATTCCGTCGACGGAGGAGACGGTTGCGATGCTACGATGGATACCCAAGGTTCCGTATGGGTCCGTCATGCAGATGTAATTATTAGTTCAAGAATGGATTTCATTAAATGCTGGTAGTGTCTGTATGTGATCCGTTGCAATAATCATGCCAAATAAAGCAGTGATATATCTTTGGTTCATATTACTTGTTAACTATACTATTAGAAAGAGGTAGTTTGTGAATTTGTAACACTTTTCCATTGACAAACTATCATAGACATGTTTATAAATAAATATAATCAATAATAATATATAAATCTGAACAGATTGTTTGCTTGAACACGCTAATCTCAGGTCTGGTTTGAAAAATTATTTCAGTGTTAGCCCATTTATCGGGGAAGGCTATATATAGGCTATAATCACGCTAAGACAAAACTTTTTTAAACTATTCCACGCGGATGAAATCGGGAATAGAAGCTAGTAATGTTACAAAATTCTAAACATGCAGTGTCTGTACATTGAAGTTATATAAAAAAGCAACTTGGATAGACTATATAAACGATGGAGAACACGTTGCAATTTTTTTTAGATTTCTTGTTTGTTTGTTCGGAATTCACGTTAAAACTACAGGGCCGATTTCGATGCGGTTTCCGCGAAGCGACAACTAATTTTTAGACTTAAAATCTGCGCTACTTTTTATCCTGGGAATCCTGTGGGGTTTTTTCTGGGAATAATTTAAGGTGGACAGATTGAAAGCGATATTCAAATTCAAATGTGATTTTTTCACTGAACGACAGCAAATTTTAGGTAATAAAACGTGTGATTTTTCATCCCGGGAATCCCAAGTGTATTATTTACCGGGAGCGGATGGAGGTTTTTCGGATTCATAAAAAAATGTTTATTCTGACACATTTTGCACTAAAACGATAGATTACACTCTTTTTTAAATGCTGCGATACTCGGGAATCCCGCGGGAATTGCAAGTCACGCGTAGACGAAATCGCGGGCACATCCTAGTACTTTATCTCGAGGGCTTCATAGCATATAGGCGTATAGGCAAAAATGTCATTTATAATAAATAAATCTTTATTAGCCTTTAGTGTTTTACAAGTAACAAAAAAAATGTGTTAGTTTAGATTACGACTATAAAAATTAAGACAACTTAGTATACCTTCGACTCTCACACTAGGAACAAGGCCTGTGTTTTGAGTCAATCAAAGGTACCCCACACCTATATGGTTAAACAGACATTATACATATGGTTTAACATTTTTTTGTTGTTTACTAGAAACTATGCATGTTACAATTTAGAAAGTCTTAACGGTATGCAAGTTGTACCTAAAAAGAAGGATATACTAAATTTCAGCCTAATAAAATCAACTAGTTTACGCCTATTTGTTATGAAACTCTCGATATCATCCCTGTTGACAAAGTGAGTTTGTCTTCCCCGGGGCATTCTCAAGCAGCGCAGAATCAGCGTGGGCGTGACTACGTTCTAAGTCTCACGCTATTCGTACCATGAGCGCGGGGCAAATGGGAAGAAGGGGGTTCTAGTGGACTACTAGCACATGGGTTACGTCTTTAATAGGGGTACCTTGCTGAGTCTCCACACACGGCTATGTTATTTGCGCTATCTTCAGTGAATAACTCTCGTTGCTTTGGTCTTATCCCAGTAAAGGACCCGGTAGTGTACGTAATGTATTTGCCCCCTGCCTCAAAAAAGAAAAAAAGTACTTTATATTGTCTGACATTCGCAAAATCTATGAAAATAAATTCTTCTGTTATATAGATCAACACTTAAATGAATAAATAACAAGGCGATATTCTCGAAAATAATGAATATTTTGAAAATGATTAACACCGTGATTCATGTTACATACACACATTTTCGGAAAACTTGTGTCAATATTTTCTGTTGTATGTATGACACCAATTTTTGGTTATTATGAATATGCGATATGAAATGTAATACGGTTAATACATATTTTTCAATAGTGTAATTAATTACGTTGATGTGCGTTTGTTCGTGTTTTAGAAAATACGTATGCACCGAATTTGATCGATTATTTAATTGTTATAGACACTGAAGAACATGTACTGTGAATTTGTTTTGTTGCATGAGTCCAACAAACATGCAGACGGTCACCTGATGAAAAGCGGTTACCATCGCGTATGGACATTTGCAACATTCAAGTTGCTAATCTGCAGTCTGCTACTGGACTTGAAGTAGGGACTGGAATCGGCTACTGATGCCGGAACACAACTCAAGGTGGTTATGGCGGCATGATTTAGAGGGGTGGTAGCCATCCAGATGGGCAAATACCCTACCACCTAGCTATGGGTTGTTTTATCGCCTTTTACGACAGGCCGCTCCACCGCAGGAATTAGTATTCTTTCTTCGTTCCTGCACGGATAAAAATAGAATGTATCCAGGAATGATTTTAAGCACTGTCGGAATTGGTTATGATATTTAATTTACCAATCCAAAACTAGATAGCGCTGTACCGTTTTGAATCTTTTAAAGATGTAATACAAGTTTTATGTAATTTTGAACTAGAACCGTTTGATTCGATTTAATAGACGATTTTCATGTATAAGCAGTAATAAGCATCTGTCACGTTGTTTAATTTCGTTTTACTAGGAGTTTCTTCATTTTCTTAAGCCTATGTGTAGCACAGCTGAACTGTAGTTAATCAGCTAGTGCCATTCAACGGAGCTCTTGTGACAACTCAAAAGGCCACATTTGACTATACAGTTCACATTTCTCACAAAACACATAATCACTATTCACTACTCAAAAACTATCAATGTCCTACAACTATTGATTATTTTAGAGTAATTTTACACATTTTTAGAAAATAAAACTGCACAGCATAACATCTCCTTTCAGTTCCCGCCAAAAACTCTTTTACTAGGAGTAGGAGTGGTTGAGTTTAGGGATGCAACATCGCTCATAAAAACATCGATGTTTTCAAATGTGAAACATCAATGTTTTTCATCACTATTTACAATAGACTTTTGACGCTTATTCCTGCGATGCAAATGAAACATCGACGTATCGCCCAAACTTTTCTTAATTCTTGCTTTCCCTAACATCATCCTTTTCCACCACTGTCACTTTATCTTTCAAAGAAATACCACACACATTTCTCAATGCTCTCATTCCTACTAAATACTGTGTTTATTCTATTTATATGTCTTTTGCCTTATCCAACATTCACCACCGCACTTACTATTCAACAGCGTGGGCACACGAATACATCCCTATTACCATTTCAAAAATAAATGTACTACACCTAAGAAAAATGGTCATTTTAATATAAATGAAAGACATAGGTTATAATGATCAACTTTTACAATATAAATTATTATTGATAATAAGAAAAATTTATGAAAAAAATGATATAATGGAAATCTGTGTACATCACAAATAGAGCGCAAGATGGCGCGTTATGTCTATGTAAGATAAAACATCGTTCTTGAACAACGATGTATCGTCGATATTTTGGTTTCAACGTCGATGTTAAAACATCGATTTTTATGAACGATACATCGATGTTTGGAAACATCGATGTTTTGTTTGCATCCCTAGTTGGGTTGGGACTTGGAGTTTTGTACAGGCAATTATGACTATAATTAGAAAATAAAAATCATGTATACGAATAAAATATAATAACAAGTAATAAATTAATAATTTATTTGAATAAAAGCAATAATTTTCAACAATACAATATTGATCTAATATTGAATTATAACGTTATTACTTATATTGTAAAAATCTAAATTACAGTAAACACACTCGTGCGCATGTTATCATAGACACAAATTTAAATTTGCTGTTTAGAAAGTGAAGATTTTATGTAAATTGTTTTATATTACAATCAATTCGAATGCAAACGTAAGATGGCTTTACAACAATGCTTTATTAAAATTACATATGTGTAAATAAAATTAATATTTCTTTTTGTGATTTTTCTAGAATAATGTATATTATAATTATGGTCTTATGTTAATTGAGAAGGTGCCATTCGCGAGAAGATTGCCGAAGGCGACGGACGGTTGATGAAAAATGATTCTCAAATTATTTTTTATTTTCCTGTGCTTCGGGCTATGTTGGGCTGGTGAGTTTTTATTATACTCTTCAATATATATTTTTTTTAATTACATACAATTGAATACAATATAAGAAAACTTAACTTATTTGTATTGTATTCTACCCAAAGTCCCTCAAGACTAGTAGAATACTGAGCCCAGATCACCGTCTTCTATGGGTAAGGTGCCCAGAAGGCTGGCTACGTTTCCTCGCTGGATCGCTAAACTGATCCGTTGGCCGAGGTAGGCCCCAGCCTTCTGGTCACCTGAAGAGTCAATGAGTCGTTTCGATAACCTTTGGTAGAGGCTCATGGCCTCAGGACCCCAAGCGTCTAGAATGCAAACGGCACAAACATAACTTTTAGTGAGGGTTGCATATTTGCGCCGTTTGAGTGATTAAGCTGTTTCCGCCGCCGAACTGGCCGATCTAGACGTGTTCGATAAATGGGATGCGGCCAACGTGTCTACGCAACTCGCATCCCGCACCAAAGGCATGCCACGCTGCCAGGGAATTTGAGTCATTCCGTCAGGGCACCTACCATCGTCACGTGCAATACCGTTCGGCATCTTCAATTAATATTTAATTAAAATCTCGACGAATTTAAAAATTTATTGATAAGCGTAATGTATGTAATAACCCAGTAATTTACTATTATTGTGTTTTTACATCATACTAGAGGTCCTGGCAAACGTTGTACCGGCCTGAAAAAATAAACATCTAGCGCCACCTACCGGTTCCAATTGTGAATCTAAACCATCCCGGGGACACGTTCAAACACATAAAAATCGATAAAGTCATTCTCAAGTTATGCGCATTCATACATTACTACGATTAATTTATTAATATATACAGAAGAATCTCTATAAGTCGAAAACCTCCGTTGCTCGAAATGTGATGAACCCTCTAAAAGTCGAAATAATTAGTGAGTTCTTTGTTCTTAAACGGTAGTTTTATTATAATTTTTGTAACTCTTTAAACCGTGATCAGAAGACTGGTTCGTATTTCGCGCAACGAATCAGCATTGCCATACAGCGTGGCAATGCAGCCGACTTCTGGGTACGCTTCCCTCTGGCAGCGATTTGTTACATACTTTATGTTAATTTGTTAATAATTAGTTAGAAGTGATCGTGTGTGGGCGTGGATTCACATGACAGTTAAACTTGATGGCATAGGAATCAAATTTCAACTTTGGCTTGATCATGCTGATGGGGTTATTCCGATTGGGACTATGGGGATCGGCGTATTTGATTTCAGTAGTACAAGAATTTGATCGGTGGTAGACGCACGCGCTTCAATATGTCGCAAAATACAGCCTGGTATCGGAACTTTGAAAATAGCAGCACAGGTTTCATGTATAATTCGCCCTAAAAGTTGAGGCGATATTATGGCCAAAAATTTTAAGCACTTATATGTTCTCCCTGTTGCTAGAAATCGTAAAGTCACTGTTAGCCTTTCGTGTGCCGAAACGCTAACAGGCTTGTTTCTCATAACAGTGTCTTGCTTCTCAATTAGAGGAGTTACTAATGATAGAAGTGTCATGTATGTTTTTTTATTCATTCTAAATAATTACGATAACCTTTTGGCGTAATCCTCAATTGCTTTAATAAATTTATATGAGTAAACTGTTTTCTTTTCATTAACCAATGTTTGCATCACTCTTCTCGAACTTTTCCTTTTTTTGTTTCTTTACCACGAGTAAAATGCCCAAAACGGCTAAAACATCGTCGTCTGTCACTGGTGATGGCTTCAGCGAACGTCGCTGCCGATTGGAAAGTTTAAACTGATCGTGTGTGGTGTATAATTATGGACGAACTGCGAATTGGATCAAGCCTGAATCTCATGCCAGTTGGACGATAGGTATCATGGTGTATGGCCACCATTAATTTATATAAATGGTCGAGAACCAGGGGTCGTCAGCGAACTGACTTACTTAACCATTTAAATAAAATATTAAACTAAAATTCTAAAAATAATTTATTTTACTTATTTGTAAATGTGCAGTTGAAGACCCAAATATCGTGAGACCATGCTTCCTGGACGACTTCAAATGCATGGCGGACAACCTCGCTGTGAACGCCAATTGCAAGCGCGATGTCCGAGGCAAAGTTGCCAGCTTATATAGAATACCAAAATTCAAATTCGACACGCCCTTCTTCAATGCCACATATATCGACTATAACCTGAAGAATAGGGGCAGAGACAAATGCTTCGTCAGTGAGTTTTTGTAAGTATCATTCATCTCTATTTTATGCCTCTCCTACACTTGGGATAATGTTAGTGGTGACGCCCTCTAGCGATGTTGGGTAGTTTAGAGATAAATTCATATATACGTCACTAGCTGCCCACTCGCCAATACATGGTGCCTGAACTTTTTGAATGTTTGTACGTTACATACGCATACGCGTCGTCGTTGGTCGTTGCTTTACTCGTTGAGCAGGCGCACGTCAATAAATAATTATACATGCCGACAATAAGTGAATACGCACCTGCCTGCGATAAACCGCAGTTTATTACCTTCCCGTAATTGGACTTCTATTGTTTATTTAGTGTTTGTAAAATTCGTAATTAGAAAAACAGTCCATTGTGTATTGTCATCTTTTATGGCAGTCATTAGGCAGGTGTATCAAACTGATTCTAAGAAATCCGATCTATGCGGGCTGGCAGCCATATTGTATCGGTGCAGCAATGGCCCAATGGAGAGATAGCGAGTCAAGTGACGATTATGGTACGAGTAAGAGTTGTCCATTGATAAGCTATATAGTGACGGACTTTGCGCGTGTTATTGAATCGTGCAGTTTGTACTGGTTGTGGCCAGTTATATTTGTACCTGTGTTATACGCGTTTGTAATTCTAATAAATTCTGTAGTAATTCCAACGGCATTTTAATACGAGTCCCGCCCTCGCAAAAATAATTATATTTAAAAACTGATCGAATTACTAATATTTGGTGATTAAAAAATTCGGCCCTTAATCAAATACATATAGACTAATAAGTGTTGCATTATGTAGAAGGGCCGGGAATAGGTTATAGGCCGGACAGCTTCCCCTTGTGTCCAGTTATCTAAAGGACGTACTTATGATAAGGTGAGTGAGCATCTTTTCTTAAGGGCTCCAACGCAGCTTCATTATAGCCCCTATACTACGTGTTAGGGCTTATGGGAGCTGCATATGTCTTAGTCACCGCAGCGGACAACGAACTACTGACTTGCGCTTTTTTTTTGTATGACTTTACTTTATGTTGTTGGTCCGAAGACCTCACAATTTTACCGGGGTTTAAGGGACGAGCGCCTTCGCAAAGCAAAGGCACATATTGGACGCATGAGTGTCTGGCACGAAACCCAAACTGCTCGTCTCGTAGTAGATGTTTGCTGATGGCAAAATCTCAATGTCTAAAGAGGATGATCCTCTCGTAATGCTTCAGTAGGCTGATTGGACGGTTTATTAGCCGGTTTTCCAGGCTTGTGTGTGAGAGTGAACGCTCCGACCGCAATTGCATTTTCTATTAAGAATTATATTGCGAATAATATTTTGCATTTCAGTTACTCTTGAAATTGGTTATATGTGTAATTCTATATTTTAGTTTCAACAAGAAGTCAAGAAACTTACTGATAACAATCGATTGCCCTAACCTCAATTATGAGTCAAGCCGAACTTACCTCGAGCATAGGTCCTTCCTCGAAGACAGCGTTTACAGTTTCAACATAAATGCTACTTATCGTAAGTATCTTCATTTTTAGGAGTATACTCCTAAAGAATCCATTTTTGTTCCGGCATGCTGAATGTTTTTCATCCCTATTTAATATTATAAATTCGAGAGTAACTGTTTGTTTGTCTGTTCCGTTTTCACGGAAAAACTACTGAAACAATTTGGTTGAAACTCAGTATAATATATATAAGTAAATATATATCCGATGCCGCGAATAAACATACGATACTTTTTATAACGAAAAGTTGTATTTTCTTGTCTTTTGCGAAACTACTGGACCGATTTGATTGAAAATCGATATATATGTAATTTTAACACCGGGGTGGACAAGGGATACTTTTTATCCCGGATAACGGGGTAGATTTAGGGATAGATTTATGTAAAGGTTATCTCAAAAAGTAGGACAGTTTTATGTTGTGATTTGCCGTTTTCGTCATTTTGGTAATTTTTGTCAGCTTTGTCCTTTTTTCGTCCCATGAGATGGGATAGTTTGCGAGATAAAATGAAATTAATCTACCGGGTGCAAATAGTACTAACATAAAAATTTTGAACAATGTAACCTGTATTAACGCCTGCTCT
Source organism: Dendrolimus punctatus (assembly GCA_012273795.1). Taxonomy (NCBI): domain Eukaryota; kingdom Metazoa; phylum Arthropoda; class Insecta; order Lepidoptera; family Lasiocampidae; genus Dendrolimus; species Dendrolimus punctatus. The sequence continues at coordinate 799,086 of CM022554.1, read as the reverse complement.
TTAAACAAGAAAGCGAGGTAAACTCTAGTAAAAAAGAAGCGGGGTAAACTGTAGTATGTATTTTTTTTGTAAATATTGCAATAAGACGCGTCCGCGTTCTTAATGTCTATGGTTCAATCAAAATGGCCGCTATTCTATTATTTAATTTATTATTGTACTTTTGTCGGTCTTGGCTCCAATGCTTTTGGCATTGATCTTGCCTTGTCACAGTAGATTCGAAACATGACAGGTGAACTGGGAATTGTTGTTTCATATTTTACATGTATTTTCAGCACTGATTCGTTTAACAACGGTTTTACCCCATTCGATCGATTTCAACCTGTGCAGCGTCATGACCTTTGCATATGTGGCTGAATTACCAAAGTTCTACATTGATCCTAACGGTAAGTAATAGTTATTTATGATACTAGAGCGGTAAGTTGGTCTTTACAGACGAACAGACGTATGTTACCATAGCCAGGATTTTGATGAAGCTTTATAGTATAGAGCTTACACATCAGAATAACACATAGGCTATTTATAAAGATATAGTGTGAATTATCAAAATATAACGGTTTTCCATCACCACGCGGTTGAAACCGTAGGCGCAACTAGTAGGTAATATAATACACATTAAAATCAATAGAAACTCGCATCAATCCAATGAGTACATTGAATATATAAAGACATCAATCTTTGACGCGTTTCCAAACAAGTTCGATTATCAGCTGATTCACTTTTGTAATGTGAAACTCCTTGGTAGAATTCTTATTTTTTTCACTAAGTACTTTGACACATGGCGTGCGGTAAAATAGGTGTTTAGGTGACAGTACTATTACCTATTTCACCTCACGTTCCGTTGCATGGTGCGAAATTTTTCGAACTTTCGTACAATGAATACCGGCTTCGTAAATTCATTTTTTCAGCAAGTGTGTTGAAAAAACTTTATCATATATATTTAATAAAGTGCAAGAGCCATGCTGGCATTATTACCTTGGTTACAGTCTCATACCATATTCTCACACACTCGGGCTCCGTCTGGGATAATATTGAACCTATTGACTGTGGCCAAATGCGTCTTATTTATAGATAGGGTTGCCAACAATTTTTGAGAAAAATAAGGTATTACATTTTTTAACTAGGGAAAAATAAAGTATTTGATAGTAAAAAGTATTTTTCAAAATTTTATTTATTTCTGCTATTGGAGACACTATTTTTGTGTACTCTTACACAATAACGACTTTTCATTGTCCTTAAATTTTTGGAAGCTGTCTTTACATTCCCAATTTAAATTTAAATTAAAAAAAATTCTTCTCGCCATTTTAGATTCATTACTGAATAAACTCTTTCGTTGAAAGCTGGATCCATAATAGTTCAGTAATTATCCATATAATTATTTCATTTTACGCATCAGAGTAAATTTTGGAAATAAATAGTATTTTCACATACTTGATTTTTAAAGTATGTTTACCAAAAATAAAGTAGGATACGTTATTATAATGGTTGGCAACCCTATTTACAGCATTAAAAATGACGCCATTTTTTTAGCACTGGCAGCCCAGTATGAAATTTCAACATGGCGGCCGCAGTTCCATTTTTTACCATTGTACAGATAAGTTGGGTCGACTATATCTTTGGAATCTGGCTACATGATTATGACCAATTATTTTTCTTTTCAGACCCAAAAACTGCGAATTACTTAACTAGAGACCTGAAACTTCTTAACATATATGAACGTGAGACCTTCTACTGGCGTGCCAACGAGCTCGCCAGATATTACATCAACTCGCTTATTTGTGATTTTGGATGTTACTAACACAATAGTTTGTCTCACGAAAGAAGTTCCGCAGACGAGGCACAATGGTAACGCAACGGAATTTTAGAGACACAAAATATTTTTAAAACGATTCTCATTAAATAGTATTAATAAATAAAATAACGTCCTACACTGGCCGGGGCTTGTCCTTGAGTGCATTTTTTTCTTCTCGATTTGGCTAGGCACGGTTTGTGCATTCAGCCAGTCACGTGGGGATGCATTATTATATGGTTAAGACAGGTATAATCCCCGGTCAGTGTCACGCCACATTTAGATTAAATTTGTCAAGAGGCCTCTACGTGTTGGCCCCACACAAGTCCCCCAAAACTCCGGGGCATTTTTATAGCCTGTTGTCTTTAAAAATAATAATAATACACACATCGGCACAATTAGCGTAACAGAAAAAAAAAAAGAAAGCGTATGGAATAATATGGGTTGTATTTAAAATAATCCTAATTAGGAACTAAGTTACTATTAATTTAATATATTTAAATGTGGTGTTTGCAGAGTCTAAAGTACCTTTAATGAAAAAAAACGAAATATAGCAAAGAGCACTTTTTCAGGTTTTTATTTTTTTATTACATGAGTTCAGCAGCCAGCCAGACGACCCACCTGATAGAAAGTGGTTACAATCGCCTATGGACAATTGTACAAATATAAATTGTTACGAGTTACGGGCCTCGAATTAAAATGCCGTTGAAATGACTATAAAATTTATTAGAATTATACAAACACGTATAACACAGGTACAAATATACCTGAACGCGACCAGTACAAACGTAATGCACGATTCAACTACACGTCTTGCTTAGCTTGCGATTATAGCTTGACTGCCTCATCTCTCAGTTGGGGCATTGTTTTATGCTGCATCAATACAATATGTCTCGACACAATACTCGTCTACATAATAATTATTTTAAAGAATCACACCTGGCTAACGACTACCATAAATGATTACAATACACAGGATGTTTCTCTAATTACAAATTTTAAACACAAATTAAACAAAAGAAGTCCAAAGGTGGAAAGGCAACAAACTGCAGATGCGAATTGTTCTTCGTCGTTCGTAACAATATGCTTCATTTCATTTCATTGTAACAAGTCGCAAACATGCTCTCTTAAATAATGTCCGGGGATTATACTGAACACTGCATTACTATTTTTTTAACATCGTTAAGATATTTAAAATGTTGTGGTTTTTTCTACAGTTCCGCTAGTTGCGCTGATAGGTATATAAAATAACATTTACATTAAAGCATTTGATGATGTGGGGCAGAGATATGTGCCACCAATGTGGGATCCCAATCGTGGTGGAGATAAGGCAAAAACGGGTGTACTCTTGTAGTACTTTAATCCCTAATTCAGTAGTTGATAATTTTTGAGAAACAGGTTTATTTCGAGCCTTATGGTCTATTTTATCCAAAATATTAATATTTCGCCAAAAAAACATTAACATATTTAATTTAGCAATTTTATAAATATTTTGACGTTTCGACACAAAAACGCGTGAAGTTGTTATGGCGTCTCGCATGACGTCACAGTGTCCAAAACAAACATCTGTTTCGTGAAGTGTTATCTGAGAAGTCATTGATAAATTCTTTGTTTTGCACACTATGACGTCACGCGCTCTGATCGGCGTTCATTCATCATCATCATCATCCGAGCGTTAAATCCCGGTTGCGTTCGGAGCGTTCACTCCGACGCACAGGGTCCGCTTTCCTACTTTTTCTACTCCACTTCGAGCGGTCTTCAGCATCCCCCGTTTTGAGACCATTGGCACGCATGTCATCCTTCACGACGTCAAGCCAGCATTTCTTGGGCCTTTCCCTTCGACCGGGACCTGGCGGAGGTGGCATGGCTAGACATTTGTTCCCCACGTAATTAGCCGGTCTGCGTAAAACGTGGCCGTACCAGCGTAAGCGACACTCTTGCAGTTTGTCTGCTATGTCACGGACATGAAGACTGCCGCGGATGCGGGAGTTCCTGACCCGGTCTTTCCACGTCACTCCACACATCCATCGCAGCATATTCATCTCCGTGACACGCAACTCTTGCTTGTGTCGCTCAAGTACTGGCCACGCTTCACTGCCATACAAAAGGACAGGTCTAATGATGGATTTATAGACCTGTCCTTTTAATTTGACCGGCATTTTGGGGTCACAAATGACACCTGTCAATCGTTCATTATCACGTGGCTAATGGCTGCAATATAACAATTTTATTTCTCAAAAATATCTATTAATATTTAATATTTTAGTTAAAACAATTTATTTTTTGTGATATTTATATCGTAATCTACGATATATATTAAAATTAGCCTATATTTTTCATACTGTCGACTACCGAATTCGTACACCAATGGGCACTGCGGTGTGCCGGGAAATGGAAAAGATGCACACCACTCGATCCAGTTATGTAAGTGTTGTACTAACATAACCGTATGGGTATGTGTCCCTACACATGAAAACGACAAAACGATGTGGCTGGGCGTTATAATTAGTTCCATTTTCTTGTCACGGAACTTTTTTCATGAGACGAACTCTAATATTGCTTATGAATTAGTTTTGGGTGATAATGATACATTGAAATCATTCGATTATTAAGATGTCTCGATTATAATCATAAATCATTGCTAATTGTAGGTAAGTTCGTGAGATTGTAATGGTTCGCAAGAGGTAGGAACGCTAGACATGTTCAGAGATCTAAAGGATCTTCGGTTCAGTACGAGGGGCTGCAAACAGGGTTGCCAACTATACTTTATAATTACGTATCCTATTTTATTTTTGGTAAACATACTTTCTACTCTCTCTGCTCCTATTTTTGATATTACAATACTGTTGTGTACTCGATTCTCTGCGGCATGAGCACCCATGTGATTTCTATGCCAGAGTCAAAAATATTTCCAATGTGTTTGTATGTAAGCATTTTAGACAATAAACAAAATGAACTTTTGGATAAAAATAAAACACTGATACGTAAAATTAAACTTCTATATGTATAATTACTGAACAACTGTCGATCGAGCTTGTACTGAAAGAGTAGAGTTTTCAGTAATGAATCTAAAACTGTCAGAAATGAACATCTCATATTTTTATTAAATTTATAAATGAACATCTATACATTTAATAAAAAATGAATTGCATATTTATATAAATTTAATTTAGGAAAGCAAAGATAGCTTCCAAAAATTTAAAGAAAATGAAATATTATTACAAAAATATGTCTTTAAGAAAAGAAATAAATAAAAATTTGAACAATACTTTTCAAACAAATTGTGATGTTATTTTTCTCAAAAACAGATGGCAACCCTAACTGCAAAGGACACGGCAGCTTTCATTTTTAAAATTTCGACTTTAAGTTAATTTTGCCTCTGAGATAAAAGTATATATGGAGCTTACGCAAACAAAATTGTCCATGAAAGTGTTACGTACGAACTTGCAAACTTATTCTAAGGGCCGCTTGCATAACGATCGCCTTTAAATAAAATTAGTTAATTAAACTGTCTAAATACGTTTTACATAAAACGTATTGACAGTTCTTTAAACGTATTTAGCGGCAAATTTTGCGTTGTGCAAGACGCCAATTGTATTTAAGTATGTTAAATACGTTGTTTCTTAAATAAATTTAAGCAACCTTAAGCAAGCGGCCCTAAATATATTTATATTGTATCCAAATTAAGTCACCTAACATTATTATTAAAATTATGTGTTTTAAAAAATCTTTTTGTAATAAATAAACCAGTGTTTCATTTCAAACCCAATCTTTATCCATTGTCGATTAACGCTAGACGCTGCTTTCATCATTAGAGATGAAGGTTGTTTTTAGGAAGTGTTCTCTTGAACTACTCAACCAATTTTGATTATTCTTACACCAATGGAAAGTTACATTATTCCTGAGTGACATCTTTGATTGTCATTATTTTTTTTTAATGACTTCAGCGAAGTGGGCACGGGCACGCCCGCCAATATATAACAGCAATAAGGTTCAAAACGGTAGAAAGTTGTGAATTAATTAAAAGTTACAAAGCATAATTAAATCTTGATTTGCGTGTGTGTGGTTTTAGTGGCACCCAGAAAAGTGGGCACTAAAACAAATATGTATGTCAAATTTGTAAGACCATTAAGCTTCGAGCAAGAATTGCGCACATCCAAGTACGAGATTAGGTTTGGGGCGCGTGCGCTAGCCATTACGCTGCCAGGCCTTATAGAAATTACAAAACTTAATGAAACAATTCAATTAAAATACACACGCACGCAAGAAAATCAAGCGTGCGTGCGTGCGTATTTTTTAACGAAGCCCAGCAAACTGGGCACTAGTCGGGTAATAAAACAATATTTGTATAAACGTTATTAATATATTTTACAGTCGATATACACTAAATAATACATACACAATGTAAATGTTAATTCAACAATATTTGCACGTTTAGCGGTATCCAATGCTCAACAAAATTTTGTAGTTTAATTTCTAAGGCAAAGTGACAGTTAAATGGCAAATGATTTAACTGCTTATACCAAGAAACATGCTAAGGGTCTGTTCATGAGTTGAAGCACATCGAAGCGTCGAATTCTTCACAATGGACACTATGAACATTTGCAACACCAAAGGTGCTACAAATGCGCTGCTGCCCTCTTAAGGGAGACTGGAACCTGGTCACTAATGCCGGAACACAACTCAAGGTTGTCAAGGTTGCATACTCTAGATCAGAGGTTTTCAACGTGTGGGTCGCGACCCCCTGGGGGGTCGTGAAGCTTCTTTAAGGGGGTCACGAAGCTTGTATAGCGGGGTTGCAAAAGGTTGGGCAAGTATTTATCCGAACCGTAATTATGAAAATAAATAAATATGTTGGATTGAATATTTGACACATAATAAAATACTTGAAATCAAAGCAACGGGTAAGGGGGTCGCGAAATATTTCTTCATACTAAAGGGGTCGTGTCATGAAAAAGGTTGAAAAACCCTGCTGTAGATCATCCAGTCGGGCGAATAAAGGTGGTAGGGTATTCTCCTGTCTGTATATCTACCATCCCTGGTATAGAGTATGCTGCCATAACAACTTTTGAGTTGTGTTCCGGCATTAGTGGTCAACTTCCAGTCTTCCTTTAGAGAGCAACAGCGATAACACCTTTGGTGTTACCGAAGGTCTATAGGCGATGGTAACTGCTCTCCATCAGGTGAGCTGTATGTATATCGCCAGTTTCGAAATACAAAAAACGACAATTCTCTACCAATGACCAGGTTAAAGTATATACTAGCTTCTGCCCGCGATTTCGTCCGCGTGGCGCGGTTTTTTAACTATCCCACGGGAACTCTTTAATTTTTCAGGATCAGAAGTATCCTATATGTTGACCAGGGATATAAGCTACCATCATACAAAATTTCATGTAAGTCGGTCCAGTCGTTTCGAAAATCAGCCGGTACAAACAGACAAACAAACCAAGAAACAGAGAAACAAAAAAATTAAAAAAATATTAATTAGTTCTATTTCACTTCTTACATCTCCTGACTCGGTTTTTTGCACATTTTTCATTCAGAAATTTGACCTCCACAACTTATTGTATTTATAGATAATAGAAACTCGGTATATCCGAGACTGGATATTAATATGCAAAGTCATATATTGCAAATTAGAATTGGTTGAAAAGCCTTTGATACCAGGCCACAGATTCCAAAAAAAGCAATGATTTCCAAACAATTATCGACGAAATTGCTGAATGTGTATTTTTAAAATACATTTGTATATTTGTCTATATACGCGTATATCATTCACCCTTTCATAAAATACTTAAATGCGCACTCAGAGTGTCTAATTACAGTTAAGTAATGAACGACAACCTTTTAAATGTCATTAAAGTTAACGACCAATTATCCACTCTGAGTGCGACAAATAGGGTTTAGGTAAGCTTACAAAGTACCATTGAACTATTTTCGGGTTAATATTAATTAACTTATTATGCACTTGTTATATCACATTTTGTGCTGAAAAAATCGCCATAATACCTATTACACACTAGATGTTATTGTCAATATTATTGTGGATATGCTCTCAATATTATTGATAGCCTTACCGCCTGTATGACAATCTTCAAATAAGATAACAAATCCAATCCAAAGTGACTTCTATTTCCGAGGTGTTCCAAAGTCGAGACCATTTTTCGAGGGGGTCCTTAAAGTCGAGACTGTATAGGAGTATTATAGGAGTTCGAAAACTCGAGATAGTTTTACAAGGTGTCCCAAAAATGGAGACCATTTTTAGGAGTTCCAAAAGTCGAGAACATTTTTCGTTGGCGTTCCAAAATTCGAGACTATTTTAGAGGAGTTCTAAAAGTCGAGACCGTTTTACACGGGGTCTCCAAAGGTCTTTATTCTCATATCTCTAAAGGGCGTCACTAGTTTTTCTTCTCTTATTATTCTTGTTATGATTTACAATAAAAACCACCAGACTTTTAACCAATATTTTATTATTGTTTTTTTTTAAACCAAATAATCAAAAAGGGGTGGCACTTTAGGACTAAAGAAATGCAATGAGATATGATTTAAAAATACGAGTTATACTTTCAAATTCCATTTAGAAGACGAGAAATCTTACATCATATTAATTTTCGGGTTTTTTAATGCTTGCAATAAACCGCTCACCGGAACGTGTCAGTGTCACGTGTGACAAGTGACGTTAGTGACATTGACGCCACCAAAAAAAAAACAAATTTCGAATACGGAGCGAGCGGTGAGTTTTTCAAATACTTTAATTGCACCTTTAGTGTTGCAAATGTCCATAGGCGATGGTAACTGCTGTCCTTCAAGTGAGCCGTCTGCCTGTCTGCTGATCTCCTGCAATAAAAAAAAACAAAAAAAAAGTCTTTTTTATTAACAATATATACGTTCCAATCCACACACAACTTTACGAACACTCTACACAACACTATGCTGGAGTCCTCGGAAATACAATCCATCGAATATAACTCGCCGGAAATAAAACTATTTGGAACGCCTCGGAAATAGAATAATCGCATTCTTCGGAAACAGAAACATTTTCGGATTCCTATCGGAAACGGGTACGGTTTTCGGAACACTTCGAAAACAGGCACGATCACTTCAGTCCAGTAAATGAACATAAAAGTCAGCACTTACGGTGACAGTCATACTATGTACCTATACCTTATGTATATTATATACACCTAACCTAAGGGTCGTCTCAGACGATCGCGCAGCACCGGCAGTACCTGGGCCTCGCCCCCCCTCCGCCGGCGGGCGGTGTCACCGGCGCGAAGTATGCGTGCACCTTTATGTACGGCAGGTGATTCTGCGGACAGGATACAAATTAGTTATACGATATTAAAGTACCACTGGGGACGTCAATCTACCATAGGTATTGTAGCCTACCACTGGTGGTCAAGATACCACAGGTTCGTTAATCTACCACTGGTAAGTTAATTTACCACTGGTACATTAATCTACCACTAAAGTAGAATTATTTTCTCCCTGCAGTTTGGGTCATAAATCATAGCTCGGCTAGGGCGGTGAGCATGTTACGCAGGCACAACGCCATTATCGATAAAAACAAATGAGTCATCGACTGCAGGTGCACGGCGGCGGGGCGGTATACAAAGGGTGGTGAGACATTGTTATGTTGAGTCATTTGTTGAACCTACTTGCAAATTATAGTACATATGTCGAAAAGAAATGTGTGCATTCGCTCTCTGATTTTTTTTAGTGACACAATGGCTATTCCATTGTTTTGAATCAAAGCGGCAGAATTTATTCTAAATAATATTTTGCCTGTTGGCACCAATATACCAGCACAAGCACGTGTTGATATCAACAATGTTTTAATATATTTTTTTTAGTTTTATCTATTTTTTTTCGTTCATTTTTATCACTAACCCACAAAATGACAAAATTAAATACACTATCGATAACGCTTATCGACAACAATAATGCGCAATCACTAAGCCCGCCTATAAGGCCCGTGAGTGGAAGAGAGAGCGAAATAATCCGATTATTTATGACTCAAACTGCACGGACAAAATAATTCCAGTATAGGTATAGTTAATCTAATATTGAGACGTTAATATATTACTAGATCATATTTGTACAATTAACTTTGGTGTCACAGGTACTTAATATATGGGGTGTCCCAAAAAGGACGCAAGATTCCAATTTGCCGCCATGTTTATATTTTAGTGCTGGCAACCCCAAAAAAAACTATTTGACAGGGGAGTTTTTGGCGGGAACTCAAAGGAGAGGTTGTGCTGTGCAGTTTTATTTTCTAAAAATGTGTATAATTACTCTAAAATGAACAATAGTTACAGGATATTGATAGTTTTTGAGTAGAAATTATGTGTTTTTGTGAGAAATGTGAACTGTATAGTCAGATGTGATCTTTCGAGTTTTCACAAGAACTCCATTGAATGGCGTCGGTTGTAGACTGCAATACAAATGCGCTACTATACGAAAACCTATTAATTAACATGTTTCCGACTGAAAGACTTTGATACTATGGTCATGAATATTTAAACAAAAAAAAGAAAACTATTTGACAGCTGAATGTTTAGGATTTGTAAAAATGGCGGATTTCAAATAAATCACTCGTGCTTTAACAGAGGAAATTGGACGCTGCATCGGAGAAATTCAGCCGCATCTATGCAAAATGGTCATAGAGAATTTTGACAAGAGAGTGCGTATGTGCCAGCAAAGTCTAGGAGGACATTTGCCTGGCGTATTATTCCACAAATAACCCTATTTTACGTATTTCAAGATTTTATATACAAATATATTATAACGGAAAAAAATGTGTTTTTCATCAATTTCGAATCTTGCGTCCTTTTTTGTGGACGATTCCAAACACCCCAGACTATAGTAAATAACGGAAAGATCGTTTACGAAATTTACCATGCCAGGCATCGAGCGCAGACTCCGCATTGCAGAGAATTATATATAGAAATAGTAATAATGAATGTTTCTATCCTTTTATTGCGCTTTTGTCTTATTGAATATGCACTGTTTGCTACAACTCCATTAATTCTTCAAAAGTTATTCTGTAACATAATTCTGTATAAAATCTTTAAAAAAAAAGTACTTAAATGTAAAAAATAGAACAACAAATATAAAGAAAAACAATTTTTAGCTAGACGTGTTGCTGGGGAGTTTATTTTTTAGTTTGCGAAGCGGTGTACATAAGACTAGGAAGTAAAATTAAATTTTAACCTATATGTATGACCTTCAAAAAGTGTTCTCCAGTGGAACTTGCTTTGAATAAAAACTTTTGAATTTGAATTTGCAATTTGAATTTGGATAATTAACATAGTAAAAATGTATAACATATAATATGTATAGAAATAGTTTAAACTCAACATACCCTCAGTTTCCGTATGGCGTTCCTAGTTATCAACTGGCAGTCGTACAACTCTATCAGTTGTAAATTGTGACAGTATACTAAATGCTCTAACGCGACGTCGGTCACCAGGGGGCAGTTGTCTAAGCCTGCAAACAAATAATTACCATGCATAAAGAACTAAAGAGCCAACCATCTATAATGAGATTTGATTAAACACCGAAAAATGGTCTCGACTTTTGAAATACTTCGAAAATATCATTTGCATTCATCTTGAACCTCGACTGGATGATTGTCGTATATAGTATTTTTATTCAATAGTGTTATTAATTAGCAAATAGTCTCGATTTTTAGGACACCTCGAAAACCGGTCTTCTACTTCTGGGGCACCTCAAAAATCGTCTCGACTTTTGTAACATCTCAAAAAACGGTTTCGACACATATCGAAAAATGATCTCGACCTTTAACACACTACGAAAAAGCAATTTCAATTAATTATTTAATGTACTAAGAATAAACTACGGGAAAAAAATATTATTTTTGAAGGTGTGCACTTATTTAATAAATTACCAGATGACCTACAAAAATGTAAAAATACAAACTTATTCAAGATAAAACTAAAAAACCTTTTATTAAAACAAATACTGCATAGGACAACATTGGTGTTAAGAATTATACTGTATTACTTAATAATTTAATCTCATTGTAAGTGAACTACATGTTCTTATGAGAAATAAATTTCTTTAAACCTAAAATGGTCTCTACTTTTAGGACACATCGAAAAATGGTCTCGACTTTTTGCTCATCGAAAAATGCTCTCGACTTTTTGCTCATCGAAAAATGCTCTCGACTTTTAGCACACATAAAAAAATGGTCTCGACTTTTATCACACATCGAAAAATGGTCTCGACTTGTAGCAAACATCGCGGTAGAGCCATGCTGGAATCATTATCTTGCTGACAGCTCTTAGGGAAGCTCGATCGGTGCCATTTGTTTCAATGCATGAGTTCAGCAGACAGTCGACCCATCTGATGGAAAGGGGTTACCGTCGTCCATAGACATATGTAACACTAAAGTATGGTGGCAATGTGCTGCCGCTCTCTTAAGGGAGACTGGAACCTGGTCATTAATGCCGGAACACAACTCAAGGTTGTTATGGCGGCATACTCTAGACCAGAGGTGGTAGCCATTCAGACGGGCAAATACCTACCACCCCGGCAGCAGGAAATTGTATTCTTTCTCCGTTCCTACACGAATAATGGATGGATAGTGATATCAAGTGAACACAACCTACACACCTAGTACTGTGAGATGTTCCGCTGCGCAAGGAGACATCGATAACTGTTTGATCCCATAGTCCGTTATTAACTCGCAGTGTGACAATGTCTGAAATAGAAGAAAATAATGGACAATCCATAGTATACAAAAGGGATGGGTACAAATGTTAAGGTGGACCAAAAAAAATATGGATGGATTATGTGAAGGATGGTATGATGATTTGTGGCGTGACAGAAGATGTATGTCATCAGAAAAGTGTGGAAGGAAAATACACATTGTGCCGACCCCAATTAATTGGGATATGGTGAAAGAAAAGAGAGAGAGAGAAAAACTTACCAATTTCTCGAGCCTTGGGCATCCCATTGCCAAATGGACTAAAGTGGCATCCGTTATTAAAACGCATTCTTCTAAGTCCATACGTTCTAGCAATCTGCAACTCTGCAACATGAAAGACAATTCATAGACTAATGTTTAGCGTATTAAAGACTTTTATTATTGGGGCTAACGATGATCTCGGTAGTTTCTACATCGGAACATCAAGTCGATACCTAAGAAGTAAGAAGACCAAGAGTAGAAAAAGAAAGAGCAAGGGTAGACGAAGAAAGCGCAAAGACAGGAAAAGACATAGAAATTGTATAAGAAGAGAGAATATGAGTTGTAGATGGAGTAAGGATTTAGGGGAGAATATCACCGTTCTGGATAGGATAAGGATATGACCGTGGCAGCTCAAGATCCCGGAGTCACGTACCCAAAGCTCGTGTGCAAATATCCAATAGATAATTGACAGGAACTAATTTCCGAACACTTAAAAGCCTAGAACACACTTAGCCTGGCCAAAGCTTGGAAACTAGCGTCGGCGAGTTGCGTACATTGCGCCAACTCCAAGGTCACCAGGTTCGGAAAATGAGAGGCTAAAGCCCATAGCGAGGCATCAGTCAACAGAGAGCACCCCGAAACGCAAAAGCAGTTTCGATATCAAGTCGAGAGGTAACAGACAAAAAGAAGAAAGAGCAAGGGTAGAAGGGAGAAAATGAAATGAAGATGTAGTAAGTATGTAGGGGAGGATATCACTATCCTGGATAGGATGAGGGTATGGCAGTTCAGAATCCCGGAATCGCGTACCCAAAGTCCATGTGCATATACCAGATAGATATTGGACAGAAGATCCTCCCTTAATACATTCCTAAATACTTACAACCCAAAAAAAATTGAAATTGAAAGCTGGCGTCAGTCAACTGAGGGCATCCCGAAACGCACAACCGACGCATACAAGCCCCAGCTTGGATATCAAGTCAAAAGGCAACAGGTAAGAAGGAGACAGAGAAAGGGTAGAAAAAGAGATATGAGATGTATATGGAGTAAAGATTTAGGAGAGGATATCACTTTCCTGGATGAGGAAATGGCAGATCGAGATCCTGGAGCCACATATTCAAATTTCAGAATTTGACAGGAACTCTCACAGGACATAACCTAAACACTTCTAGCCTACACTAACCCTAGCCAAAGGTTAGAAACAAACGTGGGTGGGTTACAAACATCGCACCAACTACAACAAGGTCACCAGGTCTGGACAGTGGGAGCTGTTACCAGCAGCAAGGCGTCAATCAACTGAGAGCATCCTGATACGTAGAAACGGCGCGTACAAGACCCCAGCTTCGATATTAAGTCGAAAGGTAACAGATAAGAAGAAGGCAGAGAAAGGGCACAAAGAGAGATAATATGAGATTTCTATGGAGTAAGGATTTAGGAGAGGATATCACTTTCCTGGATAAGGAAATGGCAATGGCAGCTCGAGGTCCTGGAGCCACATACTCAAATATCAGAATTTGACAGGAACTCCCTCAGGACATTACCTAAACACTTCTAGCCTGAAATACACTTACCCTGGCCAAAGCTTGGAAGCCAGCGTCGGTGAGTTGCGTACACTGCGCCAACTCTAAGGTCACCAGGTCTGGGCAGCGGGAAGCCAGTGCCAGGAGCGAGGCGTCCGTCAAGCGAGAGCATCCCGAAACGCACAACCGACGCATACAAGGACCCAGCTTCGTTATCGAGTCGTCTGTGAGGATCTGTGGAGGGAACGATAAGATTGTTATGATATACATAATATAATATACACCGGCACACAAAAAGTGGTGGTGTACAGTCGTGGTATGAAAATGTTCGCCAGTTTTCAAATTGATTTATTTCAAGTTCAGCGTAAGTCGTGTATTAGTTAGCCTAATGGCTAGCGTACGCGTCCCAAACTCAAAGGTTTGGGTTCGGTCCTGGTCGGAATGCATGCACCATTTAGGCAGTTTTCTGACCTAATGCGCATATTGTTACAACGACCACGTGCTAACAACGGCGAAGGAAAACATCGTGATGCAACCTGCACATCGAGATAACCGATGTGTCAAACCTGACAAGCCGCCTTGGGCAAGCGTGAACGATAAATTGCTAAAAACCACTAGAACTAGTTTTCTTTCTGTATTTCGTAATTTACAAAAACTTCAAAGGGTGTGAGGCTAAATGAGCATCAAATCACAGAGTTTATAATTAACTAAAAAACTTAGTCGATTCAAATGCATTATACATTTCTCATCGCCATAACTGCAATTTTTCACTATTTACAAAAATAATTGAAGATATACAAGGAGTTTTTGTTGGGAATTGAAAGGAGATATTGTGCTGTGAAGTTTTGATTTCCTAAAGATGTGTAAAAATACTTTAAATTTAACAATATTTGTAGGATATTGGTAGATTTTGGTAATTGTTTTGTGAGAAATGTGAACTGTATAGTCCAATGTGGCCTTTTGAGTTGTCACAAGAACTCCGTTGAATGGCACTAGCTGATTACCTACAGTCCAGCTGTGCTACACATAGGCTTAAGAAAATGAAGAAACTATATTTTAAACTAAGATCTGGCTTAAAGGCCTAGCTACCAAGCCATAAACCTAAATAAATAATAAGTATGTACGAGCCAAACCTCAGATTCGGATTCAGCGCGTTGAAATACATGTAGTAGGTAGGTCTGGTCAAATATACAGTCGCGGAATAAAAATGCTCGTCACCTTTAAGTCGACTTTTGCTTTCACGTTTATAAGACACAATACTGCCAACATTTTAATGTACACTTTATTTTTTATGTGTGCCAGTGTTATCAGAATATGTATCTCTGATGTTCTCTCATACATTCATAATTGTATACTAATACTTACATCGCATCCCTGTACGTTGAGTACTTCTAAATCTGGACAATATGTGGCGAGACACGATACGGCTCTGTCGTTTACGTTTTTACAACCTGAAAGGAGAAAAACCCGTTTACAGGGTGGCCGCTTCGGACGCGACACTCCCATAATATGCAGACTTGACTTGAAATTCCCGGGACGCAAAATATCACAGCATTTGTAAAATAAGCCACCGTTTTAGTGTTAATTTTTACGCTCCCGGGAAATTCCCACGGGACTCCCAGGACAAAATGTAGCGCAGAGCTTAAGTTTTAGAATCAGCTGTTGAACAGAGAAGACCGTGTGGCATTTTTGTCCCGGGAATTTTCCCGGTAATGTAATAGTAGAGTAAACGCGGTCGAGATGCGAGCACTGCGCAAAATCTGCGGAGTGACGCTCGCGGACCGCGTTCGTAATACCGAAGTAAGAAAGAGAGTTGGTTGGTCTGAAAGAGAGTGTCGGGGTGAAGGTAAGGAAAGGAATGCTCCGGTGGTTCGGGCATGTGGAAAGAATGTATGATGAAAGAATGACTAAACAGATATACAATGCAAAAGTGGATGGATGCAGAAGTCGCGGAAGGCCACGACACACCTTCCATGAGCAAATTGATCATGTATTAGCAGAAGGTGATGTCAGGAGCCTTAAGAACAGACGAGCGTGCATGACAAGAGCTATGAATGTCAAAGAAGCAAGTGAGGTGTGTAAGAATGGGCCTGTGTGGCGCTCTGTTGTTCGTGCCTACCCTGCAAGGGACCTGGCGTGAAGTTATGTATGTATGTATGTATGAATTTTCCCGTGGGCGGTTTGTGATTGTTGTAAAAATTAGCTTGTTCCGAAATTCTTCGGTATTTTGAATCCAGCAGGAATTTCAAATCAAACGTAGACGAAGTTGCAGGTGTAGTATGTAAGCATTTGTCTTGTTCATTGTTTGTTTAGTAATATCAAAAGACATTATTTCTGGCCAGGAAAGAGTGGCGATATTTTGAAGTTTGGCGCGGTTGTCTATTGTTTGGCTTGAAAAATATAAGCAATAATACTCATATGCCATAATGTTCCGAACGTTGCCCGAATTGTTTGTCCCACCATCAAAGTTATGTGACATACTCTTGTTTGCCCGACACGAGTGCCATAGGTATTGTTATCAATTTTATTACATACATACATACATACATAACTTCACGCCAGGTCCCTTGCGGGGTAGGCACGAACAACAGAGTGCCATACAGGCTTATTCTTACACACCTCACTTGCTTCTTTGACATTCATAGCTCTTGTCATGCACGCTCGTCTGTTCTTAAGGCTCCTGACATCACCTTCTGCTAATACACGATCAATTTGATCATGGAAAGTGTGTCGTGGCCTTCCGCGACTTCTGCATCCATCCACTTTTGCATTGTATATCTGTTTAGTCATTCTTTCATCATACATTCTTTCCACATGCCCGAACCACCGGAGCATTCCTTTCCTTAACTTCACCCCGACACTCTCTTTCAGACCAACTCTCTTTCTTACTTCGGTATTACGAACGCGGTCCGCGAGCGTCACTCCGCAGATTTTGCGCAGTGCTCGCATCTCGACCGCGTTTACTCTACTTTATTAATTGCAATAATATTATTTCACAGAATATTTCAACGCCATACTTAATTAATTTCACCATAGAAAATTAACCTAACGCCTTTGTCCTAAAAAGCGATTGGCTTTCTAGCACTCCGCTGATGCGGCAAGCTCGCTTCGCTCGCTCGGCTCGTGCTTTGTTTTTCATGTTCTAACCTATAGTAGAATTATTTTCTCCGCGCAGTTTGGGTCATAAATAATCGGAGCGGTGAAGCGAGTATTATGCTCTCTCTTCCATTCACGGGCCTTATGGGCAGACATAGTGATACGCATTATTGTTGTCGATAAGCGTTATCGATAGTGTATTTAGTTTTGTCATTTTGTGGGTTAGTGATATAAATGGAAAAAAAAATAGATAAAACAACGTATTTATTAAATTAGGAATAATAATAATTTAAAATAAATTATTAATTAGGTATCTTTGTATTAAAAAACTACAAGTACAAAATATAAATATTTACATCTAAGTTTAAAATTAACAGCAAAAAAGATAATAATGATTTTTATAAAAATGATAATCTTTCTTTGATAAGAATGAGTTTTTATCGATAATGGCGTTGCATCCGCGCAACATGCTCGCCGCCTTAGCCGGGCTGAGGCCGAGTTTGATTTATGACCCAAACTGCACGGAGAAAATAATTCTACTATAAACAAACCTAAACCTGATCTACTGATCGTTTATTTTAAACCGATTTTATGATTTTTTTCTAGAAGCAATTTCGATAGCAAATGATGTTATGGCATATGATAATTACTTTATGGGAAACAAAGTTTCCCAAGCACGTGACTTACATAGTAAACAATGAGTATGACATATAAAATTATGCGAAACAATATTATGTCTGTTGACCAGTATAGCAGATGAAATTATGGGAAACGAAATTCTGGCCAGTGGGTGTATCCGAATATGTAAGAATTCGTATTGTGCATTGCAAGGGTGGCCAGCGCACAATAATTAGGTATTTGCACACGTAGCATTAATGTAGTATATAAGACTTAATTAACGTAATTTTGTTAAACCTAACGACAATAAAGACATCATTCACATTGGAACAATGTAGTTTTAATACATCGATCACATCAGACTACGAGCAGCCCCCGCCCATACCACACGGGCATAAACTCTACATCCTATTGTTACATGCCGTCAAAGATATACACGCACACCTGCCTGCCTTAAAACGCAATTTATTACCTTACCTGCATTCGGCGTTCTTTTGTTTACTTCGTGTTTAAAATTTGCAATTAAGAAAAACATCCAATTGTCATCGCACTTGCTTTATGGCCGTCATTAGTGTCGAACTAAATAGCCAGGTGTGCGGACTGACTCGGTGAACGCGGTCCTTTGATGTAGTGTACAGTTTAGTACAAACCAATGCCCGAACGGAGGGGTTGGGAAGTCAAGCGACGACTACGATACGAATAAGACTTACATTCGATTAGCGATATAGTGACGGTGACTTTACGCATGTTATTGAATCGTGCAGTTTGTACTGGCTGTGTCCAGTCATATTTTTGCCCGTTTTATACGTGTTTGTACAATTCTAATAAACTATAGTAATTCCAACGGCATTTTAATTCTGTGTTGTTCTAACACTATTAATATATATAAAAATGTTACCTCTGCATATGAAACTCTTCAATTTGGGACAGCCCCGTGCCAACGCCTCCACTCCGTTCTCGGAGATCGACTGGCACCACGACACGTTCACGTGTGTCAACATCTAAAAGTCAAGTTCATAGCAACAGCAATCAACAAACAAACAAACACACACATACCCCAAGCTGAGCAACTTAAGGGCCATTTACATGGAGAATGTTCTCGCCTTGAAGACACGATTCTCGAAAACAAGAAGAATAATGTAAGCTTTTTGAAGTGAAACTTCTTTATCGGCGTTGGGAAAAAAATTACCGTCACATTTTTCGGTTACGCGTCACATTATTTTGCAAGATAGCCGAGTGTAGGATGGTGGTTACGTTGCAACGAGTTGTTGATAAATGAATTGTGAGACGAGCATTGTGATATTTCTTTACTTAATTGTGTTTTAATTAATATACGAGTTTCATGATTTATTATACATGTCGGAGAAGGCCTCGTTCTCGTGGCATCTTTAGCTATTGCAGGTTTAGTTGGCGTCAACAGGGTAAAATGCGAGCATAAAACACAATGACCATGGTTTATACATTTTTAAACACGATATTTTGACATAGTTTAGACCAAGAAGCGGGTTCAGGGCACCGCACATACTTCCAAGCTTCAATAGAATAGAATAGAATATACTTTATTGTACAAAGATGCTAGATAAATTCAAGAACATTAAATAAAAGTACAATCGGCGGTCTTATCGCCCATGGCGATTTCTTCCAGACGACCTTTGGATGGAGTATAGGAAGGACAAGAAAAGTCGGTAGTTGCTAAACTAGCACTCGTACAATAATTTCATTTATTAATAAAAAAAATAGTAATATATACGATGATATATATACTAAAACAAATACACATATTATATTATATACATACAAAAGTAAATAATAACACTATAGCTTGAGATAGTAATCTTTAACTAATCTGTTAAAAGAAGGTAATGATCGTGTCTGCAATACTTTCTTTAAAATTCTCAATGATCCAACTCGACCTATTGCCATCAACCAAATGTGTCACAAAAACTCCTCCGTCTACCGAAGTAGATACTTCTCAAAGTATAGAGGGCGTCTGATCCCGCTCCGCCATATGCTCTGCTCTGATTGGTCGTTTATTAAATTACAATATTCATAACTTTTATTAGGTTAGAACGATCTTTAAGTTATAGAAACATTTAACAAATCACCACCAATCACCCTAATTTATCTATATATGTAATTGTATATTCTATCACAAATATATAATATTATATTGTTTGGCTTTTTATATAAGTATTGTATTATATATTACACATTTTATTCATATGACTAGTTTTTACGCATGTTGTGGTCTCCAGTAACTGAAGGAGCACATTGATTTAAAGTGTAAGGTTATTTATATTTACAAATTGTTATGTGTATCCTTTGTTGGAGACTCTAATAAATAAATAAATAAATCAAATAAAATTGAATTAAGAATTTTAAAAGTAGTTAAAATGTAAACAAATAATATTGTGCGTTATAAATCCGAACAACAACAATTATTCGATTTATAGCTTCCCTCCGACATATATATATTAAAGTGATCAGCAAAATCGAAGGATTCATTTTAATTCTAATTCCACTGAGTTTCTAAAAAAGTAAGTAATTATATTTCTTCTAATACTTGAGTGTGATTGTGGTATTTATTTTTCTAAGTTATTTAAAGTTAACCTTAGTTTTTTAATGTAACTATCGGTCAATATATATATTACCATTAAAGCTAGTTATTACTAATTAATACGTCTGTTAATTTAATGAACATCAATTAATTATCATGAAATATAAATTCTGAAACATATATTTTTTTCCCGTTACGCGTCATCTTTTTCTTGCCCCTACCACGGTCGAGTCGATCGAAGAGTAATTATAAGGTAAATGAAACAATTTCGTGAATGAAGTTTCACTTCTTACGTGTGTACAGGCACACATTTTGTTTAAAAATGTTTTTAAATACAAGCTTTTGAGATCTTGGATATCATGTAGCAGCAGAGTGCTAGACAAGACAAGTAAAACGAGCCCAAACACGACGGGCCCAATCTTGTTCAGTACAGGAGTTTCTAGGCCATCATCAGACTCCATCATCAGATCCCGTCCATGGTACCATATTATTGCATTGTCACGCGATA
Source organism: Dendrolimus punctatus (assembly GCA_012273795.1). NCBI lineage: Eukaryota > Metazoa > Arthropoda > Insecta > Lepidoptera > Lasiocampidae > Dendrolimus > Dendrolimus punctatus. The sequence continues at coordinate 778,071 of CM022554.1, read as the reverse complement.
TACATATGCGTGCAAAATATCAGCTCAATCGGAAACCGGGAAGTTGGTCAAATTTAACTTACAAGATTCCACCCGAACTTACATATATATACATTAGGGTGGTCGTTAAAAATTAAATATCTTGCGACGCCCCCTAAAAAGCTTCCTTTTAATGAAAAAACACTGGGATTTTTTTATAATTTTTTCAAGTCAAGACAACGCGTGCCTCAAGACGATTCAAGTTAATTTTTGGGTAATATCATGTTTTTTCAGGAAACTTCTTCATACTTAGAAGTAATAATTATTTTAAGATTGGAAAAGTTTTAACAATGAAATACCTTCCGTATTATCATTCTCAGTGATGAATTTCAAATTATAGTTTCAGAAAAAGTTTAAAATTCTTCGTGATTCAAGCTTATCTTTAAATTTTTCTTATATTTTTAGTTTTAACTTGAATCGTCTTGAGGCACGTGATGTCTTGATTTAAAAAAATTATAAAAAAAATCCCAGTGTTTTTTCATTAAAAGGAAGCTTTTTAGGGGGCGTCGCAAGAAATTTAATTTTTAACGACCAACCTAATATACATACATCCATTGCAAGTTAAAGAAAAGCTTGTAATTATCATGTAAATTAAACAGGTGTCAGGTGGCAGGGTATTTGCGACTGGATGGCTACTACCCCTGGTCTAAAGTATGCCATAACAACCTTGGGTTGTGTTCCGGCATTAGTGACCAGGTTCCAGACCCCCTAAGACAGCGGCAGCGCATTTGTAGCACCTTTGGTGTTACAAATGTCCATAGGCGATGGTAACCGCTTTCCATCAAGTGGGCCGTCTGCCTGTCTGCTGAACTGCTGCATTAAAAAAAAAAAGGTTCTCAGCGAAACATGGAGTCGAGTCGAAGCCAACCTTATTTGTTAGCAAATCAAAAAATTGCGATTGCAACGCCATCTATTTTGCTAATCCAATGACTCCATGGAAACGACATTATTTATTGGGATAAAATGTCGCCAAAGTGTTAACTCGGGTCAGCTAGCTATGTCAAGTTTTAGTCATCGTTTAGCAGTTTAAAAAAAAATACGATCGCAACGCCATGTCTTCGGCTGTTTTCGTCTGTCCCACGAAAACGACGTCATTTATCGGGATAAAAAGTATCCCAAGTTCCGACCCGGGATATAAGCTACTTTTCAAGTAATGCTCAAACAGTGTTTTTCAACCTGTGGCTCGCGACCCCTAGGGGGGTCGCCGGCATAAGAGAAAAGGCAATATAAGTTTATACCTCATACTTAGGTACTTTCTAAGCTTAGCAGCTTTTCACAGAGTATATACAGTAATAAAGAATATAGGTGACAAAATAGGGAAAAACATAAACGTAGTCATTTAAATCACTAAATTTTTGTCTGTGTATAGCCCAAGGGGGTCGCCAAAACTTTTCATCTAACAGATAGAAGGGCAGACAGAAATTCTAAAAATTGCATTTTCGGAGTTATCCCCTTGATTTTTTTCACATTTTTAAACACAATATACAAACTCGAACCATTAAAGGATTTATTATAGTATAGATAACAAGAACTTACAGGGCATCCGTCTGAGAGTGCCTTCAGTGATATGTCTGTTATGCTCGGACACGAATCTAGGTTTATCCTGAAATAAATCCAATATCCTTAAATACACACAATACTCCATCCGCGGTTTGCTAATACTCCATTGGTTACGAGTGAGTGAGTAAGTCAACGAGTGAGTGAGTGAGTCAACGAGTGAGTGAGTCAACGAGTGAGTGAGTCAACGAGTGAGTGAGTGAGTGAGTCAACGAGTGAGTTAGTGAGTGAGTCAACGAGTGAGTGAGTGAGCAAGTGAGGTATGTGTGTAATTAAAGAGCCTGAGACGGACCAACATGTAGTAACTTAATTCTATAGCTAGAAATGTTGCTGGGGAGTTTCTTACCGCTTCTTCTCAAACAGCGATAACACGTCGCGAATAAAGTGCATAGAAAATAAAGTAGACGTGACTTAATTTGCAAATTATACTCGTATATATGTCTTATAAAAGCATGTTCTCCTGTGGAACTTGGTTTGCATGAAATGTTGTGAATTTGAAACAGGCTTTTGAGAACATACCTCTGCAGCTTCGTGCACCTTCTGCCTAACGCTTGACACGTCTGATCTGTGATTTTCTTGCATTTGTTGAGGTTCAGATCTTCGATGTTTGGACACGACTGCAAGTTATAAAAGCAAATACTATATATATAGTAAACACTTTATAAGTCATCTAAAGAAACAAAGAAAAAACAAAATAATACTAAAATGGGTATGAGTACTAACTGCTCACTAAACCAATTTTAGTAGCACACGACAGTGTACGAAACATGTAAGCGTAACAGAGCCAAGAACGTATAGCAAGCAACACTCTGCCATTTCCACTTGCGAATAACGAATATTACTTTGTTTCCAAAACAGACGCGATCGCAGCGCCATCTTTGTCGTTATTTTCGTCTATCCCACGAAAACGACTTGATTAATCGGGATAAAAATTATCCCGTCCCGGGATATGAGCTAGCTCTGTGTCGAGTTTCGTTTAAACTCCGTTCAGTGGGTTTCAGAGATGACAAAAATTATAAAGACTGCATTTTCGGAATCTGCTGGTCCGAAATAGTCCGTAGGTCCCAAGTAAGCAAGTTATAATCGACACCAACCCGCCCAAAGAACCCTAAGAAATATGGTCTTTTGTGTCTGAAATAATAATAGAGAGAGAGAGAGAGAGAGAACACTTTATTGCACACCAAAATATACAATTAAAAAACAGACCCTATTTACAGTATTTTCTAGGCAATACAATTCAGGCCTTATCGTTCAAAGCAATCTCTTCCAGGCAACCTAAATTAAAGAAATTTGAATCAGGCGATGTAGGTGGTGCAGGAAAAAGGCAATAGATACGTAAATACTCAACTTAATTTAAGAAATAAATATATAAATACATACATATATAGTCATACATACATTTATGAATATAAATGGAATGTCATGTCACGTAAGAGAGACTTGCCTGACGTCTGCGATATTATAAGAAGTTTTCTAATTATCTAACAAATCCAAATGTATCTATATCATCATTAATAATTAATTGTAGTAGTCTAATACATTTAAAATCATAATATATATATTTCTTCTGTGCATGTGTATGTCACTGAACTCGTCCTAGACGGCTGGACCGATTTTGATGAAATTTTTTGTATGAGTTCAAGGGGATACGAGGATGGTTTAGATTCACAATTGGACCCTGTAGGTGGCGCTGCAACTGGGTTCTAAATTACATTTCTTCAGGGCAGGACAACATCTGCTGGGACAGCTAGTATTATATAAATTATTAGTATAATAAATGTATTTGCACGATTATATTCCGCTATAACTAGCTATAACCAGGGCTTTTTTAGTGGGAGCACGCAGTGCCTTAAAGGAAATTTCAAAAATTGCCATAAAATGTGGAAAAAATGTACCAACAAAAAAATTATTGATTTCCAATTTTCGAGAATTAGAGTGCCCCCAAAAATGAAGTGACAAAAAAGGCCTGGCTACAGATATAGTAATAATAACCACTATCATTTAACTTACATGGGCCAAAGTCTTCATGGAACCATCACCTATACTCTCGCAGCCTCGCAACGACAGCTGTCGAAGGAAACCACCGCATCTCTGCGATATATTCTCTATCACTGGCCCCTGAATAATAGAGTTTTCAGATTTTTAATATGCAGATATTATAGCAAAAATACTCATGTTTACTTCACGCAGGAATGGAGAAGTAATATTAATTATGGGAAGAAGAATTAACAATCCAAGAGAGAGAACCATAATTCTGGGGAGAAGGAATAATAATTACTGGGTGAGAAAATAATAATTCCTTTTTTGTTGGAGTTTAACCGGTTCTGCTCGGCTAGGAGAGGGAAAAGTGGGAGGGGAGCGCTGCAATCATACAGTCAGTCTACCTTATATCATCTGGCGACCCTTACACATACAAAAAACCATACATCGTTTCCTTTGTCGCGCACATATGTATTGTGTTCGAAATATAGCTCATATAATCATAATAAAGCTTTCAGATTTTTAATGTGTAGCCATTATGACCAAATCCTTATGTTTTCTTGATGCAGGAACAGAGAATAAATATTAACACTTGAGAGAAGGAATAATCATTTTGGGGAGAGAGAATAATAATTCTGGGGAGAAGGAATAATAATTCCTGGGGGAGAAAATAATAATGCCTTTCTGTTGGAGCTTAACCGGTTCTGCTCGGCTAGGAAGGGGGGGAGGACGCTGCAATCATACAGTCAGTCTACCTTAGATCATCCGGTGACCCTTTTCGCATACAAAAAACCATACATCGTTTCCTTTGTCGCGCACATACGTATTGTGTTATCGAAATATAGCTCATGCAATCATAATAAAGCTTTCAGATTTTTAATGTGCAGCCATTATGACAAAATCCTTATGTTTTCTTCATGCAGGAATGGAGAACAAATATTAACACTTGAAAGAAGGAATAATAATTTTGAGGAGAGAGAGTAACAATTCTGGGGAGACAGAATAATAATTCCTGGGGGAGAAAATCATAATTCCTTTTTTTTTGCCTATATGATGCAACATAAACAAACACATAAAACAACTCCTATTAGGATGATATCGGATGACTTAGAGGGATCAGACAGCAGGAATGGAAAAGAAGGGATGAGACATGGTTTGAGTACTGGTGGGGTTTATTCATCATAACTTTAAGTACGGATCTTAAATAACTATAACTTTATGTACCTTACCTCCACATCCCTCTGGAACTCAAATAAGTCTATCCTCTGCCAATTTGATCCGTCCAATGCTAGGATGTTCCATAATTTCGACACCTGAAACATTAAGAAATAAATATCTTATATCTATCTATACATATAAAAGAAAGTCGTGTTGGTTACACTATTTATAACTCAAGAACGTCTGTACCGATTTGGTTGAAAATTGGTGGGGAGGTAGCTTAGAACCAGGAGACACATTACACACACTAACATGTATTTGACACACAATCACATGTATACTCTTTTGTTTATTACATATATATATAATGCCAGCCCATAAATGTTCCACTGCTGGGCTCCCGCCACGCTTGTCCAAGGCGGCTTGGCAGGTTTGACACATCGGTTATCTCAATGTGCAGGTTGCATCACAATGTTTTCCTTCACCGTTTTTAGCACATGGTAATTGTAACAATATGCACATTAGATCAGAAAACTGACTAAGAGGTGCATGTGTTACGGTCAGGATCGAACCCACACCCTTCGATTTAGGAGCGCGTGCGCTAACCATTACCCTACCACGGACTATTATTTATTGTTAAAGTCAAATTAAGCTGTGACTATAGAAGTATATAGTCTTTGACAACAGAATCTTAATAATTTTCAAACTTATAATTTTCATTAATTATTATGGTCGAATTTCGACCACAGGCGACCACTAGTTTATACAAAAATAAGAACTGAAATTATAAGTAACATACACTATCAAAACTAGCAACTAACCTGTGCGCATCTACACAACGAGACCACATCCAAATATGACAGTATCCTCAGCAAGAGTTCCTTCGGTAGCTTTTTATTTATGTGATTTTCATCTTCACCCGTAAACCGAGTTATCTGGAACAGACAAATGTGTGAAAAATGGCATCCCTAAAGCAGCCTTTAACAACGCTGAAAGTGTGTTAGAGGTTGCATGGTGTGACTTTCATTCTATTTTTAACCGACTTTGAAAAAAGGAGGAGGTTCTCAATTCGTCGGGATCTTTTTTTTGTTGTTGCTTTTTTTATGTATGTTCGCCGATTACTCCGTGATTTATGATCCGATTTACGTGATTCTTTTTTTGTTTGACGCGGAATAGCTGCCATGTGGTCCCCTAAAAATTTGTCATAATTTGGCCCCGTAGTTTTTATTTTACGAACATTCTTTTGTTCCGGTTTCTTGGGACTTATATTTTTTAAGAAGCGTGGCACCATTCGTAGGTCCACCCATACATAGTTAGACACTAAAAAGTAACAAATAAAAGTAAAAACTTCGTTTAAAAAAACCGACTTCAAAAACTAAAATGTATAAAATAACTTATTTCTAAAGCTATTATTATTAATATATATTATTTAAAACATCTTGAAGTTGGTGCAAAGTAAAACATAAAAATTACTATATTTTGAAAATTAAAATTTAAGTTTGATAAATCTTTACTGACATATAAGTTTTTTTTGTAATAATGATTTGCAGCTGGGAAACAATAATCTGTTGTCTATTTTCACACTAAAGTGCAGTGTCCTCAGTTTGTGATGCCTATGGAAACTAAAAAAAGCTGTTCGTCCTAAAATTAAGGTTGGTGTGCATGGGCATTTAACCAATGAGAAAATAAAAAATTACTGAAAGTATAGTGTAAACTCCATATAAAATAACTTGATTTAACGTAAACACCTTAGGCATACAAATCACTTGAATTTGGTTGGTTCACCTTTTAGTTGCTGAAATTAGAAAAAACTGTGCAGCTGCATACATTCATTTATCGCTTTATTATCCTAGCCCATAATAAACTCGACTGTCGGCATCATGCATAAAGAAATTTCTAGGTACTTCCTTTATCACCAAGATGCCTCAATATCGCAAGATATATATAAAATAAGTAAAAAATACAACACATTTACTGGCGCAGCAAAAGATGTCAGACAAATATAACTAGAGATGGTCGTTTTTGTAAAAACGTTTTTGAGCAACGATGCCAGTAGACGATGCCGGCATCCGATGCCGATATATTGAAAAACGGATGCCCGCAATATCCGATGCGAACTTCACCGAATGCGAGCGAGCGAGAGGCACCGTTGACCACGCCACGGAAAACGCAACGATGACAAACCGAAGACTCGACGTATCGCTCGCTCACTAACTCTCGGGTGCTCTCGGTACGATCGGTGGTTGTGCAAGGCAAACAATCAACGTAATACAACACTAAGAGCGAGCGTAACTGTTAGAAAATTTTATAATAATATAGGTACTTATTTATTATAGAAATATACCGTTCGAGGTGCAGTATTATTATAACTTCTGTGCCATGGAAACAGATATTCTCCAAAGCCATATTTTGAATGAATGAAGAACTCGTCTTACAAGTTCCAAATTAGAAAAATTGGTTTTTCTTAATGTAAACTATAATTTTGTAAAAAATAAAAACTAATATTAATTATCTTATTTTTTTATTATTTACTTTATTTTTAACTTCCACACTTTTAAAACAATATACCAGTAGAAGTCGTAATGTTGAATATCGTATCTAAATAATTTACATAACTACTAGACAACAGGCATCCAATGTCATACACAGAGTTGCAGATACTTTAGCCGGCAACTAATTTTGACAACTCGCATCGATGCCGGCATCGGATGCGGTTTACAATTAACGATGCGCATCGGATGACAAAATTTAACGAAAACGCTCATCGCTAAATATAACAGACTTCTCTCCATTATTTTTTAAGTAGAATTCGCACAAAGGCAGGCAAAGGAATCTTAGTCCATACAGCCAAGTCTGATGTATAAATCTTCGTATAGTAGCACAGTTGTATTGTAGGCTACAACCCACACCATTCAATGGAGCTCTTGTGAAAACTTGAAAGACCACATTTGACTATACAGTTCACATTTCTCCCAAAAACATATAATTATTATATTTTCTTAAGTTTTCGCGATATTTATTATAGAATTATTACTCAAAAACTATCAATATCCTACAAATAGTGTTCATTTTACAGTATTTTTACACATTTTAGAAAATAAAACTGCACAGCGCAACGTCCTCTTTCAGTTCCCGCCAAAAACTCTTGACTTCTCTCCATTTAATGACAGCTCTCTATAACACCATAAAATGCACAGTCCCTTCAGTGTCATTATATAGACCTTATATTTTTTTTATTTTAACTGTCAGTTAAATGTCTACACATCACATCAGCCAAATGTTAGAAGTGCAAACTTTGTATCTGAGCTGGATAGTCACATAAGTTCAGTGCTTTTCCCCTTTCTAAAAGTGCCCAAAGTGACTTAGAAAGTTTCTGCTTGCCTACAAAGAGATTTTTCTGAAAGGGATGATACCCATCTCTACATTTACATGACACTGTCCTTAAACACTATTGTAATCCCAATGTAGCAGAGGCAATATTAATACACTACCTTCATTTTAAATTTCATTTTTTCTTAACTAATATCCAAATTCTTTTCTTCAGAAAGGTTTCAAGTTCTTATCCTTATTCCATTTAACGGAATTTTCGCAAGGATATCCGAAACTTTATGATATATTGCGAAATTAAAGACGTAATTTTACGACCTTTTTAAATTATCAGAACAATCAGCGTACTTAACGGTATTACGACCGCAGCAGGTTGATGGCCGCACGCAGGTCATTACACTGTCCTAAACAAAGGAAATAACTTCCCTGATGCAACAAAATGAGAATAAGATACGTAAAAATAAAATGCATTTCAGATAAAAAATGTTTTGTGCATCGGGAAAATTCGGGAGTGTATCCGAACGTTTTATTCTTATTTTTTAAATAAAAATACCGACACTTGAGCACTAGGCAATTAGAAAAATGTTTTAATCTATAGAGATACACCGATTGAGCTATAAAGAAACAAGTTGTCGATGTAGGAATAATGTAAATTAGCAACTAGAACAAAGGAACGGTGCATACACTGCAGATATGTCAGCTGTTCACGTCAATTTGAAAACAAACAATGAATAAAACTGATCGATTTTGTGCACATACCTCGAATTTATTCCTTCCGGAATAAGTCATGCTCGGGTACGGTGTTATTTTAGCCACAGTGCACGTTTTCTTACACAAACACTGGCACGAAAACACAATAAAACCAACCGATACGCAGTTTCGAACAAATATGGTGGAGTTTTATTTGATTTATCGTAGCCGACAATATCAAAGACGACCCCGTTCATAAGCTGCAATTAGGGATGCCATATCTTAAAGTATTTTTCCTATAATTTTACTCTCCAGGAAGCGCGTCGTTTTCTGATTTTATATTTACTTGAAAGTCTGTGATTGAGCGGGCTAAGCCTTTGATAACTTATTTCGCTGCAAATCTGCAATGCAAAAACTCCGGGTTATTCTTGGTATGGTAAATTTCGGAAATGAATTTTCTTCGTTATTTACCATGGTCTGGGTGTCTGGCATCAACCCCAGAGTAGTCTGTTGTATATAACCCATAACACAAGCGTATCTTGCTTAATTTGTGGATATACAATATGTGTTTTTGTGTCTGCCGATTATTTAATTATTTATTTATTGGTAGTTTTCTGATCTTATATACATATTATTGTAAATATAACGTATATGATATGGTGAAAGAGAAAAGTTTTGATAAAACTACAACTCAAGATAACTGATGTCAAACCTGCCAAACCTCTACAATATAAATAGAGTGGCCCGAGACTAGCAAGCAACGTATACGAGCTAATATGATATAGGATATCTATAGTAAATGGCACAATCTAATAGTTTGACCAACACGCACTTTCACATACTTTTCAATTTTGAATAATTATAATCCATTCTCTATTTAACGCTTTAGTGTGATGAGTCTTGAGATATTTTCGAATACGTTTTACGTGGTTTAATAAAACTACATTTTATTAAGACATAAGAATGATTATTATTTATGACAAATATACACATTAGAATTTTAAACGAAGTTCGAATATAGAGCATATCTAAGAAGTATTTCTTCGAAAGGAGTTGTAACATTCCTCCCCACCTACATCTCCTCAATCAAGCGACGGGGTGGTCGTGTTTGCCGATTGTGGCGACGGTGCTGTACCGCTACTGCCGCAGGCCTTTCAATATTCGGCAATGTTGTTGATGAAGGCACTGGTGGTAAGGATTGCGGAGGGAGAGTAGATGTGGCACAAGGGGTAGACATGGTACAAGCTGGTGACGGAATATACGATGTTGGTGGTGACGGGGTTTTGGTAGTAGGCATATCAAGCTCTGTTTCTATGATAGGTTCTGGTGGTATTCTAGGCCTGATATGATCAGCATGTCTTCGCTTTTCATCTCCCCTAGGAGTAGAGACGAGGTAAGAATATCTGTGCTTCCGAGATATTATGGTTGCAGGCTGCCACTTTTTCTCATCTCCTGTTTTTATGAAAACATTGTCACCAGGATGATAGTTTGGTGACGTAATTCTCACATTCTCTTTTACCTGCTGATATTGTAGGTGTTTCCTTTTATTAGGGCGAATGTTGGAAAGAAGGCAATTCAATTGTCGGCCAAACATCATTTCTGCTGGAGATTTTCCAGTGGTAGTATGTGGCGTGTTCCTGTAGGAAAATAAGAATTCCAACAAACGTCGTTCCAGGTTGCCACCCTCATTGTTAGACATTCGAGACTTAAAGGTTCTCACCAAGCGTTCTGCCAGGCCATTCGTGCGTGGATGATATGGGCTGGAAGTCACATGTAATATTCCCTGTTTCGTGCAATATTCTTTAAACTCAAAAGATCTGAATTGAGGTCCGTTGTCTGAAACAAGCATTCGTGGGAGGCCAAATGTACAGAATATTTCGTCGAGAGTATAACAAAGTGCTCTTGTGGTGATGTTTTTCATCGGTCGGATTTCCACCCATTTTGACAAAGCGTCACACAAAACAAGCCAATAGGTACCTTCAAATGGTCCTGCGAAATCTATATGTATCCTTTCCCATACTTCTTCTGGTATTGACCAGGAAAATACTGGTAGTTCAGGGTTACTGGGTCGATTTTCTTGGCATCTATTACATCTTTTGACAAATATGTCTATGTCTTCGTCAAGGGAGGGCCACCAAACATAATATCGAGACAGTGCTTTCATAGCAGAAATACCTGGGTGTCCGCGGTGGAGGTAGGCAAGGACGTCTGGGCGAAGCACTTTAGGTATAACTATGCGACCTTCCCACATGAGGATTTTATTTTCAATGGAGAGTTCCGATCGTTTTCTGTAGAACTGTTTCATTTCTGTATTGTAATCTAATTGCCGCCAACCAGTCTTCAAACTACGACAGACAACCGTAAGAATAGGGTCGTTAGATGTTGCTTTAGCTAATATCTCTTCTGATAGGTGCAGGTCTGCCATGCTGGTTCCCAAAAGACGCAGTTGTATTCTATGTACAATACTTTCAGTCTCTGATGGTTCAGTCTCAGGGTTGGGTAATCTGGAGAGGCAGTCAGCTATGGTATTATTTTCACCCTTTCTGTAACATACGTCATACTGATAGCTTCCTATTACTAAAGCCCATCTTACTAGTCTATTATTAACTAGTTTTGGTAAGTTGCGTTGAGCTCCCAGGATATGGATAAGTGGTTTGTGATCTGTGACTAGGGTGAATTTGGTTCCCCTTAAATATTGATCAAATTTTTTAATTCCAAATATGATCGCTAAAGCCTCACGATCGATGACGGAGTATTTCATTTCGGCAGGGCGTAATTTTCTGGAAGCAAATGCGATAGGTTGTTCCACATTTTTATCTTTATGAAATAAGACCGCACCTAATCCTTTTTCAGATGCATCACAGGCTAGGAAGAGAGGGCGTTTTTCGTCAAATGCAATTAATGGCTGTGAAGACACAATGCATTCTTTCGTAGCTTTGAAAATAGCATTCTCGTGATCAGTCCATCGCCATTTATGTTTCCCACTCGTCAGGTCATGAAGATTAGCGCAAATTCCATGAAGATGGGGAATGAAACGTTCGTAAAAATTGATTAACCCTAAAAAAGATCGAAGTTCTTTTGTGTTAGTCGGTGGTGTAGCTTTGATAATGGCATTAATTTTAGTTTGTGTTGGTCGTACTCCATGTTGGTCTATTGTATGACCCAGATATTCGATCTGTTTCTGTAAGAAGTTGCATTTTTTTAAATTTACTTTGAGACCTGCTTTTTGTAGGTGTTCGAATACCATAGATAGTGTCTGCAGGTGCTCAGTTAAGTTGGTTCCCGTTACCGCAATGTCGTCAAAATATATGGCTACATTAGGAATATTCCCAAGTAGTTGGTCGAGGAAATGTTGGAAGATCGATGGTGCCGTCGATATACCGAAAGGCATTCTATTATATTGATAGTACCCTTTATGTGTCGACAATGTCAAATATCTTTTTGACTCAGGAGCTATTTCAAATTGTAAATATGCGTCCTTAAGATCGATTTTTGAAAATATCTTACCGTTTGCTAGTTTTTGGCGTAAATGATCAAATACTGGAACTGGATGTAAATGTTTAATCAGGACTGGGTTAAGGGTCGTGCTGAAGTCACCACAGATTCTGACTTCCCCTGTAGGTTTTAAGATGTTGACTGTAGGTGTGGCCCATTCGACGGGAGTGATATTGGGATCTATCTTTTCTATTATGCCTTCGGTGAGTAAGCGTTCTAGTTCCCGTTCTATGTTTTTCCTCATACTGAATTTAATAGGGCGTGGTGGAAGGTGAACAGGCTCAGCTCCTGCTTTAACATGGATGTTAACGTAGTAATTTTTAACTTTGCCTAATTTTCCGTCGAAAATTTGCGAATGTGTGTCCAGTACTTGTTTAAGGGTCAAGGAGGTTGAAGTTTTGATCGAATATACCGGTTTTGGGAATTCCATTCCAAACATCTCGCTCCACTGTAGTCCAAAAAGCATTGGATTTGCATTTTTCATAACAATAACAGGTAATATTCTCTCTTTCCCGTTAACTTCGACTGTTACGTCTGTAATGCCTTTCGTGTGTAGTCTATTATTGCCATAGGCTTTGAGTTTCGGTGCCGTATGTAGTGTCGGAGATCCTATTTTCTTCCACAAGTGGGAGCTGATGATGGAATAATTGGAGCCGGGATCCCAGTCCATCGTACAAGTTACTCCATTTATGTGTATGTCAATTTGTTTGCAGTCCTTATTTTTTGTTCCGTTAATATTATAAACAACGTCTTCGTCGCTGTCATAATTGCTATTATCGTCCGAAAAATCTGAAGATGTAGCTGATTTACGGGGTTCCCTTACTTTTTGAATAAATTTCCTACCTTTGTTCGGAGAGAGGTATGCCCGTCCTGACTTGATGCAACAGCTTTCGAAATGTCCTTGTGTTTTGCATTCTTGGCATATGTGAATGTTGGCTGGACATTCTGAAACTTTGTGGCGGTCCTTCCCGCATCGTAAACAATTTTTTGAGTTTAATCTACGTGGTGTGTTCTGTTGAGATACTGTCCTGTTTGTCTTATTTCTTTTTATCCTGTTGATACTTGTGCTTGGTATGTCATGTTCCGCTTGTTCTCGCGATTGAGCAATTGTAAAAATTTCCACAAAGGTCACTTCTCTTGTTTTTCCATCTACGGTTTGTAGTAAATCAGGCCATTTTTGTTTCAGGTCTGTTTCTAGGTCTTGGTGATTCAAACCTGTAGCGAAACGGTCACGTAATTGTCGTTCCAGTAGTTCTTCCGTATATCCGCAATTTCTACTCAGACTTTTTAGTCTATTCGCGTAGTGTTCCATCGTTTCGTTTTTCTCTCGAATACACTTCCAGAATTCAGTTAATGCCCGGTATCTTGTCTTTTTGATACGGTATAGGTCCAGAAGTTTGCAATAAATTTCTATGTACGTGCTTGTGTCAAAATTTGGTGTCAGAGCTATCTTCAGCTCGTGGAAGATCTCGGGCGTCAATAGATTTAAAAGAAGATCTTTCTGTAAATCATTGTCGTTTATATTAAGAATTTTGCATTTCGTTTCGAAAAATTCTAAAAAATCATCGATTCTATATGTATCAGGATTATACCTATCCATATTGAAGTTCTTTATGATGATCATCTTGTCCGTTGCATGTGTAGTAGGAGAGTCGCTCGTCACGCTCTTTGTTGGTGTTGTTGCTGGGCTTGAGGAAATAGTCGGCACTAATAATTTTAATATTTGTAACATTTGCTCTTGTTGCGTTTGTTGTGTACTTAAAAATTGAGCAAACTGTTCGTCATTCATGATTATTTCTTTTATCTCGTCGCCAATTTAATAAAACTACATTTTATTAAGACATAAGAATGATTATTATTTATGACAAATATACACATTAGAATTTTAAACGAAGTTCGAATATAGAGCATATCTAAGAAGTATTTCTTCGAAAGGAGTTGTAACACGTGGTATGCATCCACTTTAATGAATAAATAAAAAATATAAAATTTATCTATTAAATAGCTTTTTATACATAACTTCGACTACGGTACACTGATAAATACTTTTAGTACCCAAGTGTTGACAGAAGTTCATACGTATATATTAGCAAGCCTGTTTCTTATAGGGGTGGGCAGAGCCAGTGGATTTCCACCTGGTAGGATCTTGACACATCTTACATTTCTTAATTATCATTATTTCTTCCTACATGCACGATTATTTAATTTATATAATTGAATGAAAATCAGTTCATTTGCAAGATTATAAAGAAGTTAAGAGTGTTATTTGTAACGATGAAGATTAGTTGTATCCAACTCCTACTAGCGCATTTCAATTTATCTTTACAGTACAGGAATATCAATAAACTAGCAACATTAATTATGTTCCAAGAACGAGATTTTCCTAATAACTTTATAAATTAAGCACATATTGTATGCTGTCCTTTTTATTCTTGACCAAACTTGCATCTGCTATCCTGCTGTCAAGTTAATACATTTCTAAAAATACGCATGTTTATGTATTTCGTAATCATTTGTTGTTTATTTGGAAACGCTCAAAGCGTTAATCTAAAGATAAAATTAAATCTGGCTTTATCGTATTTTAAGCTTTTTATTTGCATTCTTTGAGTGCGAACAATTCGTAACAAGACATTTGCGTGGATCAGCTTCTAAGTTGCAAGTATTATTATTTTTTAATTTTAAATTATATACAATTGGGCAGGTGCGTATAGTCCATGAACTACAAAGGGTCCCGTAGCAATGCCAAACCTCGACTATGTATTTTCGTCATTTGACTAAAGATTTATAAAATAAGTATTTAATTGAAAAACTACCTACTAATGAATATTGTTCAAAACCACTTTGGTTGAAGGTATTTTCTAAGCTCTACAGTAGTGCTTTTCAATATTTTTGAATATGCGACCCCTTTACAGGTTAAAAAATTTTGGTGACCCCCTTGGGTCATAGACAGACAAAAAGTTAGTAATATAAAAGACTACGTTTATGCTTTTTCTCTATTTTGTTACTCATATTCATTATTAGGGCCTTACCTATACTCTGCAAAAAGTGGCTGAGCTTACAAAGTACCTAAGTATGAGGTAAAAATAATAAATTGCCTTTTGCCTTTTGCTGGCGACCCCCGAGCAAGGCTGCGAACCCCCTGGGGGTCGCGACCCTCAGATCGAAAAACACTGGTCTACAGCAATGGTCCTCAAACTATTTTATCTTACAGACCCATTTATCATTTTTTACTGTATTCAGTGGACCTCCATCTTTTTAAACGATTAAAAAAGGAGGAGGGTCTCAATTTGTAAGTACAAACACGCACTATTATATTTTATTATTCTAATTTAGAAAGTTAAAATTTCGTCAAGACTTGCTTAAATGGAATTTATTATTGTGGACCCTATTTATAGCTCACGGCCCCCAGATTTACTTTTTGCTGACATAGAGCACTTTGAGAACCTATGCTCTACAGTCTATTTTTTTTCATTAATTTCATCTTCGTTTATTTGAGTTTATGACTTGTTAGCTAGGTCTTTAAGCTAGATTTCCACTTCATAATTCAAAAACTAAAATTGTAGGGACAACATTTTTTCTACTTTGGAAGCTTATGTCATCCCACTGACTGATGGCCGGTTCGTATACCTTACCGACTGTTTGCTTCACTATCGGTTAGAACTTGATATAAGATCTGTATAATTATAATGTTAAAATTCAACAAAGACTAGGTAAGGAATGGTAATTATTTTTATGAGTTTAGTATGACACACTTGACGTGCTCTGTATTACTGTGACTGGCCGAACCAGCACTGGTAGCATTGAAACCAAATCACCAAACAAATATATTAAAATAGTAAGATATTACAACCGGCAACAAGAAAAATAACTGACATACAAAGATGGATCAACTGACTGGCGAATATAACGACATCAAAGGCTTTTTGTTTTTGCTAAAATTGCTATAAAACTTTAAGAAGGATAGTGTCCCATGCAGTATATACTCGTATCTCGTTCCAAATAAAAGTACAACATATTTAGAAATGCATTTTTATTATATTCGTAAAAAAGTGAATTTAAACAATATTAAATGAAATTTGAAATTGAAATTTGAAATAAATTACCCAAAAGGATTTGCCAAAGGATTATCAACTTTCTCGAATGGATAATAAGGATGGTCTTGCCAAAACGATGGCAATGTATATCTAGTGTTTGAATTATAGCTATTGATTATATCGATTTCTTCTTTAGTTAATGAAAAATCGAATATATTGATGTTCTCTCGAAGGCGGTTTGGATTTACCGATTTTGGTATAGGTACAACACTGCGGTCCACCTAGAAGAAAAACAAATGTACATTAATTTTGGCGAGAGTTTTTGTCGCGATTGAAAGGAGACAACTATTAGCCAGCATTTATTACATTAGTATAAGTTGAGTATTAAAATTAGAATAAATTAATATAATAAGTTATTTATAAGATCACACTTCAACAAAAAATCATTAAATTAATGTCCGTTGGTAGTGGGTACGTATATATGCCTTTTGGGGTCGATACCCTGGGAACGTGGGGGTCTGGATCTCATTACCTCTGTCGAGACCTCTCAACTGTAGGGTAACGAATTAGCGTTGCCATCCAAGGCGGAAATGCGTCCAGCATTTTGGGCACGCTCCCCGCCGACAGATATTTGGAGTTATTTTTTTATTTATAGATTTATGTTATTTTGTAAATATTTATAGTATAGTTCAAATACTTTATTTTTAAAACAATTAACTTACCGACCACCTTAAAACAACCTGTGGTGTTGTTTTTCCATACTTCGTCGCGATAGCAACCAATTTCGGGTCCGTAATTCTTGGTCCGGCAAAGAATATTCCGTACCTCGAGACCAAGGAACCAAATGGAGAATAACCCATTACGACTATACCTTCCGATTTTGCGAATGAAATCAGATCTGATTGAATTATTTGCGGATGAACCTGAAATAACATAATATAAATGGACAAAATGAACCAAATAGTTGTTATTGAAAACAAGGTTATGTGTCCGTTCAGGAACAGAGGAAAAATAGTAATTCCTGGTGCCGGGTCACAGGTTATAAAAGGAAACAAAACAACCTACAGCCTGGTGGTAGGGTATTTGCTCGTCTAGATGACTACCATCTCTGGTCTAGGGAATTTCACCTTAACAACCTTGAGTTGTGTTCAGGCATTAGTGGGCAGGTTCCAGTCCTCTCCTTTGAGGACAGGCAGCACATTGGCACCTTTATTGTTAGAAATATCTCTGGACGACCGTAACCACTTTCCATCAGGTGTGCCGTTAGCCTCTTTGCCATACTCTAGCAATTAAAAAAATATTCTATTGTATTTTCTCTAGAATTTTTCTCCAAAAAGTCATAATTTTGAATCCAGATTCTTATCTGAAGACCTTAATCACACACCTCTATTTCAATGACGGCAGGGCGTATGCTCCCTTCCCTAATGACTCGTTCCAGTTGCTCTTTGTTAAAGTTGGAAACTCCAATGGCTTTTGCAAGACCCAGCTTCTGCATGTCCTCCATACCTTGCCAGGTCTCCATGAAGTCTACATCAGAGTATGTGTAATCATCCTGTGAAATATTATATTTGTATATACGTATGAAAGATGAATAATCTAAAATGAGGTTTAACTGTTTCAAGCGTGGTATTTTATTTGGTTTTTATTTCAACGTTTCGGCCACTTTTCAGTAACCGCAATCACCGAAGATAAAGAATATATATAAGTTTTATCGATGACAAAGATGTCAAGTGTTAATGAGTTGTTTAGACTACCCCCAACTCGTTTATTTTGTCTATGGTTGTTATTTATTCTATCCTTATCTAATTTACCGCCGCTTCGAAACATGTTGTGGCTTAAGGAGAAGAAGCGGCGCAAGAAACTCTTCAGTGATATGCTTCAAATAAAAGACAATGCCGCGCTTGAAACCGTTAATAATTAAGTTTCGTTATGTGTACTTTTCCCAAAATATTATGAATATACTATGAACAAAGAATACCACCGGTTTTATTTATACTTTTTGATACTGAAAAAGCGGGCAAATTTTCTAATCTGTGGAGTCATCCAGTCATATAAGTTTTAGGCGCTTTTCAAAGTCAATTTTATTATGATACTGATTAGGTGCAGTGCGTGTGAAATTGTATGGCCGCTCATAGTCAAAAACAGATTGCTGTCATAGACAATTTATATTCAAACTCAGATATTGCCATGATATTATTGCAGTGTTTGTAATTGATCTGGCAGTGAGGAAAGTTTGACGCAGACTTTTTGGTAGCAAAGTTGAAATGTTGCGGGGCCCACTTCACTCTTCGTCCATATAAAATACTTTTTAACTTGTTCGAATTAAAATCATCAGCATATTAAAGATATTAGTCGAAACTCACGTTAATTCCGATAGGCCAATGCATCAAATATAAATCAACATAATCAAGATTTAATTGCTTCAAAGATTCTCTTAGCGCCTCTGCAACTTGCTCTCTTTTGTGGCGTGTGTTCCAGAGCTGAAATACAGAAAAAATTAATATGTTAAGCATTAATTAATTGTTTTATTTATTATAATCACTATAAACTTTATAACATTAGAGAAATTGCTTTATTTATTTATTATATTTATTACTTTATATTTGTATGTTACATAAAAAAATAGTGTTGTCTAATTATTAGAATTGTGTTATAGTATTACATGTGCTTTCATCTAGTATCGAATAGAAGAACAATTATTACGTGGTGACAATATTTGTAAGGTTTTTGACGGAACTTAAAATATTTTTTATTGATACCTATGTAGTTTTATTTTTAGCCAACTTCTAAAATGAGAAGGTTCTCAACTCGATTGTGTTTTTTTAATGTTGGTTATGCAATTTCTCTGACATTTGTGGACAGAATTTTTATTACTTTTATTATAAAGAACATACTCCTGAGGTAGTTCCTATTGTCACCAAGTCAGGATCTGATGAGTGGAACCCAAGCAAATTGTGAGCAAACCTTGCTAAAGAATGCCTACACTCATCGAAAGGCAAATTGTATACGCGTGCCAGTAGTATACAATTTCAACAGGCAGATTAAACTATTTATTTAAAGTTATTTAAGAAACTAAAATTTAAAATATATGTTTTGTGTTTTGGAGTTGGACTTGAAGATGTAGGAAATATTTATTTTTCCTTTTTAGTTTAAAGCCGGCATTGTTTAATAGCTAGTAAATAATGTACCTTAGTAGTTATAAACACGTCTTCTCTTTTAACAATCCCTTGTTCGATCTTCATATTTACAGCCTCTCCTATTTCTTTTTCAGTCGAGTAGATCGAAGCTGTGTCTATGTGCCGGTAACCAATGTCTATGGCTTGACAAACCACGTCACGCAGTTGTTTATTTTCTGACTTTACGATACCATTCTGTAAATATTTAATACTATTTCAACAAAGTTATACATACAGAGGTAAAAAAAATTATCTCAACTGAATACTTAAAAATAAGCTTAAATTATAAATTAATTAATTAATAAAAGAATGTAACAAATCGCTGCCAGAGGGAGCGTGCCCTGGGTTGGTTGGTTGGCTCAGTAGCGATGGGCGTTTTCGTTAAATTTTGTCATCCGATGCGCATCGTTAATTGTAAACCGCATCCGATGCCGGCATCGTTATTTCTGGTATCGATGCGAGTTGTCAAAATTAGTTGCCGGCTAAAGTATCTGCAACTCTGCGTATAACATTGGATGCCTGTTGTCTAGTAGTTATGTAAATTATTTAGATACGATATTCAACATTACGACTTCTACTGGTATATTGTTTTTAAAAGTGTAGAGGTTAAAAATAAACATAATTAATATTAGTGTTTATTTTTAACAAAATTAGAGTTTGCATTAAGAAAAACCATTTTTTTTTAATTTGGACCTTGTAAGACGAGTTCTTCGTCTTACAAGTTCGTACCTGGCTTTGGAGAGTATCCGTTCGCATGGCACAGATGTTGTGATAACATTGCACCTGGAACGGTATATTTCTGCCAGCGTCGGGTATATTTCGGAATGACGAAGCCACCATTCCGTGGGATCGTTAAAAATACATATGATACTTTAAAAAATAAGTAAGTATCTATATTATAATAAAAATTTCTAACACTTACGAACGCTTCTAGTATCGTATTACGTTAATTTACGTTAGTTGTTTGCCTCGCACAACCACGGATCGTACCGAGAGCACCCGAGAGTGAGCGAGCGATACGTCGAGTCTTCGGTTTGTCATCGCCGCGTTTTCCGTGGCGTGGTCAACGGTGCCTCTCGCTCGCTCGCGTTCGGTGAAGGTCGCATCGGATATTGCGGGCATCCGTTTTTCGATATATCGGCATCGGATACCGGCATCGTCTACTGGCATCGTTGCCCAAAAACGTTTTTACGTAAACGAACCGAACCAACCAAACGACCACCTTTAGTTGGCTGCATTGCCACGCTGTATGGCAATGTTGATTCGTTGAAATACGAATCAGCCTTCTGATCTGATTATATTTATAAAATATATATATATGTAAAAACTCTAGTGGCTCCCTCGCTTTCACGGGAATACTCAAATTCTCACACTACTTTATAACATATTATTTATTCCTATAAGTCGTCTTTACTTCTATTTTCTTTTTTTACTACTTTTTGGAAATTTTGTTTAAATGCATGTATGAATATGCAAGTTGACTCTTTTAAATTATTACGTACATACTTAAAATTTGTTTGTTGTTCTTATATAAAATGTAAGCAGCATTGGCGGTTTGTAAGACGATACAAATTGTCTTGATTGTCAACTACTTTATTATAGGTATATTAATTCTTTATCATATCATAGTTTATAAAATTGTTTTTAATTAGAATGTCAAGAATGGAACAGAATATACAACATTTGACCCTTGATAACCTTTTATTCTTCGAAAGTCAACATAGCAAGTCCATTGACATTATAAAAGCGGAATGGAACTAAATGAAGCGCCATCAGTGTTGCCAAATTAAAAACATATTTACCTAATACAGTTTTTGTAATTATTTATTTTGTGGAGTAATAAAATGTCATCGGAATCAACCAAAAACTTAACCTCGTCAATGCACCACAATTCCAAGGAACACCCCTGACCACCTCGAACTGTAATGTCGACACAACAAACAACATGCAGTGTCGAGGTCATCAAAAAGGCAAGGCCAAATTTGCTTCTCAAAGCTTGGTGTACTAAACCACTCCAAGCAGTACTTCATCTCGCGGTAACGACTTACGCTTTACAAAACGCAAATATCATATCGCATATGGAGTGCCCCTCCCATATCTGGGTCGGGGCACCCACTTACGAGGCTGATGACCCCTCGACTCCTTTCAGCGTCACGCCGTTCACATCTTTGACGAAACCCTTCTTATAAGCGGTTTATTAGCCTTCAGACTGGGTCTCACTGCGTATTCTACCCCCTGTACAAGGAGGCATGTTCTGAGGAATTGTGTGATCTGGTACCAACGCCTCATTTTTACAATATCACCGCTCGCCATCGACAGGTGTTCATCCCCATTTCTTTGAGCTCCCACGCTCAACTACGCAACGGTTCTCTAGAACATTTATTCCGCGTAGCTCCGAAGGGGAACTTCTCGCCGCGGTTTTCCCATCGCTATGACATGGAGTTTTTAAGAAAGGCGTTATAAAATTTATTAAGGCATGGCTTCAACTGTGATAATATTGTAGATATAGGCTATAAATAGCCTATATCTACAATATTATCACAGATGAAGCCATGCGTTAAAACGCAGTTATGTCGATGGATTTAATGCGTAATTTGAGATGTGATATTGTTATTAATTGCTAATGACGTTAAACATTGACAGATAACGTATGAATAACACTAATAGGGCTATTCGTTAACAGTATTATTTTTTAATGCTTTATATAAAACACATTCGGCCAGGGTCTAAATCTTTTACATTATTGCAGGTGAAGCCGCACCATAGAGGTTGGCAACGCGTTAACTACACCCGTGATGTTGCCAACATTTGTACCGCTTTCCATCAGGTTGCCGACTGCTAATTTGTGTGCTTCAAGCAATAAAAAAGGAATAGTCAAAGTAAACTTGAATATTCTAAAATGTACCATTAAACTAAACTCCCAAAATTTGGGGAATTGTACCAACGTTGTGCTGAGAACCCTGCGCGACATTGACATTCGTTCTACCTGTTATTATGTTTAATAAATAGATAACATACCTTATCAAACCCGAGGTAAGTGCCAAGTGCCAATGCGGGCATTCTCTCGCCATTGTTAAGTAAAATTGTGGGTGCTTCAGAACACTTCGCCATCTGCAACATTCGTATGTAGAGTTAATGACAGAGTTGCGTCTTGACTAATAGCCGGTCTCTATATCATAGTATTCATTCGCTCGGTTTACCACTTTACCGTCGGAATTTTGACAGTACTTGTATGGAGCTTGTGTCAAACTTTTTTTTCAATTCAACATTAATTTCACGGGAGAATATTTTTTGAAACTTTTGCACATATCATACTAGTCTAAGAAATTAAGAAAAAATTAATAGATATTAAGCATTTTATATATATATAAAGAAAGTCGTGTTAGTTACACTATTTATAACTCAAGAACGGCTGTACCGATTTGGCTGAAAATTGGTCGGGAGGTAGCTTAGAACCAGGAGACGGTATAAAAAGTATCCTATGTTACTTTTATCCCGTTGGAACCGGTAGGTGGCACTGAGATCGGGTTCTAGTATCCTCCTACACACCTGGACCTATTTTGGTGATTTTGTTTTTATGTGTTTGAGTGGATTCCCGGATGGTTTAGGTTCGCTATTAGAACCGCTAGGTGGCGCTGAGATCGGATTCTAGAATCCTCCTAACCACCGGGAGTGATTTTGGTGATTTTGTTTTTCCGTGTTTGAGTGGGTCCCCGATGATTAAAATCCATAATTGGAACCGGTAGGTGACGCTGGGATTGGGTCCTAGATTTTAGTTTTTTCAGAGCAGGACAACGTTTGTCGGGGCCGCTAGTATTTAGATATATATAACTATATATATGTATATATAGACCAATGGGCGTAGCTTGCCTTAGACGGGCTCTGTATTAACATGTATATGGGGGGCTCAAAGGGAGGGAAAGTAAAAAATGCTCCTAAGAGCTAAATTACACAAACAATTCAAAACAAAAATACACTTTTCTCGCCCCATTTCTCGGCAAACTTATTTATCAAATCATTTCCATAGCTGAAGACTTCGCGAGCAATACGTTACTAAACGCAACGCAATACTGTATAATAGTGTTTTTAGTTGGGAATAACATATCTAAAAAAAGTTTTTACATGAAGAGAGATATAGCTAAATAATAATATAAATGTACAATCAACCACATTTTGCCACAGGTTAAATATATGAATTATAAAGTTAAAAAACTAGGTGACAATATTACTATATATATTACAAAAAAGATTATAATATAAATAATATGAGAAAAAAAGAAAGTATATAAAATTAAGGTAAACTGAATTACACAAATGGATTAATATTTTAAATGAAAAACTTACATGTAAAAGGCCGGCGAGTAGTAGATACTTTAAACAAGACATTTTGTTGGTTTGAACTTCAACAGTGAACGTCCACGGAGCAAATGCAAGTTATAAATAGATACAGGAACTGATCGTATATATATATGTATGTGGACGAGGCGTACGCATGTTTAATGTATAATATGGACTTTAATTTAGGGTCAAAGTGAAATTATTCTCTGTCTGGAAGCAATGTTGGGCCACTAAAGTGAGAGACTAAAAATGTTTCCACTCAGCTGAGATGAGAATGTTGTGAGGGATGTGGTGTTACAAGACTGTATGATCTTATCTTAAGTTTTCGCGGCTATAATCCTCTATGAAAGAAAAAAATAAAATTCTTTATAAAGAAAGGACAACTCAATTATTCATAATTAAACAGTTATTAATTGCACCATTAAACTCTGCCAACATCAATAAAAGCGCACTAGACTCTCTTGAATTCAACAGTGTTGCCAAATGTTGTTATTTATGTTATTGATAAATGAGAGTACTTAGGATGTGTGTAGCGAGAGTAGTGATTTGTGTGTCTTACTATGTATGTGTGATTGGATATGAATGAGTGTATTTAATATACAACCCTAAATGTGTTAATAAAACATCAAAGAATGCGTGGTCGACGAAATAGAGAAAACAGCTGGTCAAAACTGGATGAACAGGACAAGAATAGAATGGAAAAAGTTCGAGGAGGTCTATACCCAAAGTGGGGCTTTAAAGGATAAGTTAGAATAATATTTTATTAGCTTAGAGTTTATTTAGGGCTTTATTATTATTATTGTATGTCTTTGAAGACCACAGCCATAAAAATGACCACGACTTTCCGAGGGCTTACGTGGGGCCATCGGAAGGCTAACACGTAGAGGGTCCTTGACGACACTGACCGGCGATTATCCCTGTCAAAAGGCAAAAATGAACCCAAGGACAAGCCCCGGTCAGTGTAGGACTAACGTGGGAAATAAGAACGAAAAGTACTGGACTGGGACTGGCACTAGGAGTTTGGGAATATGGGGACTATGGCGTCTGCCGGTCGCTATATTCAGGGAACATGGAAAAATATAGCAGGCGGTGAATCGCCACTCACTGCATGGGCCCCAAAAAATGCCATATAAGACAGAGGCAACATGGGTGTAAGTGGCTAAGGGGTGACGAGATGTGGGCTGCAGGTTCACCAAAGCAACTTCCGACGTTATGCCATTTATCACTTCCACCCCTTAGTCTTAGCTCTAGCGATCTCCATTCCGTGCCGGCTGGTTAAGGCAAGCACGGAGGCGGGGGCTTTATCTTGACCCCCGGAGTCAGGTACGAGGTGTCGCCACTCACTTAAGGCTTCGCCACATAGCCCCGCTGCGGGTTATTACTATTATTATTATTCTTCGATTACGTTATGTCCCAGAAGGAGGCCGCCAGAAGAATAAAGGAGGAGTATGATTAAGCGGAGTCCGGTTGCACGCGCCGCTTTGCCATCTCCTCTCAATAACTTGGTCGGACTGGACTGGACTGGACTGACAGAAAGAAGCAGAGGGTCGCTGGTAGGCTTAATAGGAAGTCTAGCGATCGGTATTTTACAACTCCTTCATTGAATCAGTATGCAGTGCCAGGTCCCAGGACCCCCACATACCCCTCGTTGACCTCCTCAGGGTCTAACATGATTATAGAACACATGCCATAACTGAGAATCGCTTATCGCTTTGACATCCGATCCCGCTGTTATTTAGACCACACACTTATGGTGACCATGCAAGACAGTCAGTTCTGAAGTCTCAAAATAGGTTAATTATACGAACTTGAAACACTTTTTGTATGTATTGAATATGTATTTCGTTACAAGTCATTTTTGGAGTATTTTATTTACTAATTAACATCTAAACTAATATTATAAAGAGACAAAAATTGTAAGTTTGTTTGGAGAAGTAATCTCTACTGAATCGATTTTGAAGTGAAACTTCTATATAGAGGGGGTCTTACGGATTTTTGGCTCACGAAAAGATGTCACAGTCATGTGATCACTGTCACTAATTCTTACATTTTTAAACTCGTGATATCTTTCGAATGGAATGTCGGAATTGAATAATTCAAAAAGTTATATAAATGTATTGAAGCACTCTTGAATATGAAGTAATTTATTTTGATAAGGATTTATACCAAGATACAAATAAAGAGCCTTTTCTAGCGGCGGCATTTTAATTAATTTTTAAAAATAAAAAAACACTTATTGTGGCATAACTATAATAGTTAGACATATGCTGTCGCGACACTTTTTGTAGATAATGATATGTTCTGCAAAGTCGTAGTACATTATTTCATTTTATCATCAATAGTTTTCGCAGTGCTCGCGATTTTAGGTATTTTTTACATTTACGTTATTGGAGTTTTAGTAAGGATCCCTAATTTTTTTTGTAAACATAATATAGCCTATGTCACCCGGGGATTGTGTAGCTTGCCAACAGTGAAAGAGTTTTTCAAATCGGTTAAGTAGTTTTGGAGCCTCTTCAATGCAAACAAAGAATTTAATCTTTTCTCTTTATAATATTAGTATAGATATTCATATATATTTATTATAAAATTAATTAGATATTTGCATATAACATTCGTTTTTCCACTTGTCCGTTGCGATTCGTTTTTCCACTTGTCCGTTGAAGTTTCACTTCTAATATGTGTCCTAGCACACATTTCGATTTTTTAAATTGTTTCACCATTAGAAAGTTAGGTTATTCTTGAGTTATTTGATTGTGATTAATAATATGTTTATTTTTTTAATGGCCCCCAGCGAAATGGGCGCGAGTGTTTGTAGGCAGTATTCTCTTGAACTACTGAATCGATTTTGTAAATTCTTTCACCTAGACATAGTCTGAATTTGATTGTGACTAATAATGATTTGTATATTATAGTGTTGTCTATCTATCTATAATTTTCTTATCGCTACATAGTTAGCCATCAACGCGGCCCGCAGGCCACTGACAGATGTCTTTCATTCTAAATATTCAAATATTACATTGTTTAAAACAGAATCTACGAGAGACTCGTCGTTACAGTACACCACTTCGCAACATGTTATTGCTAAGGAGAAGAAGCGGCAAGAAACTTTCCAGCAATTCAGCGTAGGGCGTCTGCCGGGTCCGCCAGTTTAAAATAATTGTAATTTATCATTCTGAGTGTCGATGGAAGATTAACGTTTCATTTTAAGACAAATTAAAGAAAACGAATTAAAAAGTTGAGGAAATTAATAGCGGATATAAAGGGAGGTTTGTTTGTAAATTTAACCAACATTTGTTATTGAACTATGTTGTAGTACTGTTGGGTGAAAAAGTGTCACGAAATTTAATAAAAGCTTGTACCTAACTTAAGTCCTGCTAGCTTAGCGGTTAGAGAAGGGGTTATCAATGACTTTCACTTGGGGTCCGTGAATATATCTGCCCGGTAACGTGGACCGAATTTCCTAGAATCGGCTTTAACTTTAAAATCCGTAACACCTGGCTAATGATCACAATATAACAATAGGCCGTATGCCAATAAGTAAAGAAAAGAAGACGATTATAAAAGAATTTCAATTTTATTAGTACAAATGCTGACGGGTAATAAATGTGCTTTGATTCAGATATGCAGGCAAATTTTGTTTTTGTCGGGAGATGTAACAATATCAATTAGAAAAGATACATTTTTTGCTATCTGTCTGAAGTTTGGAGTAAATTTGGTGCAAGCTATTGACATTGAGTCCTGGAGATGTTCATCAGTAAGTCGAGATCGAATTTTATTCTTAATGGAGTTCAGCTTCGAAAATGCTGCTTCACAAATATATATAATATCAGCCCATAAATGTCTCACTGCTGGGCTCGGGCCTCCTATTATAGGGGGAAACGGACAGTATACCCACCACGCTTGTCCAAGACGGCTTGGCAGGTTTGACACATCTGTTATCTCGATGTGCAGGTTGCATCACGATGTTTTCCTTCACCGTTTTTAGCACGTGGTAATTGTAACAATATGCACATTAGATCAGAAAACTGACTAAGAGGTGCATGCGTTCTGGTCAGGATCGAACCCGCGCCCTTCGCTTTAGGAGCGCATGCGCTAACCATTACACTAAAACGACTTAAAGCTTCACAAATATATGTTGACCCAACCAAAGTAAGAAGTTTCAAAGCTAATTTTTGTTGTTCTAGATATTTATTAGCACACACATTTTTTTCCAGAACTCTTTGCTGGAAACTTCCGCATGTTTGTGTTTTAAAACTGTAGTGCAAGTTGCTATATTCTTGCGGTCCGCATAAAATTGGGTCGTTTTGGTCTTTATCCAAAAGATTTACACTGAAAATCAGCGTTGTGTCGAATATAATTCCGGCACAGCAATATGCTGAGTGCAAACCTTGTTTGCTGATAACGCGGTGTATAAATTCTCAAAGTTTGCTTGCTCTGTGTATAAATGTATAAGGTAGGTATGTTAGTAAGTTGCTATTTCTTTAAATAAAGTTTTTCCGTCTTTCTTTCTTATTATATGGGGTGGCTAAATAGTAGCTCGTTTTTTATTGTTTTTATTGCATGTATACATCACACAGGCAGACGGCTCACTTGATGGAAAGCGGTTACCATCGCCTACGGACATTTGCGACATCAAAGGTGCTACAAATGCAATGCTGCCAGTTAGATTAGAATAGGATAAGTAAACCTTATAAAAATATGTTTATCAGAAGAGATAAATAACTGAATTTTAAAAAGCTTTTCCGTTCATCTGTACTTGTAACTATAGGTAAACCATTTTAACCTGAAATCATTTTCAAATCAAAGCCTACTTTGAGAGGATGTGTTAAAAAATTAAACACAGACATGTATTTATTGTTAATATTTGTGTCATTATTGAAGACAATATTATGTGGAATCACGGCAGAATTGTACAAGGACCAGTGTAAGATCTCTTATAATCAATTAATCATACATATTCAACACATCTTTAAATATTAATTCGTTGTGGACTGTAAACATTTTAATTATTAAAGAAAACTGCACACGTGCGAAATACAATGACGATTTTAATAATAATGGAGGGGAAAAAATATACAGATAAAAAAACAAAAAAAACACCTATGTTCTAAATTCAAATATTTAGTATTGCTGGCCAGTACTATGCCACACCAAATTAACAAAAACTTTTTGTTGGAGATTCCAACATTACATTAATCTGTTTCTTCTTAAAAGATGAATTTTGTCAACGACATAATACAACGGTTACGTTCCACATGAGGATCATAAAGACCACGCTCACGACCGCGATTTTTCCCGTGCCACTTGTTTGCGGGCGTTACGATCATAAACTCAAGTGGAACGGATGCAATGAATTTATTTAAAACATTAAAAATAAAACTAACTGAAAATATAATATTATATTATTTATTGACACAATTATAAAATTACATACTATTGAATACAATGTAAGAAAACTTATTTGTATTGTATTCTACCCATAGTCCCTCAAGACTATAAGTAGAATACTGAGCCCAGATCACCGTTTTCTATGGGTAAGGTGCCCAGAAGGCTGGCTACGTTTCCTCGCTGGATCGCCATACTGATCCGTTGGCCGAGGTAGGCACCAGCCCTCTGATCGCCTGAAGAGTCGATGAGTCGTTTTGATAAATTTTGGTAGAGGCTCATGGCCTCACGAACCCACGGTCCAAGCGTCTCGACAGCAAACGGCAGAAACATATAACTCTCACTG
Organism: Dendrolimus punctatus; assembly: GCA_012273795.1. Classification (NCBI taxonomy): domain Eukaryota; kingdom Metazoa; phylum Arthropoda; class Insecta; order Lepidoptera; family Lasiocampidae; genus Dendrolimus; species Dendrolimus punctatus. Next base: position 748,567 of record CM022554.1, on the reverse strand, counting down.
AGGGTTGCATATTTCCGCCGCTTGAGTGATTCCGCTGTTTCCGCCGCCGAACCGGCCGATCTAGACGTGTTTGGTAAATGGGATGCGGCCAACGTGTCTACGCAAGTCGCATCCCACACCAAAGGCTTGCCACGCTGCCAGGGAATTAGAGTCATTCCGTCAGGGCGCCTGCCATCATCACGTGCAATACCGTTCGGCTTCAATAGAGCCGGCACGTTAGCGGTGGCAAGCGCCCTCCGTAAGACATCATTCAGGGCGGCGTGGCGTCACCATCTGCCGGCACTGCGGCGGCAACAAAGACCGTGGTATCCCGGGTCGATTACCTCTATTCCACAAACACATGTGTGTGGTGCACATATGCGAGAACCTAAGCGCAGGTTTATAGCCAAAGAAAAGGAAGTATTATCCATTAATGTACCTAGGTTTGGGAAGGGGATAGCTTGGAGCCAAAAACCAGACTTTTTGTGAGAAACGGCAAGGATGCGGGCACGTCCTGTAGAGTTAGTTGAATTTAGAAGTTCTGTATTTAATCCTCTACATATAGGTTCATCCCAGCAAAAAAAACTAACTTAAAAATATATATATACAATAGTAAAAAAATAAAAACCTATACTAAAGCCCATCCAGCCCCACCAGACCACTGTCGCTGGGCATTGTACCTAGAAGGCTGGCAGCATTACCTCGCTGGATACAGAGGCTAACCCTTTGAGCGAGGTAAGCTCCAGCCTTCCGGTCTCCTGTTGTATCGACCAGAGGTTTTTTAATATTTTGAAATAATTTGAGGGCATTTGACCCCCATGGGCCCAAAGTCTACACCCCAAACGGCTCAAATATGATAATGCATGTCGATAAGTTTTACGTGGTAAGTATATGTTCACCTTAAAATTTGCATACAAATTTTTTCTTCGTTTCTTATACTTAAATGACCAAATAATTCCATTAATTTTTATGAAATACTAGTTGTCCCGGCAAACGTCGTCCTGCCCGGAAAAACTTCAATCGATATGCCGACAGCAGCGCCACCTACCGGGTCCAATTGTGAACCAACTCAGAAACTTCTTTGGCTCATGCACAACAACTGTGCTAAAGATCATCACATGACCAAATGTATAGTTTACGATAATATAAAGGACATACAGATACATTATTCATGCTAAAGCACGACTCCATCGCCAGATTAGTTAAAAAAATTATCAAAATAAGTTAGGTTGCCTAGAAGAGATCGCTTTAAGCGATAAGGCCGTCTATTTTTTTATACCTAACTACCTGTTACCCGCGGCTTAATCTGTGTGGAATTTATTTTGCCTTCCGCTGCAGCGAAGGCGGCGGCGCGCACGTGAGCCTATCAAATTTTATTCTAAAATAAAAGTTACTGCTTATAACATTAGCTATCTGCCAGTGAAAGTTCCGGCAAAAACGGTCCAGCCGCTTCAGAGCTTAGCAGGAACAAACAGCCACACAGATAAACAATCAAAAAATGGTTTTTCGATCAAAGTACCGTATATAACTATATACTTACATATGCATTTAATAAAAACAATGATGTTATATAAAAAAAATTCTTATAATATCATTGAATAAAAAGCTGTTATATTGACATTACAAACAGACAATTAAATTTAATTTTTTGTATATATAATTAATTGTCTGTTATTTGAGTGAGCAATAAAATGTTATTACTCTATCTACGTAGTCTGTAAAACCTTGATACATTGTTTTCTAGACTGTACAGACCCAAGGACTATGCGGAAGCATGCTGCTTATTCGGAGTGGGCTGATGCATACTCCTGTACGAAGCATCGCTGCCAACCTGGTGGAAGGAACCTCGCTATATACACTGTGGGGTAAGGTGTTTTGTATCTCGATATTAGCTTTTTTATTGTCTGAAGCTCTGTAAAAGAGGCAGACGACACACTTGATGGAAGTGGTTTCTGTCGTTTGCAACACTAGGGGTATCTAATAAGAATGTAGTAAAAGTAGATAGATATAATAACATTTTATTGCTCACCAAATATACAATAACAATATTGTTATAGTAAAATCGTAAAAGTACTACGAATATTAATGAAACTACATTAAAATGTTGCCTTGATGTAGTGTTGCCTTACCTTACTCACTAGATGTCTCTAAAACATAAATCGTGTTCATAATTACCTGATGTGGGGGTTTAAGTAAGTGTGTGGTGCGTCGATGATGGTGATGGTTACCCCATTGAATAGGGTGACGCACCATTGGCGCGAGCCCATAGCTCAATCGCCGTGAGGGGAGTACAAAGTAAGGCGATGAGTTATTCTACTAGTATATTAATTTCTTCATTATTCCTAATTTAACATCGACCATATTCACAGAAACCTTATCGCTTGCGAAATGTGCACACCAGTATTCTAATTAACATAAATTATTTATGTTTAACCGTTTATGAGATTGGTCATTTTTGATGATTTAGACAAATGCCCAATCTTATCGGCAGGTCTTATACGCTGATAACAACATTGGTAATTTGTTAAAAGAAGAAGTACAACACCCATTAGACCAATAAAAAGATGGATGGATTATGTGAAGGATGATTTATGGTATGACAGAGGACGTAGGAATAGAGGAGTATGGAGGGAAAAAGACACTTTTGTGCCGACCCCAAATAGTTGGGAGATTAAGAAAAAAGAGAGGGAAGAACACCCATATACATAATTTATGTGATTATATATATATATTTATGTGAAATATGTATTTCAAATAAATGTACTTGTTCTTTATTAAAATTACAATTATGTTAATATCCGTGCACGGACGGAAAAAGAACACAATTTCCTGCGGCCGGCGGCTTGTCGTAAGAGGAGACAAAACAACCCAGAGTCAGGTGGTAGGGTGTTTGCTTGTCGGAATGGCTACCACCCCTGTTCTAGAGTATGCCGCCATAACAACCTTGAGTTATGTTCCGGTGTGGTCAGGTTCCAGTCTCCCTTAAAAGACCAACAACGCATTTGTAACGCCTTTGGTTTTGCAAATTTCCATAGGCGATGGTAACCGCTTTCCATCAGGTCAGGGGAGTCTGCCAGTCCGCTGAACTCGTGCAATAAAAAAAATATGTGAAGAAAGAATTAGAAATACTAAAATTTCTAGGACACAATGTTTGACATACCTGTAAAATGCTATGAATATGAAGTATCTTTAATTTTTCCAGGTGCAAACGAGTAGAAGCTCCCGAGTCGGCGATCGAATGCGAAGAAGTGGTTGAAGATACCAACATACAGTTTCCGTTTTGCTGTACAAGGCTTAGGTACAGTATAAAAGAGTTCTAATACGAATAATATTTATATTATACTCATATAATGATCATAATTTAATAATAATAATAAACCGGTGGGGGGATTTTTGGCGAAGCCTTAGGTGAGACCTTGGACCTGACTCCAGGGGATCAAGGCAAGGCACCCGGCTCCATGCTTGCCTTAATAAATTCGATAATAATTTCGTAAATCGACGTAAAACGATGTTTTCCTTCGTTGTCACCTCGCAGTAAATTAAATTTAGATCAGAAAAACAGCTTTTGTATCTAGAGAATTATCATATAATCTTTAGATAGTCTTTTGGTTCTTGTTTCAGGTGTTTGGTTGTTGTACGTGGTGAAGTATGGACGCGCGTGCTTGGCCAACCATGGGAGACCTTGCCAGCAGCACCTTGGAGTCACATGTACAAGATGAAGAAGCCTCCGCCACCAGATTCTTCATTTTTACCAAAGTAAATATCTCAATTTGCAAATAAATTTTCTCTGTGAATAAACGGAGAAAGAAAATAATTTCTGCCGCCGGGCGGCTTGTCGTAAGATGAGACAAAAACCCTTAGGCAGGTGATAGGGTATTTGACTGTCTGGATCACAATCACCTCTGGTCTAGAATATGCTAGCACAACAACCTGAGTGGTGTTTATTAGTCGCACCTTTGGTGTAGTATTTATAAGTGACGATAACTGCTTTTCACCAGGTAAGCCGTCGTCCTGTCTGCTATAATGCAGCAAAAAAATACATTCCTGTTTTCTTAAGTTCCCGTGTAGATTAATAGACCCGACTGGATTTAATGATAATCGCTTCTTTCTCCTTCATCGCAAATTATTTAATTTAAATATTGTCTGCTACCTAATTTCAGGAATGGCGAAAAAGGTCCGGTATACGAGCTATCGGAACCAGCCACGGATCCTCAAGACAAGATCCTGAGGACCAAGAAAACTACAGAAACCGCTGACTGCAACGAAGCTGTACCAAGAGCGGCGCCTACACCTGATATTGTTGTAAGTCAATCTGTCCAAGCTAATGTTATTTAAATAGATAATTCAATTACATTACTTGGCATTGACTTCAAGATGTAGAAAATAATGTATCTATGCTTTCTAGTTACACTTAAAAGATGGTTACTTGTTTATTAAAAAAATACCTTATTAATCTCGGCTGTTCGATAGTTTTAGATTAATCAAAATGTAAAATAACTAACAAATTATGTAACTGTGAATATCATTTTAGATTGCTCTCTCTACTAACAATGACTCCAAAGACCTCAAAAAGACGGACAACCAAAGGTAATAATAATACACTTCAAGAATTTATTGAGAGATGTACTGTGAATTTTTAATTTATTATAGTGATACAAATATGAAGCATATTCTTTGTACTCGGTCATCTTTGACTATTTTAATTATTATAAAATAAATTAGAGATGAAATAATTACTCATTATATGTTCGTACATTGAAAGATACTGAGTTAAAATTGAAAATAAGCTTATAAAAAATATCAAATGTTGACTCTTTTGGTTTGAAAAAATACAATAAATTAAACACAAACATTGTATAAAAAGATACAATATCTACGATTTTAAATAATATAACATCAGTAAATTACAGAAGAAATCTCTGTGGCGCCATCAGCATGCAGAGTTTAAAAGCTTTTGAGAGTTACTTTTGTTCCTTGACACAAGTCATTCTCAATATTCTTGTTCTATGCTGACACAAGAATTTTTTCCAGGCATAAAAGAGGTCGCCATGTATCGAGCTTCTCAGATGACGAGCAGCAAAATGAAGTTGCTAACGAACCAGTGGATGTCGAAGATGTGCCTATTTCAACTGATACGGTAACTGGATTGGCGCGGGGAGCCATGCTCAATTCATTACCTTGTTTATAGATGTTAGAGCCGGCTCGATTGGTGTGATACTACGATTGTGAAACGGTTAGGCTTGAGCTTATTGTGTTTCGAAGTGAGAACTCCGATGGTCCACTTCCTCCTTCCTATCTCACTATATTCTCCTGTGTGACGCTTCTATCCCATCGTAAGAGCTGGCAACGCGTGGGCGTGGTCCTCGGTGTTGAAAACATCTATCGACAACGGTAACCACCTTCCATTAGTAGGGCTGTTTGCCTATTTGCCATCTGCCCAGTAAAAAAAATTGGACAGTCCTACTCATATTACTTAATAAGTCCGCTAAGGTGACACGTACACAAAATGCAAAAATTCAGCGTCATCTAGCGGACGGGGTGAAAGTAACCGTCAAGGTAACGTTAGAATACTGGGGCTATAATTTCTAATTAGATTTATCATTTTTAAGAAATAATCTTTTCAGTCCCAACACCGTCAAGTCGGATGGACAGAAGTGATCCAGAACAAATGGAACGATCATGAATCTGGGACCGACATGGAAGCTAATAAGGTAAGATCTACATAACGTCTGTAAACTAACAGTGATCAACGACTTGGTCTGCATTTTTTTTTATATGTTACAACACTACATAGATAGCAGTAATATCACGAAAAAATGTTAAACCAAATTAATTAATATTTGTTTTTATAAAATTATAATCTCTTAAAAGTAGAAGTTGAATAATGAGTCTAGGCATTGCACGTGGTAAAGCCATGCTAAAATTATTATCTTGATTATATAGCTCCTAAGGCACGCTCGACCAATGTGGTACTACGCCCTCACAAAATATCGGCCTTAAATTTTTAACCTTGAGTTATCACACCCGGTTTTATAAATGTCCATACACGATGCTGACCACACCCCAGTGGGCCGTCTGCTTGTTTGCCCAAATTAGGCAAGGAGAAAAGATCATTATCTACATGTAAGTTGCACAGCAGGTTAGAAATGTCATTTCACTGGATCACCATACCGATGCTTTGTCCGAGGAGACACCAGCCCACTCATCTGAGGGCTGTTCAGATTTAGAGTCACAAATAATAAAATAAAAATCCAATGAAATTTTTCTAGGATGGCAGTTTCCACCAGCCCGATTTCCCAGCCCAATACCCCGAGAGGAAAGACGAGAAGCCCTCAAATCTTCAATCTTTGGTAGACGCAATCGGGACCAGAATGCGTGATATCGAGAACGTAGTTCAAAGAATGAGCGAGAAGGTCCATCAGAACAAACCAGCAGAACCTGATTTAGGAAGTTTCGAGAAAATGCCACGGTAAAAAACTGACACTATTTAATTTCAACTAGTATGTGCCGCTGAGTTTGTCCATTTTAACAATTCAAAAATGCAAGAAAGTATACTACATGTTTTAAATACTTTAAGGTCAACGTCAGATTCCGAAGTTCAAAAACATCAAAGCAGAGAAAAGAACCATGATAAGGAGTTCGCGGCCAAGAGACCAGGATTTGAAGGAGGCCATTACAAAAGGTAACACGAGGTTAATTAAGAAACACATCACAACATTTCTTCGAAGCCAATGTCGTATTGGTATATCATCTTGGTATTGTAAACCTTTATAGGCGTCGGTAATTTAACGTTCGTTTAATTTACTTTATTAGTGGTTAAAATTTGACATAAGCTATATACAAGTAACATCTTACTATTGATGGCAAGGCAAGATATTGAATAGTAAGATGTAGAAATTGCTCATAAGTGCGATTGTAATTAATACTGCAGTAAGTTGTAATAGTTCACATAAATAACCGTTTGTAAGTTTTAATACAATAATCCCTATTAATATTATTATAAATGCGAAAGTAACTCTGTCTGTCTGTTCCGTTTTCACGTAAAAACTACTGGACCGATTTGGCTGAAACTCAGTGTATATATATTTTCGATACCGAGGGTGAACATAGGATACTTTTATCCCGAAAAATGGGATAGTTTCCGGGATAAAATGATATTTGTCTGTTTGTTTGTTATGCTTTTACGGAAAAACTACTGGACCGGTTTGGCTGAAATTCGGCACGTGTGTAAATTAAATACTGAGGATGGACAAGGGATAATTTTCATTTTGGCCTTTTTGGTAATTTTGGCCTATTTGGTCATTTTGGCCTATTTGGTAATTTTGGCCTATTTGGTAATTTTGGCCTATTTGGTCATTTTGGCCTATTTGGTCATTTTGGCCTATTTGGTCATTTTGGCCTATTTGGTCATTTTGGCCTATTTGGTCATTTTGGCCTATTTGGTAATTTTGGCCTTATTGATCATTTTGAACTTTCTGGTCATTTTGGCCTATTTGGTCATATTGGCCTATTTGGTCATTTTGGCCTATTTGGTAATTTTGGCCTTATTGATCATTTTGACCTTTTTGGTCATTTTGGCCTATTTGGTCATTTTGGCCTCTTTGGTCATTTAGACCATTTTGGTCAAGTTTTGTAATTTATTTTGTTGACAGATAGACGGGGGATAGTATATATAATTAGCGATATAAAATGAAGTGAATCTTCCGTGGGCAAATACATAAAAATATTGTAATATAATATAACCTGTAGCACTTGCTCTTTAAACAAGAGACACGCAGTAGAATTGAACCCGCGGCGCTGCCGCGGGGTAAACTCTAGTAACATATATACCAATGTAAGTTTTTCCAGGTCCATTATTTAATAAGTATAGATTCTACTTCTTCCAGATTCTCGGTTAAGAACAGGGGTAGCAAGTATCTGCATGGCGCTTCAGAGGGTACCGAGCAACCCTTTGTCGAGGACAACAATATGAATGGATACTTCAACGACGCCAGCAACAGCTTGTTGAGGAGAGCCAATCCTCCCAAGGTTAACGTTAGTTTTTAATTTAAACTCTAGGAAATTAAGACATTACATATCAACTTTTGTATACATCCATTGTGCACCGAAGCGAAAATGACTTATCTGGAGAGCAAACCCGGCAAGGTAAATTCACTAATGCGAAGTGGAGATACGACTGATAGCGGTGTTTACAAGCAGAATGTCTATTAAATTTGCTTGTTGATAAACGGCACGTGGTTGGTAGGTAGTATATATACTCTGCTTGCTATACATGCATACAGAAAAACAAGACAAGTCCTCTTCTCTCGGATCGAAAAGTTTCCACAGAAGATTATACAGAAGATATGTATTGTGTAAATAAGGATATCTTATAAGTCATTTACAGAACATCTTTTCTAATCTCCACTTTTATGGAAACCTGACGAAAGAAAACGCTGAAAGCAATTAGAACATAATATTAAACTCAAATAACTTATTAAAGTTGATGGTTAAAATTCAGTCAGATTCTTGTTAGTACATCATAATGCTTTAAATCATATCTGTTTATCTGTCTGTCTTTCTATATGACAATCATTCTTCTTAGAAACTGTTGGCTTTGGTTAAATTAAAATTTCGTAGCCAGTGTGTAATGTAAAAAATATAATAGGGGTGACCATAACGATATTTGTAATGAATGAAAAAACTAATTTAATATATACATATGTGTGCGATATTGTTAGACAGGTCTTATAAAAACTATAACAATGTTTTGAATGACTTTTGATTAAAAACTTGGAATGTCGGTGACACAACCGTCCATGTTGTGAACTTTTTAGCTACCATCATGTTATAAGCAAAAAATCCCAAATTTTGCCACTGGTTACGTTTTCTGTGCAATATAATGAAGAACTCAACTGAAATGTATATTTATTTTTTTGTAAAAAGTATTTTTTATTGATAACCTCATTTTTCGACATTCCAAGTGTTAAGGCAAATAAAACCATAAAAGACTGATAATATTATTCTGACTTCATCTAAAGAAATATAATCTACTACTGAACAAGAAAACATCAGAAAGCGAGAAAAAAATTCGTGTCCCCATCTATTAGGTAGGATGTAGAAGCTTTAAGTATTAGATTTCTTACTATAAAGCACTTACTACTACTTTACTACTTACTTAGCAAAAGAATTAATCTAGAGCACTTACAACAAAATCCAGCAATTGTTTCGGGAATTATTGCTTCCATTCGCTCCATATATTTCACATTTCTCAACAGTCAACATCCCCATATAAGTTGCTGACTATCCAATCGGTTAGGACTTTTAGGCAATGTTCTTTCTATCTCGTTTGTACGTATAACTACGTCTCGTTTACGCGAGAGAAATAGACCGTCGGCGGCGCCTAATTTCATATTGCCACTAAAATCCTTGATGTAGTCGTGACGAGAATTGACAGGGATTGAGCATTTTTGGTTACTCATGGAAGAGTACCTGTTGGAAATAGAATCTATTCGATATTTTATGTTACAATGCACATCACCAATATATGTCGAATTGTCGACATCACTAACTTCTCTTCACAAATGACTTCCTATAGAAAACTGTGTTCACATAAGTATTTATATGTCAAATAATCATAATTAAGTTAATTCTTTCATTGATCCACCAAGGACCTCAAAACATAATAGTACCTACCTTTTTAAATCTGAAGGTTCTTCTCTGTTAAAAATTTATTTTATGCACACAGGAACCGGCTCCAACTTACATGGCTCCAGTAGATACTCGCCGAAAAGAGCCAGCACACATCATAGTGTCAGACTCTTCTGACGACATAGAGAAGGAGAAGAAAAAGAAGAAACACCATAAAAAACGACGCGGCAAAGGGCGTGGGCATAAGAAGCACCATAAAGACGATAAGAAAAAGAAGCCACGAGTCTCTTCTGAAGTGGATAAAAATGTGGTTTCTCTTGAAGATAGCAGTGTTTTAGTTAATAGTTAGGATTAATTTTATAATCATGCCGCACTCACAAATAATTGTGCATTAAAGTTAAGTATTGTTTGAATATTTTGATTTATGGTCAAAAAGAATCCTTCTGACCTCACAATGGCATCTGTCTGTATATCACAACAAATTAGTCCAGGCAGAGGCGGATTTAGACATTTTTTTTTTATTGCAGGAGATCAGCAGACAGGCAGACGGCCCACTTGATGGACAGCGGTTACCATCGCCTATGGACATTTGCAACACCAAAGGTGCTACGAATGCGCTGCTGCTCTCTTTAGGGAGCCTGGAACCTGGTCACTAATGCCGGAACACAACACAAGGTTGTTATGGCGACATACTCTAGACCAGGGGTGGTAGCCATCCAGTCGGGCAAATGCCCTACCACCTGGCTGTGGTTTGTTTTGTCGCCTCTAAAGACAGGCCGCCGGGCCGCAGGAAATTGTATTCTTTCTCCGTTCCTGCACGGACATTCGCCGGCTATTCAAATTTTGTCGCCATAAGCACCTTTACATATCGATACCCTAGTTTATAATCCGATTAATTACATTTTTTGTCAATGTAATTTAACTTTATGATTAGTTGTGCACTACCGTCTTAACTACACAATCATTTCTTCTCGTAAATAGCAAATTTGTGAAGCAGGGGATGGATTGGTTTCTGCCGTAGCCATCAAAAGCGACTAGATATCTACTCAAATTGTAGAAAATTTTATCTGAATGTTGAAACATTACATGTTGAATTGTTTGTGTGGACTTCATAAGAAATATCTTATTAAGTCTTAGAATTTAAGTGAAACATAATTTCTGTAAGACAATTTAAATATTGTCTTCAAATTTGCCGCCCCTCCAAAATCTGCCGCCCTAGGTTCTCCAGCCTACTCAGCCTCTTGGTAAATCCGCTACTGACTCCAGGAAGGACTAGTAATAATAGTTATTATTTTTATTTTGTGTCTGAGTTTAATAAGTGACTGAGAACTTAATATATATTAATATTATAAATGCGAAAGTTTTGATGGATTTTTATTGCTCAAACATGCCAGAACGGTTGAAGAGATCTGGATGAAATTTGGCACGAAGATAGATTATAGTCTGGAATAGGACATAGGCTTTTTAACCCGGAAAAATGTACGGTACCCTTGGTATAACATTAATGCAAGGGAAGCCACGAGCAAAAAATAAGATACTCTACTTGCTAAGCTACTTGATAAGTATACTCTACTTGCAATTTTTAGTCATTTATTGAAGACAAGTAAAATAGTTGAAAATACAAAAAAATAAAGTACCTACATAAACATGATTTTTATTTTTTCCCCTATCTATATATCTAAAGATACATGCTAATTAATATAGAATACATCATCGTCATCATCCGAGTATTAAATCCTGGTTGCAAGCAGTGCGTCCAATTCGAAGCCCCAAGTTCATTGAACTGCTTTTTTTTGGTCTTCTCTATCCCTTGTTGAGAGTCCATTCATCCATTGGCTCGCATGTCATCCTTCATTGTGGCAAACCAGCATTTTTTTTATCGCACGACGTCAGCAGACAGGCAGAAGGCGCTCTTGATGGAAAGCGGTTAACATCGCCTATGGACATTTGCAACACCAAATGCGCTGTTGCTCTCTTAAGTGAGACTGCCCTGGTCTCTAAAGCCCAAACACAACTCAAGGTTGCTATAGCACCATACTCTAGACCAGGGGTGCTAGTAATCCAGACGGGCTAATACCCTGCCACCTGGCTGTGGGTTCTTTTGTCGCCTTTTACGACAGAGCGTCCGTGCGCAGGAAATTGTACTCTTTTCATTCCTGCATGGACGACCAGATCCGCATGCCTCACGGAGACGCGGAGGGACGGTAGTAGATTTAGTGAGTAGTCCGGCAGCCGGCATTTCACAACTTCTTCTTCAGGGGAGATATTTATTTAATAAATACAAAACCTACTTTAGACTAAAAAACAAAAATAAATATATAATAAAAGAACAACAATTTCGGTTAAAAAACTGGTCATGTTATTGGGTCCGCATGTTTGGCGACTAAAGTGATAGATCACAAGTGATTGTAGTGTTACAAGAATGGATAAAGTGACAAATTTCTAAGTATATAAGGGGATCTTTGAAAAATACACCTGTGATTAAAACATTTAGAGGAAGAAAACTAATATGGTATGGACATGTAATGAGGAGGGATGAAAGTCACGTGTCAAAAATAATATTAAGCTGCATGATTGATGGATATAATTGTAAAAGTAGACCAAAAGAGATAAATGGATTGTGTGAAGGAAGGCAAGTCGTTAATGTAGATTAGAAATAATAATGGTCTAAGTATACTACCTTGCGGTACACTTACTCTTCATTATTCGGCTGATTGCAGAAGTATTGCTTATAGTATGCTAAAATTTTAATAGTTACAAGAAAAATAAAAAGCATTTCCATCTTTCTAATAAATATATTTACGTATACCTAATACTTAATTTATTTAACAGATTAATAAAATGCGACATAATACATAAACTTCACCTAAGTTTAATTAATAGTCTCCTAGAAACCCCATATTAATTTATCTAAAGAGATATATATAAATGCTACATGGCCCGTTTCTATATTTTATCAACCGCACATTTGCATTACTATCGATAAAAATTTGACAAGTATTAACAAAATTCAATCGATGGCAAGGGCCATGTTAGACTATCATATAAATACGATTTTTTAATATTATTTACATACAACAGAACATACTTTAAAATAACATCATCTTAGTTTTAAAATATCATGAAAGAAAATTCCAATTATAGTTTAAACAATAAAGGGCATGCGAGGTTGGTCGAGATACCGCTTTCGTGTAACCTTGGCACAGACGAAGTAGGCAGCACCAGGAGGTTTTAGTGGGTATCCCCGACTCGACTTGCAATAGTATTTTTTCTTTTTAATGCCAGCACTACCTCAAACTGGTGAAACCCACACTCTGAAATCCGATTGTAGATTAGTCTTCAATTAATTTTCTCTCATTAATGAATATTAAAATGCCTCACTTGGTCTAAGCTGCAGGTACTGAGCCTATGTTAAGCCAATGATATAAGGCTATGAATACATCATTATAAACCATTCCATAAATAATTCCTTAGACCAGAATTAGTAGTAGAACACTTAAGTAAAAGAAAAAAAGTTGGGTTTAAAAGACGTTTTTTCTGTGCAGGAATATAGAATACAATTTCCTCCGTTGGGGTGGTCTGTCGTAAGAGGCAACAAAATAAACCACAGCCAGGTGGTAGGGTACTTTCCCGTCGGAATGGCTAGCACTCCTGTTCTAGAGTATTGTGCAAAAATCTTGAATTGTGTTGTCCGGCATCAGTGGCCTGGTTCCAACCTCTCTTTAGAAAGGGGCAGGGGTCATATATTAAGAACTTCTGCACCCACATCAGCTTTCATGTCCATAACATAACACAGGAGAGTTGCTTATATTGTTATTATTATTTATGAATTATTTCAAGAACAAATGTCTAGTCATACTAATTCCACCAGTACTGCTACTCAATAGGAGTACATCCTGTCCAAAAAAGTTGCCTTGATATTATGAAAGACAACATGAGTGCCGATGGTCTCACGATAAGCGATGCTGAAGACCATGCTAAATGGAGAAGAAAAAGCAAGCGGGCTTTGAACTCAACCTGGATTTTATATTAAGACGAGGATAACTTTTGTCTCAAAATAGTCAAACTAAGTCCCACACTCAACTCCTTGTAGATATTTTCTTATTGTAAATTTTCAATGACAAGTTTATCAGTTTTGTACATATCACCAATGATTACCTGAAAATGAAACATATTTTTTACTGTTTTAAAAGTAATCACATCATATAAACTCTAAAGCAATATTTTCATATTACAAAAAACAACTATAAGTACAGAGTGAATTTTGACATTCTTAACTATTCTGGGACTCACTCAAACACACACAAAACTTCCAACTCCTAGAACCCGATTCCAGTGCCATCTAATGGTTCCAAATAACCATCTCAGGACTCAATTGATCGTGTTCAGACACACATAAAACTTTCATCAAATCTTCGAATCTGATTCCAGCACCACCTACTGGGCTCATTTGTAGATTTAAACAATTATCAAATCTACTTGAACACACATAAAAATTGCAACAAAATTGTCCAACCATTTCGAGGATTTTAGTGACATACACATGAACAGGCAAATTGTTGGAACTTTTTACAATGTTTTATTTTTCGTAACACAAATTTTATACATAAACATAAATTTATACCTGTCGTTTTATGATATTCAAGTTGTCTTTGGCAAATGATACTTGTTGTTTTATTAACTTTGGATCTGACAATGTCTTGTTGTCTTTAAAAGCATCTCTTACTCTTCTTATAGCGTAAGATCTGAAATATATGTAACAATTTAATATAATAATCACAAAATAAGAAGCCATTGACACTTAGGAAAATCAAAAGAACATAACTTTGAATGAAATCAACAAATGAAATCCAAAAACAATTAATTTAAGTTGATAATTTTAAAATTTCTTTCAAATAATGAAATAACCTTAAACGAAGGAAATAACATGATTTATTATTAAATTCTGTAGTTATTGTATTAATTTATGGTAAAGTCCCAAAATCAGTTGCATTCTAAGGCTCCATATTTTTAATTAAGTGTTGCTACCAAAGGTTCTTGCATTTCCTTAAGATAATTTGATTAATATACATACATAAAAAATGTATATTGTAAGGATGAAATAATTATTACTTAAGAGTTTAGTTAGTTTTTTAATCAAGGTTTAATATCAAATATTGTGTGCGTAGGCTACACAGACTGATGTGATTTTGGAAAATTGAAAAAACATTTTTTACTAATTAGATATTAGGTTATATAAGCAAACTACAAAATATTGTGCAATTACCTGAAGTTATAGTTTGAAAATTTCTGTGATTCTCTCATTAGAGACTTATAAAGAGACAATACTTGCATTTTCGTCACGCCTAAAGACATTTTTCAATAAAATTCGAGCAGTCACGGAAAATACCGTATTTTTATGATGTAAACAAAGATTAAGACACGTTCCTAGCTATGTAATCATCACAATTTTAATTAATACATTTTTATTTTGAGAAATGAAATATTCTGTTAGTTAAGAAAAAAATTTACCAGAAAAGAAGTACTTTTTTTGGTTTTACATTATTTTGAAAAATGCTTAAATTAAAATATTTACGTCATTTAATATTTTATGGTTCAGGATATTATTACTATAGTTTGGCTATCCAAAGTTAAACCTGGAATTATTTGCAAACTTTTTACATGGCAACTCTAATACGAATGTCAACGTCAATTTTGACAAACAAGATGGCGGTTTTCGTTTGGTTGTGAGTGGATTTGCCTGTGTTGACACTTTGGCGGAGTCCCATCTTCCGGACACAGCTTTTACAGCCGGGGCTGCTGCTGCACACCAGGAGTACCTGAAATGTTGTAAATATGTATCCATTGGTAGTGGGTACGTATGTGGCTTTCGGGTCGAGGCTAGGGGGCCGTGACGAAATCTGATTTTGATTAAAGCGGATAAAACTAAGTTTTTCCGAATATTGCAGTTTATTTTTCAAAACATGTAATGACTACTGATTTCCTACTATCTACCGGAATTAAAAGTAGATAGTCTATACTCTATTGTAGGTCATTCTAGATTCGAGATATAAGGGTTACTAATAACAAGTTTTCCAAATTTCATAAAAATCCGTTCAGTACTTTTGGCGTGAATGAGTAACAAAAACATCTCACAAACTTCAGTATTTATAATATAGAAACGAGTATGATGTATCTATTATCACACATAAATAATTAAGTAACTACCAAGTATCAAAATAGGTTAATCCTAATAATGTTGATGTTGCCATACGTATATTATTTAAATTTGCCGCCATTTTCCAGGGTCAACTTTCGTTGGCCAGCTATACTATACACTAAAGAGATACGCACTCACTTTATTATCTACGTGAAACGAAATGTTACATTATACCTTTTTAATATGCTTTTATGGCTTGGTAATAAAGACAGGGTTGTGCGGAAGGACCTCTGGGACATATTGCCCGGATATGGGATTAATGGCCAATTGCTGCGTGCTGTCCAGTCCATTTACGAGGACATGGCATGCGTGCGGGTGGACGGTAGCCTGTCGCCCTGGTTTGACGTCAATATTGGCGTCCGGCAGGGTTGCGTGCTGTCGGCTTTGCTGTTCATCCTATATCTGGACAATTGTCTCCAGAGATTAAGATTGATGGATGTTGGGGTGAGGATGGGTGATCTAGTTGTTAGCACTTTGCTGTATGCGGATGATGCCGTGCTTTTAGCCGAATCGCCATCAGAACTGCAAACACTAGTCACAATGATGAAAGATAACTGTCAGGCGAGAGGCTTACATTTGAATGCGAAGAAAACAAAGGTTATGGTGTTTGAAAGAGAAGGAACCAGACCGAATGCAAGTATAATGGTCGATGATATTATGCTGGAACAAGTGAATGAGTTTGTATATCTTGGATGTGCTTTTAGCAGGGATGGAAGGTACACCGCTGACATAGAAAGAAGAGTAAATTTGGGGAATAGTGTGAATGGAGCGTTAGGTAAACTTCTAGGCGCTAAGAACCTCAGCCAGAAGGCCCAGCTTACCATACACAACGCGGTTCTGATACCTACGCTCTCGTATGGAAGCGAGAGTTGGGTATGGAATAGAGAGCATGAAAGTAGAGTAAACGCGGTCGAGATGCGAGCACTGCGCAAAATCTGCGGAGTGACGCTCGCGGAACGCGTTCGTAATACCGAAGTAAGAAAGAGAGTTGGTCTGAAAGAGAGTGTCGGGGTGAAGGTAAGGAAAGGAATGCTTCAGTGGTTCGGGCATGTGGAAAGAGTGTATGATGAAAGAATGACTAAACAGATATACAATGCAAAAGTGGATGGATGCAGAAGTCGCGGAAGGCCACGACACACCTTCCATGATCAAATTGATCATGTATTAGCAGAAGGCGATGTTAGGAGCCTTAAGAACAGACGAGCGTACATGACAAGAGCTATGAATGTCAAAGAACCAGGTGAGGTGTGTAAGAATGGGCCTGTGTGGCGCTCTGTTGTTCGTGCCTACCCCGCAAGGGACCTGGCGTGAAGTTATGTATGTACTAAAGATTTTTAATTCAGATTTTATATTGAGGGGTGATTGATGATGATGAGATGATTGGTTGCGTTGTGGCCGTTGAGCGGTGTACGAAGAAATGAAAGATTACTTGCGTCGTACACTTTTAATCACACACTCACTCTCAATGTTACAATATTACTGTTCAGAAGGATTTTTGGAAGGCAAGCACCAAGCGAGAAAACTGACGTTTGTACACGAGCACGTATGTCGTGCGGTCGCGTTGAAGACGTGAGTCGGACTGTGTCGAATTCTCGACTGTTTCGCGGCAGAGAAATGCCACGAAAAATTGGGCGCGCGCTTGTTATAAAACGGCGCGATGTTTTGCTTGCCACAGATAAATATTGGTTTGGCGCTTGCGTGCTTGTTTTTATGTTGGCACTAATGTCGCCACAATATGATAGAAATAATAGAATATCACAATAGAACAATAATCATACTAAAGTCTATTTATCGTTCTGGAGTAAAGACAATAGTAACCTAATTTATAATTAATTAACGGTTGGACAAATACCAATAAGCAAATCATAAAAAGAGCTGGCTAAGGCAAGCATGGAGGCGGGTGACTTGCCTTGGCCCCAAGACTCAGGTCCGAGGTGTCACTTCTCACCTAAGGCTTCGGCACAAAGCCCCCCTGCGGGTTATTATTATTCCCTTGTTACTTTTATTGTTCTTTCTTCTTCTGTAAAGTTTTTAGTTGTTTTTTTATTGATTTCTCTTTGTTATATTATAAATAAATAAGGCATCAGTAGGCACCGTACAACATTACAGCTAGATAGAGATTATTGTGTAATTGCCGTACATTATATACAATAAAAATAAATGTTGAAAAATGCTGTTTTTTTAATTTGCTCTTAGTCCCATGCTTATTGCCAAGGAGAATATGATAGAGAAACGTAATATTGAAAAACCGATAAAATTAATCGATACACAATACGGGTTTATTTGTTGGTCTGATAAATTGGTCACATCCTTATGCCTTAAAAAAATAACTAAGAAAAAATATAAAATGGCCGTGCTGCAGCACAGTTGCGACAAATGATCAATCGAAAAATTAATTGTAAATAAAATACTTTAAATGTAAATACAACGTAAATTCACAGTAAATAATAGAAAGTTAAATAAACAGATAACTTTACACAACATTTCAGGCATCAATACTGTGAGTATTAGCAGAAATTTATATTGTTTTGAAGATTTATTCAGTGTTTATGATAATTAAATATTAATTTTATACATTAGCATTGTCATAGGATGGATATAAATGCTTAGTATGACCTTCTAATGTATTAACGCTTATGTTAGAAGTAAAATTTTCCCATTGAATACTTTTATTATGTTATAAATTATCCATTTTTGGAAAGCCGTCGCATTAGTAGCTGTATTATAAAACCGGATGTATAAGGTATACTTAATACGTTATATAAATAGAAATCTCGCAAACAATTAATGGTCTTACTTATAAAAATCTCGTTAAGAAAGGTTTAGCCATCCTTTAAATAAGAGATTCTTAAGACCCTAATCAATGAATATCTTTTTTTCACTTATAAACGTGTATTACCTGTTGCTTACCGCAGAGGAGCACAGACAAACGAAATTTGAATGATTGACGTAGCGTTGTACCCAAAATATTCGACTAAAGACCGGAAAAGAGCGAAATTCTTGTAGTACTACGTTTTTTAGTCTGTATTCAGTGACTTTGTTGACACTAACAACTGACAGCTGAGTTGTTTATGTTTGTCGTGTGTAAATAGAAAATAATAGAAATTGATAAAATAATCTTTAAATACATCACAGCGGAACGCCATGTGAAAAGAATACAAAAAAACTTGAGCGAACAGCAAGTGTAAACGTTATAGGGCATAGTATACGTAGCATCCTCCATCCTCCAGCACAATATGTAAAATAACTATATTAATCCTTATTTTTCTTTGAATACTCTACTAACAAATGCCTAATGCACGCTAACATAATATTTTATGCTTTTTTAGCAAATTATCGAAATGCTGGTACTTGAGTGTGCGGATATTATTGAAAAAGAAACGAGCACAAACGCGGAAGTCGCCAAAAAGCTCGCTTGGCTAATATGAAAAACAAGGCTAACAATCCGAGTTGGCATTTAAAAGAGCGAGAACAATGACTTGTAGAGGAGATTTTCCGCCTAGGTAGCCGGCCTGTTGAAGTTCAGATTTTGATGGAGACCATATCCCATGAGTTTACTGTGGATTCCAACAATTTTGACAGTGATATTATTCATATTAAATAGGTAACTACAAGTTTTTATTTTGTACATTCAATAACAAAGAGTCACTGTCTCTATGATATATATTTCGTATTGCTTTCGTTTTTATTGCCACACAAAGCCGTATTAGATTAATGGATAGTACATAGGAGGATACATGGCCATATGGGCCATTTAAATAAAAAGGTTAGTACATGTGTCCTAAACGCAAAGTGCTCAGGTTCGAATTCTGATTGGAAAACATACATCACTCACAGGTGAATAACAATGGAGGAAAACATTGAGATGAATCCTGCAGGTCGGTATAACCAATGTGTTAAACCCGCCAATCGGCCTTGGAAAAGCATATTGAGTATACTGTCAGTCCATTCGCCTGCTGAATGGGACTTTCAAGCCCAATATTGGTATGTTTATAGGTTGTTATTATTATAGCTTTTGTTTTCACAGACATACGGAACACTACTACAAGGGAAGCCATAAACAAGCATTGTTCGTGTTGGCCAAAGCAGCATAGGATGAAGGAATGAAGTGTAAAAGAGAAGCCCTTGACTGCAAGATGAGGTGTGATAAGAGTTGCATGAAAAGTGATTGAAAATAATGTATCTGGAAGAAGACTGGCTATCAAAAATAATAAAAAATACATAATTGTGTATAATTTTTTATTAACATTGTGCATTTAAATTTTTTGAGGTGTTTTAATTGTTCAAAAATGTTCCTTTTTATTTGTTCTACATGGTCATCAATAATATCAATAATCTGAGCTGCAAGTAATGGCAGTCCTGAGATATTGGGGTCGCCATGAGATTGGTAATTTGCTTTAGTTTAGTGGTTTCTGTAGAATTAATATTGTAATAAACTGCACTCAATAACATTAAGGAAGGTCAGTGATAATGTTGATCAGTATCATGTCATAGAAAGGGCGATTCTTTATTTTCTCCATTATAGCTAAATAAGAATGATAAAATTAAATCATTATTAAAATCTTCATACAGGCACTTCAGGTTGAAGATTTTCTCTATCTGAAAACAAACAAAAAATCAGTAATAAGGCAAATATTAATAAGATATAGATAGGGCTAGAAGTAACTATTAGTCAGATATAGGAACTGGCCAAAGGTCATATTTTATTATTGTATGAAAAAATATTATTAAATTAATATGAATATGCACCTTGTTCTTCATTCAGCTCTATCACTAAATTGTGCAATACTGTACAAACAATAATAGTTGCCTGTATTGAGGTGTATGAGCCTATCATGGCTTGTAATAATATTCGGAACCATTGTTTCCATACACCAAAACATCTTTGAATAACATTACAAGTTTGGATATGACAGTGATTGTAACACTGCTCTTCTGCAGTGTAGGGCCTCAGCAGTGGTGTTACAAGGTGAGAAGTCCTTGCATAACCGCTATCACCAATTAGCCGTTCAAAACTCATTTTCTTCAAATTTCCTCTTGACTGAGCTTTCTCAGTATATCCTTGCATCATGTGTGCTGCCTCTACAATGACCACAATGTCACAATTTTCGCAAAAATCTGCGTTTCAAACGAACAAACAAACGAACGTTTGAATAAGATTGCATTGACTTCTTCTGTTAAATTTGATGGCATTTTTATGTACCGCCAACTTTTCGAAGCGAACGCGATTGCTACCTTACTCCGTATGTTCACCTCGGGTATCCACTTGCAGATCAGCTCTTATTTCTATTACTTTGCACATATTTGTCTTACTGAATCTGTATCATAGCCTGAACTCATCATCTGTTAAATTATGCAACAGATTGAAACGAGCTCTGTCTTTCTCCGTCTTCTTGTCGCAGCAAAAGTATGCAGCTCCTCGATATCATGTATAAAATCGTAGAGATTGTCGAATTCCATGTTTTATACCAAGAAACAAGAAAACAACAGCACACACCAGTATTAACTGTAATACATACTAAACACAGCTTGTCGGTCAGAACTTAGAACTCACTGAGAGAGCAGTAATAGTCCAAGAAATAACCACAAGAGACAATAGCGCTAGTGTCGGTAAAGGGTACAATAATGAAGTCATTAAATTATGTGCCGAGTGAAAATATTTAATATTGTGGCGACCGAGGGTAGAACTTTCTGGCAGCATAAGCCGTTCTCAAGACTTTTAGAAAAAGGTAGAAGATTGTGGAAGGAATACACAACATTTTAGAACGGAATAGATGATGAGCGAAAGTTGTAGAATAGAAGGTTTGGGAAGGAAAAGACAGAGATAGATAGATAGGAAGTTAAAAATAAAGATACTTTAGAAAGGGGTAGATAGTAAATAAAAGAATTATGAAAAGAACATTGAAAGTATGGGTTCTAGAAGATTCCTTGCGGATATATAACCAGCGTAAGGCGCGCCTACCGCTAGTTCAAAGAGTTCAATTGAAGACAGTGAAGCGACAAATGCGATATGAAAGAGTTGGAAGAGAAGTTTAATAGAAGACTGACAAGTTTAGTGGTGAATTTTGTGAAAAGTTAAGTGGACAGTTCAGTGAAGGAGGAGTGTAGCGTAGTTTAAGAGAAGATCCAGAAGCGAGCTACATGGGGTAAATTCGAATGTGGGCACTGCAGCAGCAGAAAGTGGTCTACGCAATATCGGCGACGGTATTGTGAGTAAGACATAATTGTCGGGACAGAGCGTTGTTAGTTGTGCATGTGGGGGCCATCTCTGCGAAGAGGAATCGCGGCTGTGTAAGTCAATAAAAGCGTTTAGTTAAAAACTGGTGTTTCCTTCCAATCCTACGTACTCCCGCTCGACGTAACAATGTTTTTTAGTTATTTTAATTGTTATTCCTTTTTGAATACATAATACCCTAGTGATTTTACATTGTTTGCTTGTATAAAACTTTTTAGCACTTTCTTCAATAAATATCCCTTTAGCTACGGTAGGTGGCGACACCAATTCAATGCTTTTTTTACTGATATATTTTTATACACAGATTCGAACCCCTTATTTCCGCACTCCGTGACAATCAGCTGTTTCAAATGTGAATAGCCATTTTGCCTTTTAGCAGTCATTTAAACTACCTCTCGAGGTTGGTTAAATTTGACAGTTATTTGTGAGTTGCTTTACCATCTTTTATCCTTAAAAGGAGTTTATGGGTAAGATTTTCCCTAATCAGCTGCTAAACAGTTGCTTAAAATTTAACCAACGTTTATAAGTAAGACCATTAATATGTGATACACGTTTTAGAAAATTAATGAGTGTTGTATAAGGTTGGAAGTCGATAACAGCCGTAACCAATATTGTAGAATAGAATAGAGTAGAAAACACTTTATTGTTTACCAAATACACATAAAATAAACAATTTACAGCAATTACATTAAAGAGTAAAAGTAGGAGCAATGGGCGGCCTTATCGCTTTAGAGCGATCTCTTCCAGACAACCTGGGCTGAAATGGAATTTTGTAAGAGTATCCATCATACATGGTTTGCTAATAATGTATTAAACATTATAAATAGGATATATAAATATCATACAATACATATACCTAAAATGAATTTAAAAAAGGTAATAAACAATAACACATATTATATACATTATAATATATTATTACTATAATACATTGTATAATTACTAATATGTTCCCTTTCAATAAATGATCATAGTAGCAAAGTGTATGCAATTTTATAAATACTACCACAGTGTATATACCAAAACTATGGTTTATACATTGGCAATAGTAAATTATTGCATTAATATCTGATAAATAACATGTCATGCATATGCATACCCTAAAAGCGTAAATGTAGAACTAGTGCTCGCCTATGGTTGAAATTCAACTATAATAATGAATTTAAATTACAAGTTTGAACATTGTTAAGGTTCCATTGTCAAAGACTACTTCTATAATCACTGATTTCGCCAAGGCTACAATGTGTTTGATTTGAACAATAAATAAAAGACATTTGCGCCTAAGTATATTTTTGCTTGTACAGGTGTTTCGAATTATTATTTTCTTTAATAATAGTTTGAAACACCTGTACAAGCAAAAATATATTTAGGTGCAAATGTCGCTTACCATAAAATGGCCGTCAAGCCTCGAATATGTCTTTCCCAAATACAAGGTAGTGTGTGTAATGTTTTTTTATTTCTATTGATTAAATGTATATTTTATGCATAATTTAAAAAAAAAAATATAGCATTCTGCACTCCTCTATATTAAAACTATTCTTCTTCTCATCGTCATACTCTTGACAGAGTGGTCGTGGTCCTCATGACAGGGGTGGTGGCAAGCCTCACGTATCATTGCCATTCCTCTCGTTAGCTTGTCTTGTGCATTTGTGGAGTGGACCATTTAGTGCGGTTTTGACTTGGTCAGTCCAGCACATTGGTGATATATCGCGAGTCCTCATGCTCTATATTTTGCCCTGGACTATGAGTCACTCGATCTACGTGTCCTCTCGTTGTGTAATATGTCCAGAGAAAGTGAGAATATGACCTTGAATGATGGAAAAGAGTCATTGTTTTATGTCGAGTTCTTCGAGGATTGAGACGTTGGTTCAGAACAGAGTCCAGGCTATGCGAAGCATTCGTCTCCAACGCCACATTTCTAAAGCGTCTATCTTCTTTCTCTCGCTTTCTCTTATAGTTCATGTTTCGGAACCATAAAGGAATATGGGAAACACTAGTGAAACTATAAGAGTGTGAAATTTCATACTCCTCCACCACACACACACCATTTGCTTCACGTTTTTATATATAGATTATATTTTATGAAAATCTACATTAAGCATCCACTAAATTAATATGAAACTTGCAAATGTCACAGCTTAATAGATTTTATAGGAGTGTACCTCTGTTTGTGTTGTCCACAGATTAGCAAAAACTCGTACAAATCACCGACCAAAACCTTTTTTGCGGATTGCATAGAATAAAGCACCTGTCTTTTCTACTTTGAAATTGGCAAAATCAATGCCAAAGGCGTTGCAGCCATAGCATTAAAAAAAAAGGAGCGTACCTACTAATGACATCATAAGTACAAAATTGTTAAATAGCCTATTTATTATTGTTTCAAAAGTAAATTAAATTATTTCTATTATTTGATTTGATTTGATATTTTAAAATTAACATGATAAGATGTCATTTTAATGACTGTACAAAACTTACTAAAAAAGAAATGTGTGTCTCGGGACTCCCGACAGAAGTGATAACCTAAATTAATCTAAGCTGAACTATTTAATATTAAAATTGTGAAAGACAGGGAAGCCGGACAGACTGGTGCTATAACTCGTTATGTAACAAAGTGATTTACCCACCCATGAGAAGTTATCACTTCAAAAAGAGTTCTTATACAATAAGAAATATAAAGAAAAACAATATTTAGTTAGACATGTTGCTGGGGAGTTTCTTGCCGTTTTGTCTCCTTAACAGCAATAACACGTTGCGAAGCGGTGTAGGTATATATAGACTAGGAAGTAAAATTAATTTTTAACTTATATGTATGATCTTCAAAAGTTATTTTGAATGAAAACCTATGAGTTTTTTATATAATTTAACTACAACATGTCCGTCGTGGCATACTCTAAGACCAGGGAAACATTACCACACATAAGCAAATTCAAAGTATTATGACACAACAAGAAACATGTTAGTGGTCCTTCAAGCCGGATTTTGACCTTGTCACGATAGACTGAGTATGCCCACATATAACCCTTATTTACATGTATCACTATGCAATTTAGTTGTCTTTATAACAATTAACATGCCTATCAGGGTTATCCATCTGTTCTGAATACATATATTACAATAAATTATACATAAAGCTAATTTAAATAAGTAATTAACAAAATGCTTGATAAGTAGTAATTGCTTTGTCATGTACACAAGTAAATGTAGGGATATAGACGTACATTTTTATTTGTTAAAGCAGGTGAATGACGATCCACTTCCTACTACTACTTTCCTGCTGCCGGGCGGCATGTCGTAAGAGGCGACAAAACAATCCACAGCCAGGTGGTAGAGTATTTGCCCGACTGATGCTAATGCCGGGGATGAATACCACCCCTGGTTTAGGGTATGCCGCCATAACAGCCTAGAGTTGTGTTCCGGCATTATTGACCAGGTTCCAGTCTCCCTTAAGAGAGCAATAGCGCATTTGTAGCATCTTGGTGTCCATAGGCGTTGGAAACCGCTTTCCATCAAGTGGACAATAAAAAGAAAATGTCTTGTATTGTGACACACTCGGGCCTTGGATGCAGGGGAAGGCCAAATGCAGCATATAATGCCAACTGCAGGAGTGCGTGTGGGACTTTGAAGGCAACCAGACTTCGCCCCAGGGGGCCGAATCCGAACGAACTACCCACTAAACTTAACCTGCGTCTCATTTAGCATTTTAGTTGGACATCACGGGATATAAGTACACGGTTACTGCATCATGACGACCTTGTGCACGGCCGTCCTGGTATACCCCGGCACCTTATTATCAAACCCACTGTTACCCCCGTATACAGCGTCCCCTGCGATATATTTTATCCGTGCAGGAACGGAGAAAATACAATTTCCTGCATACGGGCGCTCTGTTGTAAAAGGCGACAAAACAACCCACAGCCAGGTGGTAGGGTATTTGCCCGTCTGGATGATTAGCACCCCTGGCCTAGACTCTTAGAGTATGCCGCTATAGCAACCTTGAGTTGTGTTCCGGGTTTAGTGACCAGGTTCCACTCTCACTTAAGATAGCAGCAGCGCATTTGCAGCACCTTTGATATTGCAAATGTCCATAGTCGATGGTAACCGCTTTCCATCAAGGGAGCCGTTTGCCTGTCTGGTGAATTCCATCAATAAAAAATAATAATTGAAGATACACTTGCCGCGACATCCTACGATATTTCTGATGTAACTAACTAACTGCTGCGGCTCACCGACCCAAAGTGAGTCGTGGCCTCCAAAATGAGAATACTCCACACCTTCCTGTTCAGTGCTGTCTCCTGCCAGTCATCGGCATGAAGCTCGCGCAGATCAGCTTCCACTACGTCACTCCAGGGATATCTGGGCCGACCAATTGGTCGCCGTCCCCTTGGTTTGCCCAGATAGGCTCTTTTCACCGCGCGACCCTTCCCCGTTCTGTGTAGGTGGCTAAGCCAGCTCATCCACCAGCTCTTTGATATCAGAATTATTAAGTATTTAAAAAAATCTATCATAAAATCTTTTGACTTTCTCTCTTTTTTCTCTGTTTTATATGAAGTATATAAAAGTTCTGCGAGAACTTAGTTTAAATAAAATACTTGAATTTTTAATAAGGTATTGTTTCATTTTATTAGGTTGCTTTAGTGAACTTGATTGTGAATGTAGTTTTGTAAGTCATTCGACAAAACGGTATAAATTAAAAAAAAAGTGAAGGAGTATTGTTGCTATGAAACAATCAAGGTCAGAGGGATATCTTAATCTTTACATTGTATGAAACAAATACACTGTACGAGTATATGGTAGAGCCATGCTCTTAAGGCGGATTTATATTTTTTTGACGTGACGTG
This sequence comes from Dendrolimus punctatus, assembly GCA_012273795.1. Classification (NCBI taxonomy): domain Eukaryota; kingdom Metazoa; phylum Arthropoda; class Insecta; order Lepidoptera; family Lasiocampidae; genus Dendrolimus; species Dendrolimus punctatus. The sequence continues at coordinate 721,686 of CM022554.1, read as the reverse complement.
TTGTGGTGGGCTTTGACGAGACGGGTAGTCACACCTTTATGTCGCATCACATCTTTATGACGCGTCACATCTTTATGTCTCGTCACGTCTCTGACGCGTCACAACGGAACTCCAAGCGCGTTCATACTTCTCTGACGTGGTCGCTCTTCCGCGTCACGCGCTTTTCCCACACTCTGCACTCTGACGCAGATCGGGATCGCTTCCGATGCAACGCATTTGTAGCAGCTTTGGTGTTGTAAATATCCATAAGCGATGGCAACCACTTTCCACCTGGTGGGCCGTCTGCCTGTCTGCTGAACTCGTGCAAAAAATAAAGTAAACATAATGAATAGTAGATTGTTTCACGAGACACGAGAAATGCCTAAATAAATCTTTCACTAGCGGTTACTACTCTGCTTTTAATTTTGAATATGAGGTGAGGAAATAAAAACTGATTAGTTAAACAAACAATTAGGTACTTCTCTAATAAAATCAGGCGCTTAAATTCATATTCATATCTAAAGATGAAACGTCAAATAAATTTCTTTTTCTGTGGCATTCCACCAGCCAGTATTATTTTAGTCACCGATGATAGTAAATATTTAGATCAAATTTATGTAAACTAAATAATATTTTAGTGAAAAGTATTTTATATCAGTATAAAATGCTGTAACAAAATAATTGATATTTTTTTTATTACAATTCATGCTGCGATTTAATAGTGGCTTTAAAAAAAGTTGGGACATAGTCGCATATATTATCTATGGTACGTGTACTAAAAAAAAGATACAGTAGGAAGAATCGTGTGTACTTTCAGAATAGGAGAGTTGAAAAATATAATCAAGGAATTGTGTATTGTTACAGAATTAATACATGGCCGATGTCGACTGCGCGGAGCATTGGTATAATGACAGACTGTGCACATCTGAGAGGGACAGCGATGACAGTCCCATACTGTCACACAGGTGCGCAATCTAACTATTCCGGCCTTGGGTAGAGAGGTAAGGAGAATCATCTCATATAGGAAAATAGTCGAAGAAGTGTCCACTTATAAGCTGTAAATAACAGTTCAAGAACCGTCCACAATGGCGCTGATGTAGACAAAGGGTATGGTACGAATGTAGCTGTTTTAGACGAATCGAAGTATGCCTAGTAAAAAAAATAATATCTTTGGCGACTAGAGTAGTTGGTGACAGTATACTGTTATAAAACGTCAACTGGTTACGCAGTATAAAGTAATTTACTAAATATAATCTCAAAGAATTGTTATGTGAAAACTTGAATATTGATTTTATTTCGTAAATTTTGAATAAAAAAAATAATTTATAAAATTAAATATTACTAAATCACTAAACGTATTGTGATTTTGTAATATTTCATTTTATAAAACTAAAACAGTAATAATACTCTAATAAAAATTTTGGCGCTTTCTTTAAATTTCACCCTGATGCCAAAGTGGCGCCACCCTAATTTAATGCATTTCGATGGACACTTCTTCATGTACAGAGATGGTTCTCCTTACCTCTATTCTTCATAGTCGGCCATAAATCTGTCATAACATATATAATAATGTTATGAGTTAGCGGGACTCGAATTAAAATGCCGTTACAATTACTATAGAGTTTATTAGAACTATACAAACACGTATAACACAGGTACAATTATAACCGAACACAACAAATCCAAACGTATTGCAGAAGGTCGTAATTCAATAAAACGCGCAAAGTCCGTCACTAACAGATATTCTATTCCCCATATGTACATACACCCGTCCTACCTTGATCGTGGTTCTGGCTCGACTCTCCCTCCCTCAGGTCATCACTTTATATTACACAAATGCAATATGCCGCTCGGCAACGTGGACCGAATTTTCTAGAATCAGCTTGTTCTTTAAAATCCGTACGTAATACTTGGTTAATGATTACAGCCGCAGGTGGCTGTAAACGATTACAATACAACAATATAAATAAATATGTAATTAAAAGAAGAAATATATAATAAAAGAATTACAATGGTTTTAATGTTGTTATTAGTTCAAATGTTGACGCGTAATATGCTTTTACAGATATGCAGATGTGAATTGGTTTTTGTCGGGGCCTAGGTTGTAACAATATCACGCCTGTTTCCCAAACAACTTTTGCTTCATCTTTTTTCATCAACCACTTCATAATACACGTTTATTTGAGATGCTTTTCAGCTGACCTCCCTTTAACACTTATGATATTTGATAAAGATGTATTCGTCTACTCTATAAATAAATATAATTGAAATTCACGTATATAGTTACTCATTACGATATCTCAGGAACTATAATACCTATAGACTTGAAATTTGGCATGGACCTTCCGTTTGTCAAGTAGAGGACAGCTAAGAATGATTTTACGGCACGCGAAGCGGACGGGTATCAACTAGTAATGTCATAAAATTCTAAACATACCGTGTCTGTACATTGAAGCTATTTAAAAAAAAAACAACTGGAATAGACTGTATAAACGGTGGAGAACACTATGCATATTTTTTTTAGATATCTTGTCTGTTTGCTCGGGAGTCACATAAGAACTACTGGGCCGGTTTCGATGCATTTTCGCTGGTCGGCAGCAAATTCTTAGACTTCAAATCTGACTGACTGACTTTTTATCCTGGGAATCTAGCAGGATTTTTTCTGGAAATGATTTGAAATGGTCAGATTAAAAAAAAATATTACATAAAATTTTATGTAATAAAATGTGTGAAATTTTTTATCCTGAGAATCCCGCAGGAGTTTTCCCAGAAGCGGTTTGTAGTTACTGCGTAAAAAAGTAGCTTATTCCGGTACAGTGTTCACTAAAAGGACAGCTTACATTATTTATCAAATGCTGCGGTATAAAATCCGGGAATCCCACGGGAATTACAGGTCAAGCGTGGACGAAGTCGCGGGCATAACCCAGTATTGTTGTATAAAAACTTTTCGTTTTTATCCGACTCCAAAAAAGGGAGGAGGTTCTCATGTATTTTACAAGCTTTATTTAACTTGCAATGGATGTATGTAAGTTCGGGTGGAATATTGCAAACTAAATTTCACCAACTTCCCGGTTTCCGATTCAGCTGAAATTTTGCACTCATATGTATATCGCGTGACAATGCAATAATATGGTGCCATGGAGCTGATCTGATGATGGAGTCGGAAGGTGGCCATAGGAACTCCTGTACTAAACAAGATAGACCTGTCGTGTTTGGGCTCGTTTTACTTGTCTATTACTCTGCTGCTACATGATATCCAGGATCTCAAAAGCTTGTTTCAAATGTATGTTCTAGTTCAGCCATAAGTTTATTGTATTTGTACTGATTTTGCGTTGTAGTCAATAAAGCTTGACAATGGCTCTGTTTAAATTTAATTATTTTTGAACTTTGACGTAATAATTATCATAATAGATGAACCCGCAGGTGGGCTTTGTGGCGAAGCCTAAGGTGAGTAGCGTCACCTCACACCTGACTCCGGGGGCCGAGACAAGGCCCCCGCCTCCTTGCTTGCCTTAACCAGCCGGCACGGAGTGGAGATCGCTAGAGCTAAGATTCAAGCTCTAGGGGTGGAAGTGATAAGTGGCATCACGTCCGAAGTAACTTCGGTGAATCTGCAGCCCATTTCTCTACGCCCCTTAGCCACTCACCCATGTTGCCATTTCTTGGCATTTTTTGGAGCCCATGCATGCAGTGGCGAGTCTGTCCATTTATCCATATTCCCCGACCTCTAGTAGCAGTTCACATCAATAGCCCGGTGCTTTTTGTCCTCATTTGCCGCAACAGTCCTACACGGACCGGGGCTTGTCCTTGGGTGCATTATTATATGGTGTAGACAGGGATAATCGCCGGTCAGTGTCACGCCACATTTACATTAAATTTGTCAAGGGGCCTCTACGTGTTGGCCTTCCCATGGCCCCCACGCGAGCTCCCCAAATGTCCAGGCCATTTTTATGGCCGGTGTCTTCAAAGTCATACACTAATAATAGATGATAAACGCTGTTCATCGGACGGGTTGTCTGCCTGTCTGCAGAACTCATGCTATAAAAAATATTTACACGACGAATTGAGATCCTACTCCTGCGTTTGCAGTCGAATAAAGTTAATGTAGTTAATAGTTTATGAATAAAGGCAAGTAGTCTTATGACAATACGATTTGAAAGTTGCGAAAGATCTTGACATTCAAATCGTGACCTTTTGTCTTTTATTTTGAAACAGTATCGACCTTTCATGATTTTAATACACTTAAAATAACTGGTTTGTCATACGTTTAAGTAATAAGGTGAATGGAGCGCTAAACTCTTTTATGAAAAGCCAGTCATGCCTGGCTGTCCTTCAAGGGGTATTGGTGCCAACATTAATGTATGACAATGAAAGTAGGGTTTTTTTATTTTTTATTACTGGAGTATAGCAGACCAAAGGTGCTACAAATTCGCTGCTGCTCTTTTAAGGGAGACTGGAATCTGGTCACTAGTCCCGGAACACAACTCAAGGTTGTTATGGCGACATATTATAGATTAGGGTTGGTAGCCATCCAGTCGGGCAAATGCCCTCCCACCGGGCTGTGGGTTGTTTTGTCGCCTCTTACGACAGGCCACCCGGCCGCAGGAAATTGTGTTCTTTCTCCGTTCCTGCACGGATTAAAAGGTATGGCAGAAGAAGCATGAAAGTAGAATAAAGTCGAAATGCGAGCTTGGAGAAGTATATGTGAAGTAAGCATGAATGTTATTGTTGCAAGCCGACACAAATTTTTTGCAGGTGTCTTATTACCTTTTTGAATTTGAGTGATCTATTGTTCGCGCTAACCTCTTTGTTCACGCCGCCGTAAGACATCATAAAACCTTCTTTCCTCTATTGGTATTTCATGCGAATTCTTGGAAGCCATTAAGCTGACCATTTAACGATTTCAAGAACCATCGGGTGGCATATTGGTAGTAAACTACCAATAAAAGGGCCCAGGGCGTAAGAGGAAAGCGATCTACCAACTAACAACTCCAACCGTCAACCTCACCTGCCCGTGGTGCGCATTGCAATTTACAGACGAAGCAATTGACGACCGATTGATAGCGGTATAACAATCCGAATCAGCCAACGAAATAATCCACAGTCTGGTAGCTTTCAGAAGCGCTTCCAGTACAAATAGCTGGCCCTGAGGTCACTAACACGTCTGCCCAGCGCGGTGATTAGGGCAAACTCCCTCACATTACGACGACATTAGTCGTTAGCCGTCGGTTGGCGAGCAGACAAGCTTATGGCCCCGCTGATGGAAAGTTCTTACCGTCGCCTATGCATATTTGCAACTTTCAGTGTTGAAGGAGAGACTTGATTAATTGGACGCATAGTGGTCGAGCCCAGGGGTGCCATCTGCTCCCTAGGGGGCTTTACCTAAGTTAGACTGTTGCCTGCAGAGGAGTTAATTGATGACTAGTGACGGGGGACATGAAGCCCGAGAGAAAGACCGCCATACACGTCTTGCTGCAGTTTCGCAATGTGTTTAATTTTGCTCGCAGGCATCGCCGCTACGCGCCATACATTCGTGACGAGAAAGAGCGCGACCGCCGTTCAACATGCACATTCCTGGCAAAGTCGTTCATGTTCTGCACGGCGATGATATTGCTGTGTGTCGTCCTCTACATACCTGTATATAATAAGGCTAATGATCAGATGCCTAAAGGTAAGTTTTACGGCTAAAGGTATGTGTTACGGCTAATTTATATACGACGAAATGTATATTCTACAAATCTTCTCAACAGATATTGTTCGAACCAATTTTTGTGAAAAATATTTTTGAAATTACAATTCTGATTTTTTTCGCCTCATACTTTAAAAATGCGGTATTTCGCAATATGTTACCGCTCAGACACATCTCAGACTGATTTTTTATGAACACAAACGTATGTATGATTTTTTTACAAATACCGATGTACAAAGTAAGGTACAATAATCAGAATTTTACAAATAAACAACTGTGGCGTAATGCATGCAAAACAACACATTTATATTTGTATAGACAATACAGTTTTTTTGGTCCTTCGAGTCTCTTACAGTTTTTTGGTCCTTCGAGAATGTGAACTCTTACAGTTTTTTGATACTTATTATTTATTAATGTTCCAGGGCTCGTAACAGGCTGGTCGGTTCATACAAATCGTGATACTAAAATATATGTGCGGCCTAACAACGTGACCACCGTCATCGACCCGAAGGACGTGTGCTTAAAAGACAATAAGTTGTTTCTTTTGATTGTTGTGTGCTCTTCAACTGAGAACTTCGAAGAACGTAGAGGTGAGTCGAGAACATAATAGAAGAATAAGGTCATATCCACTATTTACAGGAAGAAGACGAAGGTGGTATGGCCTCTTCTTTTTACCTCCTCCAATTTATTTAGGGTCCTTTCCATACCTCTCTACTCTGACAGACGTCTTCACAGATCCTCGCGAAAAAGAAACATTTCATACCTAGAATGATGCGTGATGTGATGAACGGTTGCTAACCGTTCATTTGCCTTACACGAACAATTAATATCTTTATTTGCAAGAATGTAGTTCAGTTCAGTACATTCTACCACATATCTAATATATAAAATTCTCGTGTCACAGTTTTCGTTGCCATACTCCTCCGAAACGGCTTGACCGATTTTGATGAAATTTTTTGTGCTTATCCGGTATCTATGAGAATCGGCCAACATCTATTTTTCATCCCCCTAAATGTTAGGGGTAGTCCACCCCTAAATTTTTTATTTTATTTTTTAGACAATTTTTAATTTCTATTTTTTTATGATACAACATACAAAAATACATACAACCCTAAATTATTAACCCTCTGCGACAAAACCCTATTTTTACCGGGCAGGACGACGTCTGCCGGGACAGCTAGTATTAGTATACAAATTAAATTAAATACTAAAATTAAATTTACATAAATGAAGACATGAGTGGATGAAGGTGGATAAGTCGCATAATTCCAATTCTGAGTAAATCGAGATAAAAGTTTTACTTTTATTTGAAACTGAACTGAACTTCACCTTTAGCAACTTTTTATTTTTCTAATATACCTTATATCTATGGTCTAAGGTCTGTAGTCATTTGGTATCGACTTATAACATTCATCTACGCAAAAAAAAGCAACAAACCGAATATGTGGCATATCACCTTCATCCACTCACGTCTTCAAATATTCTAACATTCAGAAACATGTCATATAAGCTTTAGTAATAAACAAGAAATAAAAAATGTGATGTGCTCTCGTTAAGCACGCGCGGTTCACTGGTTGTCCACCCGTGGACAGCGGTGCATGGTGTTAATTGAAAGTGTTTTCTTTTTAATTTCAGCCATCCGAGAAACATGGGGCAGCTATAAAAATTACATCCTAACCTCAAAACTGTACAATAAAATAAAAGAAAAATATAAAAAATATAACTATACATATGACTTGTACAATTATTATAATTTTAGTGTAATAAGGAATAAACGTGACATATCTAGTATTAGTCAACTTTTGCCTGAATTAGCGAAAGCATTAAAAAATAATTTAATTAACACCACCAATGAGAAAGAAGAGAAAAGGTTTGACGATGAAATGTTGCCAGAATTTGATATGAATAATGAAATTGGCGGCAACACCGAGTTACCAGATTATGAATTTGATTACCCGTCAAATGTCATGCGTATACCGCCCAGAGGTTATGAAGACAATCCTGATTTAGACAAGGTATTATTTAAATTAAAAAGTGATAGATTGTTTCGAAAATTTGGGGAATCAAAACAAAATGGTGACAATGGAATTAATACACAATTGACTAGTCATAACAAGTATGGAGAAATGAAGGAAAATGACCAAGACGTTGGTAGCGATGTGGATTTTAAGTTGGTGTTTTTACTAGGGTTACCGGGTGGGGAGAATTTTACCGATATTCAGGGAAAAATAAAGGAAGAGGCGGATAAATATGGCGATGTGTTGCAAGAAGGCTTTATCGACTCTTATAATAATCTAACATTGAAATCTATAATGATGTTGAAATGGATCACTAATAAATGCAGTAAAAACGGTAAGTTATTTTATCTGATTATTCATACATATTAAGTCAATAAATTGGCAGACAAACACACACACACATTGTATGTCTTATATATATAAAAAAATTGTGTAACGATGACTTTAATGGTGGTCAATGATTTTATGCTGGAACAAGTGAATGAGTTTGTATATCTTGGATGTGCTTTTAGTAGGAATACACACCGCTGACATAGAAAGAAGAGTAAATTTGGGGAATAGCGTGAATGGAGCGTTAGGTAAACTTTTAGGCGCTAAGAACCTCAGCCAGAAGGCCCAGCTTGCCATACACAACGCGGTGCTGATACCTACGCTATCTTATGGAAGCGAGAGTTGGGTATGGAATAGAGAGCATGAAAGTAGAGTAAACGCGGTCCAAATGCGTTCGTAATACCGAAGAAAGAATGAGAGTTGGTCTGAAAGAGAGTGTCGGGGTGAAGGTAAGGAAAGGAATGCTCCGGTGGTTCGGGCATGTGGAAAGAATGTATGATGAAAGAATGACTAAACAGATATACAATGCAAAAGTGGATGGATGCAGAAGTCGCGGAAGGCCACGACACACCTTCCATGATCAAATTGATCATGTATTAGCAGAAGGTGATGTCAGGAGCTTTAAGAACAGACGAGCGTGCATGACAAGAGCTATGAATGTCAAAGAAGCAAGTGAGGTGTGTAAGAATGGGCCTGTGTGGCGCTCTGCTGTTCGTGCCTACCCCGCAAGGGACCTGGCGTGAAGTTATGTATGTATGTACGATGACGTTGCCAATAAACTCCAAAACTACTGAACCGATTTTAATCAAATTTGCACATCGTGTGCAGTTTGATCCAACTTAAAAGATAGGATACTTTTTATACCGTTGGAACCGGTAGGTGGCGTTGACATCGGGTTCTAGAATCCTCCTATACACCTGGACCTATTATGGTGAGTTTGTATTTGTGTCATGAAACAAAGTCTTTTAGGAATTCAAAAAATATGGCGGTACGAAGTTCGCCGGATCAGCTAGTTATAGTATATAACGGGTCAGATTGGGCTTAATCCGAGAACCCCAGACCATAGTAGTAGACTATGGTAAGTTCGTTTATGGAATTTATCATGCCCGAATTTGAACCTGGATCCTCTGCGTTCTAGTGGGATCGGCCAGCGAAGATTTAGCGCACTCAAACAAAGCATTTCCCCCATTTTAGGCACTGACCTAACTTGTTTAATTCCAGTACGCTACATTCTAAAAACTGATGATGATATGTATATTAATGTGCCAAGCCTGATGGAGAATTTGAGGAACAGATCGAAAGAGTTTGACGGTAGATTGACGAAAAATCCCAAAGCCAGAGAGTATGTGTTGATTGGTGATCTGATAAATGGGGCTAGGCCGGTACACGACTCCAACAACAAGTGGTAAGTATTCCAATAACCTTATTAAACTACGTTTTAACGGTTTTGAGCGCAGTATTTGACTGTTATTTCAATGTTTCGGTTACTTTTCAGTTACCGCGATCACGAAATACCAAGATGTCAAATGTCAATGAGTATTGTTACTTGGTCATGTTTGTTCCCCTGTTTTCTTAGCAAAACTCAGGATTCGTGATAGTTCTTTGTGTGAGTGTGGCCTGGCCGAAGGTTCTATAGAACATATCTTTTTCCACTGCCGTAAAATTGTTACTCCCCTTTATGACATTCTTCCTGTTAATTGCCCTCGTCCTGTTAATAGTAGTGCTCTCTTAACTTTATCGCATAAGTCATTTGTATATATTCTTTGTAAATTCTTGACTGTGAATAATATTATTTTATAATAGTTTGTATATTATACAGCGTGTTTCATTTCAAATGATAATAAATCATAACTTTAGCGGTCGTACTCCATAGAAATTTTTTGGTACTATTAAATTAAACGTAATGTCAAAATTAAAATTTTGAAATTTCCGAACAAATTAATTACGATAAAAAAGGAATAAAAAACAGAACATCTTGTAAATATTGGTTCGCGAGCGAGGGCGTAAGAATGAACACCTTCCGCGTTTGATGATGAAGAGACGAGCTGGCAACATGATACATTGGTCACTAACCTACCGATTTAGATACAATAACTAATACATGTTGTTGTAACATTCTGAAATGAAAAATGAGGTCCTGTGGCTAAACCAAAGAAGTTACCTTGATTCATTTTTGTATTTGGGCAGAATACGTCATGAAGAAAACGTGGTCTGATTTATTGTCGTAAGGTCTGAAACACGCTGTATGTGCTTGTATATATATATATATATATATATATATATATATATATATATATATATGTATTCATATAATTATATGGATTGTACAGTATATATATATTGATGTTGTAGTATATATATATTATACTTAGTTTGTTTTGAAATTAGTTATTATTTAATTTTGTCCTTTGCTATTATGTTTTGTTTTAAGTATGCTTGTAATGAATATGTTTTTTATATTGTATTAGATTTGCAGAATTTTCGTTTTAATTTACCGGCCAAATTGCTTTTTATTTAGCCATTTTTTTTTCACCTGGCTTTTCTATTCACACGACATTGGTAAAATCAATGCATAAACGGCATTGCAGCAATCAGTAAAAAAAATTAGTATTGTTAAAGTTTTATTTAGCCTACCGCCAACTTGTTCATTTTAATTATTTACTATTAATTTTGTTTATGGTTATTATTTACTCTATGGGAGTTTAATCGAATTTACCACCGCTTCGTAATATGGCCTGACATCTATATATATAAATCAATTGCTGTTCGGTCTCGGTAAAACTCGAGAACGGCTAGACTGATTTGGCTAATTTTGGTTTTGAATTATTTGTGGACGTCCAGGGAAGGTTTAAATATATAGAAATAATTGGAATAAGTAAAAACAACAATTTCGCTTTCCCTTAGAAACTATTACTATCTGTCAAACATTTGATGTCCGACCTGTCGTTTAGAAATCAATTGAATTCAAGTCGTTCAGAAATTAAATTTAAAAAAATGCTTTTTTTTCTAGTGCATTATTATTAAGCTTTATTATTTATTGATTCTGAGGCGATACTAAGTTTCTCGGACTAATTAGTAAGTAAGAAATAATTTAAGAAACTATAATCAAATTCTACCGTAGCAGAACCAACTGCAACCTACCTATCCATTTTCTCCGTGCAGGAACGGAGAAAGAATACAATTTCCTGCGGCCGGGCGGGCTGTCGTAAGAGGCGACAAAACAACCCACAGCCAGGTGGTAGGGCATTTGCCCGACTGGATGGCTACCACCCCTGGTCTAAAGTATGTCGTCATAACAACCTTGAGTTAGTGGACCAGGTTCCAGTCTCCTTTAAGAGGGCAGCAGCGCATTTGTAGCATCTTTGGTGTTGCAAATGTCCATAGGCGATGGTAACCGCTCTCCATCAAGTGGGCCGTCTGCCTGTCTGCTGACCTCCTGCAATAAAAAAAAATCCAACCTAATTATCCTAAATTATCTAATAACTACCCTATCAGAATGAATTGCCAAATTCTACCCTACTCTAATCCAGGCCAAACCAAACCAACGAAATCCAAACACTTATATCCTACTAGTCCTATAACCCAAGTATATTAAAACTAGTATGCACTCCATAGATAGGCACTCGACCTATATGCCTAAATAGGTCTCGTGTATCAATCTACTATTGTTTTCAGGTATAGTCCCCGGTATATGTACGGTGGTCGCGTATACCCGAAATATTTGTCCGGGACAGGCTACGCGCTGTCATCTCCAGCCGCTGAAGCGCTTTATCAAGCCGCTTTAAGAACGAATTATTTCCACTTGGAGGACATCTATATCACGGGTATGTTTATGTGGCTTGAAACTCTGAGCTGATGGTGTTTGGTGATTCCGATGGCCCACTTGCCCCTCCTCCTATCTCAATTTCCCCTCTACTTAGGGTTTCCGGAGGGACTTGTTGACAAGAAAACTGACACCATTCTGGGAGGTTTTATGACCTTTCTTCTATCGCATCCTCCCCCTCTCTTCGGACTTCAGATGACTCTTGAATATGCCACTTTATCCAGCCCAATCGAGCCAGTGTCAGTTGGTTACGTTAGCAGCCTCCCGTAACCCGGAGATTCATAGCATCCTCCTCCCGCATATATTTTAGTTTAAAAAAAAGCAAGTAAAAAAAAACCGTTTTTGAAACATTCTTCATCGGTGCTCCGCTCCTATTGGTCTTTGCGTGATGATATATAGCCTATAGCCTTCCTCGATAAATGGGCTATCTAACGCTGAAAGAATTTTCCCAATCAGACCAGTAGTTCTTGAAATTAGCGCGTTCAAGCAAACAAACAAACCCTGCAGCTATATTAGTATAAGTGTACATAAAATTTGCTAGCGTTCAGTGAAAAAATCACATTGAAATTGGCTTTTTTTTGTATCTGACCATTTCAAATCGTTTGCAGAAAAAATCCCGCGGGATTTCCGGAATTTAAAAGTAGTGCAGATTTTGAGTGTAAGAATGTGCTGTCGATCATTATGTGTCCCAATGAATGAATGAACAAACAGACAAACTGACAAGAAATGTAAAAAAAATGCATCGTGAGTATAGCGTATCCCAGTAAATATCTGGCATCTATACATATATATAAATAAAATTGGAGTGTCTGTTTGTAATATTGAAATAACCGCTTTTTACTACATGTATATGAATATATATACGGTATTAACACCAAAATAACATTTTCTACAATTTTTGTCGGTCTGTCTGTTTGTTTCGGCTAATCTTTGAAATAGCTGGACCGATTTTGATGGGACTTTTGTTGGTAGGTAGCTGATGTTATAAGGAGTAACGTGGGCTACTTTTATTTTAGAAAATTATTTTATTTTGAAATTATGACGATTTTCAATCACCACGCGGAAGAGACCGCGGGGCGCAGCTACTTCTTCAATAATTCGGTAGTTGACAATTTTTGAGAAACAGGTTTATTTTGAGCCTTATGGTCTATTTTAGCCAAAATATTAATATTTCAGCAAAAAAACAACATTAACATATTTGATTTAGCAATTTTATAAATATTTTGACATTTCGTCACAAAAACTCGTCAAGCTGTCATGGCGTCTCGCATGACGTCACAGCGTGCAAAACAAACATCTGTATTTCGTTGAAGAGAATCTGAGAAGTCATTGATAACTTGTTGTGTTTTGCACACTATGACGTCACGCGCTCTGATCGGCGTTCATTGTCACGTGGCTAATGGCTGCAATATAACAATTTTAATTCTCAAAAATATCAATTAATATTTAATATTTTAGTTAAAACAATTTATTTTTGTCATATTTAGATCGTAATCTACGATATATATTAAAGTCAGCCTATATTTTTCATACTCTCAACTACCGAATTGCATAGCGACAGGGCCATCTATTGCCTTGTAAGTGTTCACTGCAAATGTGTTGCGGAATTTTCGTATCGTACGGTAGGCATGTGCGCGGTGCGCGCCTCGCCCCGCCTCACCCCGCGCGACGACGGCGGCTTCTCGTACGTGGCTGCGCGCGCGCACCGCGGCCAGTTGTCTTGCGCTGCGCACGCGCACATCACCGCGCACCGCGTCCAGCCGCGCACCATGAAGCACATCACCGGCCAACTCCAAGACGAGAGGGTCGTCGACAAGTGAGTGGTTATATGATTGCATACATACATAACTTCACGCCAGGTCCCTTGCAGGGTAGGCACGAACACGCCATTCAGGCTTATTCTTACACACCTCACTTGCTTCTTTGACATTCATAGCTCTTGTCATGCACGCTCGTCTGTTCTTGAGGCTCCTAACATCACCTTCTGCTAGTACACGATCAATTTGATCATGGAAGGTGTGTCGTGGCCTTCCGCGATTTCTGCATCCATCAATTTTTGCATTGTATATCTGTTTAGTCATTCTTTCATCATACATTCTTTCCACATGCCCGAACCACCGGAGCATTCCTTTCCTTACCTTCACCCCGACACTCTCTTTCAGACCAACTCTCTTTCTTACTTCGGTATTACGAACGCGGTCCGCGAGCGTCACTCCGCAGATTTTGCGCAGCGCTCGGATCTCGACCGCGTTTACTCTACTTTGATTGCGATAATAATAAAGTCGTGTTTATTGGTTAAAAAATATTGTAAATTATTATTATTCTTCAAATAAAGTATATTTTTCTCTTCTTGCTTACTTTATGCTAGGCAAAGACGGAACAAGTATATATTATTATAATAAATGTTTTTTTTATAGATGTGAAAGAATGCGTTTAACGCAAGTAAGACGGGAGCGCTTAAGACCAAAAGTGTCAGCGAAGATGAAACTGAGAAAAAAGCTGGGTCACGTGTAATATAAAATATTGATATTAAAGATGAGTGTAAATTGCTAACATATCGCACTCAGAGTGAAATAGCAACGAGTGAGTTTTTCATTAGTTCTTAATTCTATGTTAGATTATCACTGCAGTGCGAGTGAGTCATTCAAAAACACAAAAAGCAAACCACTTTGCTCTTAATTTTATCCACATAATGAAAAAGAAGTTTCAGTAATGATTACCAATTTCAAAAATCAAGTGTTTCAAAAACCTTTTTTTAGTAATAAAAAATAATTCATTATTATGTAGTTTGGAAAGTATAGTTTTAGTGAAAAATAATACGTCCTGGCTTTAGAAATAACGAATTTAGCGTTCAGAATTAAATAAAAAACTGAGTGAGCAGAATTGATCTTTACTCACTCGTTTTAAGTGAAACAGTTGTACCATTTTGTAAAACTTAGAAAAAGTTTGTTTACCATCTGGTCCATATTCCCGCGGGATAAAAACGAGATATTTACAAAAAATCAATTTGCTACGTTCTACAACCAAAATATTGAGTGAGCAGAATCGAATTTTACTCACTCGTTTCATGTAAACACACGTATCGTTGTACAGCTAGTAAGGAAAAAAAATATTTTAAAAATATTTGTTTATTTACGTTCTCACAAATTTATTTATTGAGGTAAATACACCAATTTCTGGGGAGGTTTAGGTAAATGTGTGCTATATGATAATGATATACCATTTTATAAAACTTTGGAAAAAAATATGTACCTAAAATCCGGTCCCTTATCCCGCGGGATAAAAACGAGATATTTTCAAAAATCAATTTGCTACGTTCTACAACCAAAACTATGAGTGAGCAGAATCGAATTTTACTCACTCCTTTCATGTAAACACATGTGTCGTTATACAAGCTAGTAAGGAAAAAAGGTATTTTAAAGTAATTTGTTTATTTACGTTCTCACAAATTTATTTATTGAGGTAAACACATCAACTTCTGGGGAGGTTTAGGTAAATGTGTGCTATATAACAATGATATTAAATCATGACATAATAAAGTAACTATCGAATCTCGGTTGAAGTTATTGATATTATTGTGTTGGAAGTATTATAGTATTAGTATTAGGGTGATTGTGATATTATATTTATCTTTATTGTAAGTGTAAAAACAACCAGTGAATCTTATGAAGTATTCGCTTTTAGTCCATAAAGGGTAAACTATACCATTGTTGGCACATCCCTAAATAATTGGCACCCTTTTGATGTTTTCGAAATGTTATGAAATCGTATTTTTGAAACGAAGTTTTTTTCGCGGTTTAAAAGTGTGAACCGGAAGAGATCGTCACGTAAGGAAAAAGCTTTAACGTAATTAAAGTAAGAAAAATGTATTGATTAAACGCGCTTCCAAGGAGTTTCGATTATTCAGCTTATGAAATGTGTAACTCCTTGGTGGCATTCTTTTTGTTTTTCACCTAGGTACCTATTTTACCGCACGTTCCATTGTGTAGTGTGTAATTTTTAACCTTCGAAGCCTTCATAAATGCGTTTTTTGAGCAAATGTGTTGAAAAAGAACATTGAGATCTCATAATATCGTGAATTAATTGATGGGTTGCTAATTACTTTGGTATCAACAATGGTTTATTTTTCCTTATTTAGGTATATATTTAAGGGATTAAATTGTTTTTTGTTTGAAAGAAGAATACAAAGAATGGGAATCGCTCAGTAAGAAATGTTACTATGAAAAAGCTTTTAGATCTTATAACTAGAGACATATACATACAATTCTATTGCGTTATGATATTTAAAACATTTTTATTTTATTTATAACATATTTTAACTACATCTTAGTCAAAAATTTAAAGGGTGTTTATTATCCAGACGGATACATCCGCCCCATCCTACCCTTATCTAACTTTCTGGTCTTAAACAATATTGTAAAGATAGACGGTCACTGATGAAGGAATCCTGGGGATTATCTAATCTCAAATCTAATCTATCTAATTATATTGATTATATGGGAGTCGGGTTATTTCTAATGTGGGCTCAGGCAGGATCCTCTATATAATACTGATATCCCGGTAGGACTTAAACTAAAGGCCCTCATCAGTAATAAGTTTCTTCATTATCATTCTTCAAATTGTCAATTTAATTTAGGACTTATTTTTGTCTATAAAATACAGTCTAAGCTCCATGTAATGTCACTCTATTTAACGAAAAAGCGTCGAAATCACTTAGATTTAGTTAGTTTAGCTTGTATTCCATACAATGATACATTCTATATAGCATTACACCCAATCTCAAGAACGACAAAAAATAAGTAATAAAAAGTACCTTTTAAGTTGCCAAAATTAGTAAAAGTTGCGCAGCTGTTTACGTTCTATTATCGCTTTATTATCCTAACCCGTAATAAACTTTACTGTCGGCATCATGCATACCGAAATTTCTAAGTAATTCCGAAATGTCTAACTACTTCTTTTATCACCAAGATGTCTCAATATCACAAGATATGAATAAAATAAGTAAAAAATACAAAAAAACAAAAATCAACAAAAATAACAGACCTCTACGTTTAACAACTCTCTATAACGCCATAAAATGCACAGTCCCTTCAGTGTCGTTACATAGAGTTTATACTGTATATATTAATTAATGAAATTTCGATTTAAAGTCTCTTTTCAGTGCTCTTTTCCTATATCAAATAGCAAGACGTCTCAAGAGTTCTCTATTGATAGATATAGGATTCAAAGGCGTTTTCAGTGACCTTTGTTACTACGTGATTGGTTAAATATAGTATTTTTCTTCCATAGTATGGTAGAGTTTAATGTCTTACAGCATTATAAACAATATTTCGTATTAAATACGCATCATAGAAGATATTAACAAACAAATAATGTACGAACAAAAAGAGCTTGATTTGATTAGATATAATTCCTTGTAAAACTTTGAAAGAATAAAATAATTTAGTCCACGCCCATATTTCTAGCTACAAGGAGGTAATTAAGATACTAAGAAAGGTAGGCAAGAAAACGTACTGTTTTACCGACGCTGACTTGGAAGTCGGTAAAACAGTATAGTTTATGTAATAGGTCAGTTGATAGTTAACTCAACTGAGGCAGTTTTTATCATCTTACAGTATGTCTTACTGTTTTATTTTGTAAGTAATAACGTCGGTAGTCTAACGTTTCAGCTATTAGAGATCGTTTAAACAGTATTTGAAACAGTTCATGATGCTTTAATATTATGGCACGCTATTTTAATGGCAGCTTTTATACATTTTACATATTGTTTTTTTTTTTAATTTAAAGTACCATTGAAAAATGTGTAGTAATGAAAGTGTTCTTTTTTGGAAAACTTGTAAATCGTATGTAGGTAATCTTTTCTCACCTTTTGATGTTTTATTATCTCGAATTTTTTGTAATTTTCACTGTTTTATCAGTCTTTTCTTTCACCTTCTCCTTAGTATCAGCAGCAGAACTAAATAAGTGTTCACAAATGTTGCATTTGTAATATTACAATATACTAACGCCATCTGGCGGCTATAAATTAGTCGTCAAGGCAACACATTAAAATATTATGGTTGCCATTACTTACTATATTGCGAGTGAAGTTTTTTTTAATCAATCCAAGTGTGAAATAGTGATTTAATTGCTATTAAGTTCTTTTATAATTTATTTACTAATTTTATTCTTTAGTCATGAAAATAGTTTAAAACAACAGGTATTTGTTTGATGTATTGTCGATAAAACAGATTGCTTGTAATTTAATTGTTATTGAGTTTCTTACATATTGTATTTACTAATTTTATGATTTAATCATATAAATAAGTGGTTTAGAACCACAGGTATTGATGTTTGACGTAATGTCGATAAAACAGCTTACTTGCTCTGTGTGCTGTTTACCAACATTCATAGTACAATCGTTACCATAATTTCTGTACGCAAATAGAACAAAAATATAGGTACTAACTTAGAAACTGTCTCTAACTGTCAAACATTTGTTGTTAGTCCTGTCGTTTAGGAATCAATTAAATTTAAAAGTCGTTCGGAAATGAAATTAAATTTAAAGTGGTTTTTTTCTGATTTTTGCTCTTTAATGTCAAACATTTGATGATCGTCCCGTCGTTTAGAAATCAATTAAGTCGTTCAAAAATCAAATTCTTTTAAAGTGTTTTTTTTCTGATTTTTGGTTTTTAATGTCAAACTTTTGATGATCGTCCCGTCGTTTAGAAATAAATTAAGTCGTACAGATATCAAATTAAATTAAAAAGTTAAGTTTTTATTTTAGTTTTTCGTTTTGAATGTCAAACGTTTGATGTTCGTCCTGTCGTTTTGAAATTGATGTTTTTTATTGATTGATTCTGAGGCGGTACGAAGTTTCCTCGGTCAGCTAATATAAAATATATATTCAATTGATATTTTTTACATATCTTAATTAATGAAATGTTGTGTCATAAATTAAACTATTTAAAATCGTTTTAGCTGTTTTTTAGTCAGTCGTTATAAAACATATCAATTTTATTTTTTACTGCAAAAGTAAATCAGGCTTAACCAACAATTGCTTGATTCTGTTTAAAACGCAGCTTTAATTATAAACTGTCATGTTGTTTGTCATAACTATACAAATATGGATTGTATTGTTAAATATATTGAAGCTTTATGCCTTTATCATTGTTCTGAGATATTGTCATCATATTTTATTAATAAATGAGGTGCGGTTGGAAGAGTTTGTGTTATTTCTGTTAAAAATTTAAAATCCTAATTTGTTGTGGACTGTAAATATTTTAATTATTAAAGGAAACTGCACGTGTGAAACACAATGGCGATTTAAATAGTTATTTATTTAGGTTTGTGTCTTGGCAACTAGGCCTTTAAGCCAGATCTTAGTTTACAATATAGTTTCTTCATTTTCTTAAGTATATGTATAGCACAGCTGAACTGTAGGTAATCAGCTAGTGCCATTCAACGGAGTTCTTGTGACAACTCAAAAGGCCACATTTGACTATACAGTTCACATTTCTCACAAAACACATAATCACTACTCAAAAACTATCAATATCCTACAACTATTGATCATTTTAGAGTAATTTTACACATTTTTAGAAAATAAAACTGCACAGCACAACATCTCCTTTCAGTTCCCGCCAATGGTAGGGCAACCATCGTTTGAATTTTGAGATTACTTGTATGGAACTTATGTCAAATTATTGCCGATATTAAGACAAATGAACGGTCGGTAAGATATAGGAACCGGCCACTAATGGAAAATGGTTACCGTCGCCAGATGTTTGCAACCACTCACTGCTAGCTTTTAGGGCAAATATTATCAATGTATATACATGCATCAATCTAAATAAATATTGCATTTATTAAATCGGATGCTCACTAACTGCATTTTTTAAATTTTCTTTGCAGAATTGAGGGTCTTAGAGCAATATATAGTATATATATAGTAAATAGAGAAGATCTGCATTCCGGCGAAGAAAGATAGGCAACCACTTGAACCTCTTGCGTAATCAGAAACGTGGTCATATTATTTTAAACCAAATATGAACTTTATGCAAAGACAAAAAAGACTGAGCACTTGGCGTGCAACACTACAGATCCCACATCCGTGCGCATAGGCGAAGATATGGTCGAGCGCACGGATCAGTTTAAGTACTTGGGATCTGTCCTTAGTGCGTCCGGGGATATCGACCTCGACGTCAAGGCCCGTATCACAGCAGCTTGGGCCAAGTGGCGTGAGGTGACAGGAGTCATTTGTGACCCTAAACTGCCGGTCAAATTAAAAGGACAGGTCTATAAATCCATCATTAGACCTGTCCTTTTGTATGGCAGTGAAGCGTGGCCAGTACTTGAGCGACACAAGCAAGAGCTGCGTGTCACGGAGATGAATATGCTGCGATGGATGTGAGGAGTGACGCGGAAAGACCGGGTCAGGAACTCCCGCATCCACGGCAGTCTTCATGTCCGTGACATAGCAGACAAACTGCAAGAGTGTCGCTTACGCTGGTACGGCCACGTTTTACGCAGACCGGCTAATTACGTGGGGAACAAATGTCTAGCCATGCCACCTCCGCCAGGTCCCGGTCGAAGGGGAAGGCCCAAGAAATGCTGGCTTGACGTCGTGAAGGATGACATGCGTGCCAATCGTCTCAAAACGGGGGATGCTGAAAACCGCGCGAAGTGGAGTAGGAAAAGTAGGAAAGCGGATCCTGGGCGTCGGAGTGAATGCTCCGAACGCAACCGGGATTTAACGCTTGGATGATGATGAACTTTATGCAAACATTTTCAAGACGCTTCAACTAATTTTATAACATGTGTATGTGCCCGGATTTCAAAAGAAAACTTTATGAATATATAACAGCTGGTTTTAATCGGCTCGAATGCGCGTCCGTTGTTGTGCATTCAAAAAGTAATAAATATGAATACATATAACTTACATAGTTCGTAGTTTACGTCCGCTAGCACTTTACAGAATTACAGTAAAACAAGTTGAAAGTTCACTGGCTCGGCCTTTGATATTGTTTTTGTATTATAAGTATGTTGCGAAGTTTAGTGTCCCAGGGTTCGAAGAGAAGTGTTCCAGCTAGCTGCGCCGAAGCATTCCAGCGCTGCATTTCGCGCGTACTCGGTGTGGGGGGGAGGGAGATAGACATATATACACATTACTATAGTAGAGAGAGAAGAGTATACTATGTAATTTATGAAAATGTAAGGCTGGCAACCATGCTTAAAATTCCCGCTTAAATAATGAACAACATGAGTTAGATTTTTTTTAAATATTTATGGCTTTGCAACTAGGCCTTTAAGCCAGCATGAGTTACATTTTTCTCAAAAGGATAATAAGGATGGTCCAACCACTTATACTGAGGTATAGTCCTGTAATGCTTGTCGTAGTTTTTTAGTGATTCCCTGTCTTCTTGACTTAAGCTAAAGCCGAATATATCGATGTTCTGCTCTATTCTAGATTTGTGGAGGGACTTTGGTATTGGTATCACGCCTAGCTCCACCTGAAAAATTTAAATAAGTATTTATAAAACTTACTATGGCGACTTTAGTGCCAACATCACAAGCAAGCACGCAAGCGCGAAACTGATATTAATCTGTGTAGCATTGAAAATAGCGCGCTGTCAGTTTCTGGCTTAAAGGCTTAGTTGCCAAGCCATAAATATATTAAAAAAGCGCGCTGTCATATTATGACAAACTGTAAACAACATGTAGAGTGTGTATAACAACAGCGTACGACAGAAGTTATCCAAAGAGTACATTGAATATATGAAGTTATCTTTCCTTCCCTATTTATCCCCTAAACGGTCACAACCCTATTTTATGTTTATAATAATTTTATAAGAAACTTCGCCGCCCAGATGGAGTATAGTCAGGAGTTTGGATATATACATACATATATATATACATATATATATATATATATATGTATATATATATATATATATACATATATATATATATATACATATATATATGTCGCAGAACGGCCTCGCTCTCACGACATCTTCTTTAGTTATTGCAGGTTTAGTGGGCGTCATCAGGATAAAATGCGAGCATAAAACACAATAGCCACGATTTATACACTTTTAATTTAGATTTGATCAACATTATGACATAGTTTAGACCGAGCAGCGGGTTCAGGGCACCCGCTCATACTTCCAACTACAATACTTTCTTTAACAATACTCTAAGGTCCAACTCGACCTGCTGCCACCAACCAAATGTGCCACAAAAACTCCTCAGTAGATATTACTCAAAGTATAGTGGGCGCTGACCCCGCTCTGCCGTATGCTCTGCGCCGATTGGTCGTTTATTAAATTACAATATTCATAACTTTTATTAGGTTAGAACGATCTTGAAGTTATAGAACCATTTAACAAATCTAATTAAATTACAATAAGAATTTTAGAAGTAATTATAATGTAAACAAATGATATTGTGCGTTATACATCCAGTCAACAATACATCGTCATATCGTCATAGTCATAGCGTCCCTCCGACATATATATATATATATATTTGGGTGTAAAAAAAAATCTGTGAAAAGATGAGCCCTTAAAATTAACATTAAGATTGTCCTCATCGCATTTTTTTAATTCCCATAACAATAACACAGGAATATTTATTTTTGCTTCTTCTGATTTTTGTACCGTTCAAACGACTGGTTGACTGATAAATGCTGTTCCAATCTTTATAGAGAATTGAACGCTCTACAAAAAAGGTCTGATAACATTTTTTGATTTTTTAAAAATTAATTGTCTTAAAACTTCTATGTATGTATACAAAAAAAAGATAGATAGATAGATAGATAGATAACACTTTATTGTACACCATTACAGAAAAGCTTACGAACTAGTATTATTATAGTAGGGTACACGGAGGTCTTATCGCTAAAAAGCGATCTCTTCCAGACAACCCGTGGCAAGAATATTCCGATTTGAAGTGGCGACGGTGGTATACATAATTATTATACGATTACTTCAATTTTATTAATAAATATATAACTATACTATATATACAAATATACACATAAGTTATATACATATATAATATATAGCGATAATATGCAACTATTTAAACATATAGCTATATGCAATATAATATATACTAATTACATAAAATTACATATCATTATATTGCAGATAGAATTTTCTGACTAAGTTCTTAAATATTATTAGGGATTTTGCTTGTCTGACAGCAACAGGCAATGAATTCCAAAGTTGGACAGCCTTAACCGTGAAAGAATTATTGAAGAACGTTGTACTATGAATAGGAGTAAATAAGTCTAAGTTGACTGGAAGGGCGTAAATTGTGAGAGCAAGAAATAAATTCGAAATGTTTCGAAAAGAGCGTGAGATAATATAGAAATAATGACGAAAAATTTTTAGCTAGACGTGTTGTTGGGGAGTTTGTTGCCGCTTCTTCGCCTTAACAGCAATAACACGTTGCGAAGCGGTGTATATAGAATATAAAGTAGAATTTTGACTAATATGTATGACCTTCACAAAATGTTCTCCAGTGGAACTTCCATTACATTTGAATTTGTTTTACTTACCAAATATCGTAAAGCTATCTGTGGTACTGTTTTGTTGTATTTGTCAGCAATGCTGACGAGGGTAGGGTCGTCTATCCTCGGCGGTGGTGCTTCCGGCCGGGCCTTGGAGGGGAGCAGTGAACCAAAAGGCGTATAGCCCATGACCACAATATTACGGGCCCTGCAGAACTCTAGTAAGGCTGGTTGTTGCAAGTTTAGGTTTACCTGTGAAAAAAAAACAAAGAATATTTTTGAAAAATTTCTATTGTAATTTCTAATTTCAAAAGAAATATTCGCCACAGTGTCAGCCAAAAAACTTAATTCATATTGATCTTCGACTGATGCCAATCAACGGAGTTCTTGTGACAGCTCGTAAAGCGACATTGATGTCTAGGTATAACGTCTAGGCGAATTTAGGCACTTTTCTAGACGATAACTCGTTTAGAATAAGTGCTTGCATTCGCCTAGGGGCGGCCTGTGTTGTCCCACACTGCTGTTAGTGCGGAGATATTGTCGGGTCTCGGTCACCATGATTTATCGTGTATCAGGAGTGCCGGTAGAATTTCCCGTCATGCAACACTTAATGACATAATCCGTCGGGCTCTTGTCAGCGCAGGGGTACCTGCCGTCCTAGAACCGAACGGCTTGGACCGCGACGATGGCAAGAGACCCGATGGTATGTCATTGGTGCCCTGGAAGATGGGTCGCCCCTTAATATGGGACCCGTCTTGCGTTGATACTTTGGCAGCGTCCCATCTTTCAGCTACTAGCATGTCTGCCGGTACAGCTGATGCCCAAAAGGAGGTCCTAAAACGCCGCAAATACTCAGCTATCGGAAATGGCTACGTATTTGCGGCTTTTGGGGTCGAGACCCTGGGACCATGGGGCCTGAGATGCACAAGCTTTATCGAGTCATAGCCAAACGTCGGGTGGATGTCTCACGTGACCAAAAGACTGGTTCATACCTCGGGCAACGCATCAGCATTGACATTCAGCGAGGCGATGTGGCCAGTCTTTTGGGCACGTTTCCGACTGACAGCGGTCTGGAACTAGATTTTATGGTTTAAGTTTAGTTTGTATATATAGTTTATTTTTATAATAAAACTACGTTTTAACGGTTTTAAGCGCGGTAATTTATTTTATTTAGGTTTATCCACGACAACTGAAAAGCGGCCGACACGTCGGATAAACCTAAATAAAATAAATTACCGCGCTTAAAACCGTTAAAACGTAGTTTTATTATGTGTACAAGTCGCGAAAACTTAAGAAAATATTAGTTTATTTTTAGTTTAACTTATTTATAATTATGTTTATTTTTAATTAAGAGTAAAATTAAAAGATTTTCCTTAAGTATAATTAAGAAAGGAAGAACAACGTTCTTCCACAGCAAAGTGTAGAAGAATATAAACATATATATTTTATTATAAACTAAGGTAATGGTTTTTGACAGATTTTTAAATATGGCAAGTGAATTAGCTTTTTTGACGTAAAAAGTTCCAAAGGCAAACAGCCTGCACAGAAAAGGATTTGGAGTAAAATGTAGAGCGATGTGCAGGTGCCTTTAACAGGAGGTTATTAGAGGAGCGCGAATCGAAGGTGATGTATGAAGGAAGTAGAAACATTCCTTCCTCTCCTTAAGGTAAGGAGGAGTGTAGGGTATAAATAGAGTACGATATAATTAATGTAGAAGATGAGGATTCCGGCGAAGTAAGATTGGGGCTACTTGAGTTTTTTGCGATACTCGGAAACGTGATCATATTTTTTAATCCAAATATGAATCTAAAATGAAACAAAAATTTTGAAGACGCTCAAATTTAATGAGTTGCTCTTGGGTGATATTAAGATGCCGGGAGAAGAGTCCCCCGGCAATGGAAGAGGCCTCGTGAGAGGGGCCCACGCCTGCCAGGGCTGCGGAGAGGCTAGGTTATATACCCGTAGCTCTGGCATAAGGCGAAGGACAGAACACCCAGGGGTTTCAGTGGGTATCCCGGGAGTGGCAACAGCATGGCACCAGTTCTGACGGGATATGCTGGTGCCACTTCCGATCTCGCGAATTCCACACACGGGTCGCGAATTATCACCCCAAGGTTCTGTCCTTGTCGCGGCTATTGGTTCTGAAGCGGATTTTCACTGGAAAATAAAAACAATAATAATAAAGCGTGATATTAAGATAGCACGCATCCGCATAGTCAAGGCTGGGTAGTACAATTGCTACAACGATTATAATATTACCTCTACTTGTAAAACAGCAGGCTTTTCCAGGCCGTGATCAAGTATCCTGGTAATCTGCTCCTCATTGAAGTTCGAGACGCCGATGGACTTGGCCAGGCCGAGGGTCTTGGCCGCGATCATACCCTGCCAGGTCTCCAAATAATCCGTGTAGTCATAGGTCGAATTCAGCTGCAAATAATTTTGATCACTTATGGGTTATTTGTATATTATAGTGTATATATTGTGGAGACCAAGGGTAGAACTTTCTGCCAACGTAAGCCAGTCTCAAGAGTTTTAGAAAAAGTTCCAAGATTCTAAAAGGAACAGACAAGGACTCGTGTAGGATTATTATAGCTCAAATTAAAGATGCTACAGTCATTGTCATATTTTCATTGTCTTATATTTATTTATGTAAGTGTATATATATCATCCGTGCAGGAACGGAGAAAGAATACAATTTCCTGCGGCCCGGCGGCCTGTCGTAAGAGGTGACAAAACAACCCACAGCCAGGTGGTAGGGCATTTGCCCGACTGGATGGCTACCACCCCTTGTCTAAAGTATGTCGCCATAACAACCTTGAGTTGTCTTCCGGCATTAGTAACCAGGTTCCAGGCTCCCTAAAGAGAGCAGCAGCGCATTCGTAGCACCTTTGGTGTTGCAAATGTCCATAGGCGATGGTAACCGCTGTCCATCAAGTGGGCCGTCTGCCTGTCTGCTGATCTCCTGCAATAAAAAAAAATAAAAAAATATATAATATTTTATTTACATATATCGTATTAGTATGATATTTATATTTTTACTAATGTATGTATATTATATCATGTATGTATTTACAAGTTATATTTTTTTGTCCATCCAAAGGTTGTCTGGAAGAAATCGCTGATAGCGATAACACCGCCTATTGTATTGTAAAATTTTATTTCTGTTAACTGTATCTTTGGAACACAATAAAGTAACACAGTGACAATAAGTCCGTCAGTGAAAAAGTATCTTACGAATCTTTGCCAGGTGGAAGGGCATTTGCCCAACTGGATGGCTACCGCCCCTGGTCTAAAGTATGTCGCCATAACAACCTTGAGTTGTGTTCCCGCATTAGTGACCAGGTTCCAGTCTCCCTTGAGAGAGCAGCAGCGCACTTTTGGTGGTACAAATGTCCACAGGCGATGGTAACGGCTTTCCATCAAGTGGGCCGTCTGCCTGTCTGCTGAACTCCTGGAATAAAAAAAAGAATACTTACGAATTGGCCCAAAGGCCAGTGTATCAGATACAGGTCGACATAATCCAAGTTCAGTTGTGCCAGTGTCCTTCGTATTGCTGGAACTACGGCGTTACGAGCGTGGGCATCGTTCCACAACTGGAAACGTAAAATAGAAGCAATGCAACTAGAAACGTCAATTTTATATGGACGTATGCAATGTATATTGTTACGAGTTGCAGGACTCGAATTAAAATGCTGTCGGAATTACTATAGAATTTATTAGAACTATACAAACAAGTATAACACAGGTACAAATATAACTAAACACAACCAGTAAAAAAAATAATGCACGATTCAATAACACGCGCAAAGTCCGTCACTATATAGATTACCGAATGTACACACGTCTCGTCTCGCTTGTGGCTATCGCTAGACTGCCTCATCCCTCCATTGGGGCATTGCTTTATACTGTACAAATACAATATGTCTGCTCGACCGCGTGGACTGAATTTCTAAGAATCATACCTGGCTAATGACTACCATAAAGATTACAATACACAATGGGCTGGTTTTTCCAATCACATTTTTTTTACACAAAGTAAAAAAAAGCCGGTATTAGTGGACAGGTTCCAGTCGTCCTTATCCGCGCATTCGTAATAACGTTCGTGCTACAAATGTATACCTATAGGCGATGGGAACCGCTTTACATCAGCTGAGCCGCCTGCATGTCTGATGAACTCATACTGTAAAAAAAATATAAATAATTGATTAAATTTGTTTATAAATGAAGTCGATTTTTATAACAACTCGAGTCCGTAACGATTTAGTACATTACTAATTGATCCGTCATCGAGCTGTCAATAGTAAAGCAAATGCTTGGAAAGGGTACAAATTAAACCACTTTCCATCATATGAGTTATCAGCCTGTTTGCTGTTCTCCAGAAAAAAATATACCTTGGAGGTAATAAAAATGTCTTCTCTTTTTAATCCTTCTGTGATTTTCTTATTAACAGCACGGCCAACTTGGTCTTCTATTTTGTAAGCGGCGGCAGTATCGATGTGACGGTATCCGGCATCCAGAGCCCAGGATACTGCTTGCTCTACTTCGTTCAAACCAGGCTGGATACGACCCTGTGGAGAAATATAAAGGTAGTAAGCGAACGACTTGAACACAAAGTCGCATACTTTCACTTGGGGTATTTACTGACATTGCGGCAGTTACATCCCTAATGTAGTAACGTTAATGTAGTGGTACATCACTGTATAATATAAGAAATCTTGTAAAATGAGTCTGTTAATAACCTACGTAATACGTATTTCATAAAGTTTATTCCAAAGAAAAAATTTCACGCGGAATGCTTAGCCAATTACGCAATGGGGATTGTTCACAAAAAAATACCCTCGGATTTTATATTTTTATTACGTTGAATAGGGTATTTTAATATACTAATTTAAATATTTTTGTATTTTAAGCGTTAGTTTTTTTATAATTCGATTTTAAAATTATTTCTCCGATGACGTCATAAGGGACAAGTTTACATTGATTTCTTTGCCTAGAAAACAAAAATAATAAAAGTAAGTTTAAACTGTGCTACTATTTAAATGTCCTGTCATTACTCATTACGTATCGTGATCATTTTAATGTTTTTTGTCGCTAGGCTTATAATTTTTCGTGTTCAACAATTATTATTTACTAATAGTTATCGTTAATTTTTTTAAAGTGGTCTTTAGGGAAAATCCATGTTATAGAACTTAAATCAAATAATGTACAGCTAGAATATTTTTACATTTGAAGCAGGCAAACAGGCAGACGGCCCACCTTATTTGATTTAGTAAGGTCAAATAAAGGTCAAACGCATTTCTTACAAAATACAAGAAGATCGTACGTTTTTTGGAATTTTAACTAGACAGAAATGATTAGGGACACTATTCCTCGAAATGGTTTTTCAAATAGCTAGATTGAAAAAAAGTGAACAATCCCAATTCTTTGACGTATCGCCCTCTTAGTTGAAATTTTCTTATCCCTTCAAACAGGACTAAAACTCAACTACAGCTTACTAGAACTTGATAAAATATTATGTGAAATAACTGTCACTGCCATCTATCATCTACTAGAAGAATTAAATATATAATATTTTTGAAATAAATTAATAAAAGTTCATATAAATTATAGTAATATATAAAATATCAATGAATAATTACACATTGCGTAATAAAACCATGGTAAACAATTACATAAGGAATAATTTTACAAAAAACAGCCCATAATCATATTCACAAAGTGCCATCTATTGTTGAATAGAAAATCTATTTTAATCTTATTACAAAACTTCAATAGCAGGTGACAGATTGTATTTACAGTTCGGTTCTATACAAAATAGAAATGCGTAATGTCGGGTTAATGGCTTCAAATAAATACTGACATCTAGTATCGAATAGTAGTTATACGCATTTCTTACTTATTGATACTAGATGGCAGTAAAATAAATTACCAGAACCATAGAGAAAATAGACGTTCAAAATCTGAATTTATGGCGAAACTATGTTTCAATTTAATTCATCATTAAATAATTTAAATTCGACATTATTGTATTTTCCTACCTGTGTACTATTTCCAAGCCACGTTCCTAATGCAATCTGTGGTATATCTCGTCCATCGTAAAGCTTCAATGTTGGTACTACTTGAATTGCGTGCTGAAATTGTTAGATTACGTTATTGCCCGTTTTCTGCCAGGGCTGCGGAGAGGCTAGGTCATATTTCCTTAGCCCTGGCATAAGGCGAAGGACGGAACACCCAGGGAAGTTAGTGGGTATCCCTAACTGGGGAGTGGCAATAGCATGGTACCAGTTCTAACTAGGCATGCTAGTGCCACCCCCAATCTGGCGAACCCCACATTAGCTCGCGAATTTTTCCCCCAAGGTTCTGCCCTTGTCGCGGCTTAGTCCTCAATCGGACTTCCTCTGGTAAAAGAGGTTATTTCCCTTTTGGTCTAATTAACGTAGCAGGCGACTTTTTCAAAAAAATGACAGTAACTTAATTCATTATATTTAATGCGTTATTTGTGATGCGATTTTGTTATTAATTGTTAATGACGTTAACATTAAAAAATAACTCGTGTATACACAGTAATGGAGCTAATCATTAACGCCGTTATTTTTAACGCTATAAATGAGATACATTTGGGCACAGTCACGAACACTGATATTGTCCCAGATAAAGTAGGGACATGACATGGTTACCATCGCTTGGACTTTTGCAACATCAAAAGTGCTATTAATGTGCTGCAACTCTGAAAAGAAAGACTGGAATCTGGCCACTAATACTGGAACAAAACTCCAGGTTGTTCTGGCGGTATGCTCTAGACCAGGGGTGGTAGCCATCCAGACGGGCACATACCCTACCACCTGGCTGAGTTGTTTTGTTATCTCTTACTACAGGCTGCCCCAACGCAGGACATTGTATTCTTTCCCCGTTTCTGGACTGATCGAATGATTACTAATCTGGAAATATTGTGTTCAATTTGTGATAATTTTTGATATAGAAAATTTAGCAAAGATATAGAGTTTAAAATGAACAAAAGTTTTTCCATTTAACCTTCATTACGAAAAATTATGTAAGAGCACCTAATATTATGTTAATAAAGCCAAAGGTCAGGGCAGTGATAAATGTATTTATAAACAAAAAATATATTTTTGTAGTGTCAGTCTGTAATTTCAAAATGAATACCAAATTTTGAGTGAACAGACACATTATCATTATGGTGTCGTGTTTAGACACAATTTTTTTCAAACGCTAAATCAGATTGTGTACGACAGTACGAGACTTGCACGTTGTGACATCATAACATAAACAACTCAAATATCGTAAGTATTAATTATTGATTAAAAAGTAATTAAAATTATTTTCATTATGATATTTTGAAAATTAGATAGCATAGTATATATATATATATATATATATATATATATATATATATATATATATATATCTTTTAATTAGTTACAATCATTGCATTTTTTATCCCAGTAGTTCAGCAGATAGGCAGACGGTCCACTTGATGGAAAGCGGTTACCATCGCCAACCAGTCGGGCAAATACTCCATCACCTGGCTGTGGGTTGTTTTGTCGTCTCTTATGACAAGCCGCCAGGCCGCAGGAAATTGTATTCTTTCTCCGTTACTGCTCGAGTAAGAAAATGGTCTGGCTAAAAAGGTGGTCTGGAAGATATCGCCGGCGGCAATAAGACCTCCTGTTGAATATGTATGTGTAACTTATATATGTAACACAGAATATTTATTCATTCAATTGTTCATAGTATTTTATAGAAAGAAAGAAATAAAACGTTTATTTTCCAAATGCGACACCGACAAAGTAGAAAATAGACGAACCAAAATAATTTTTACACATATGCCGCAATTCGGTAAATGTGATTGGGTCTCAGTATATTGCTGTGTCGGAAGGTATGCCGGCAGAAATGATTAGGGACGCTATTCCTGGAAATGGTTTTTCAAAAAGGGGGCGTCCATAAATTACGTGAGGTGTTTAAGGGGGAGGGAGTCGAGTCAAATCTCATCTAATTTTACGTTGGAGAGATCAGCAAATATCACGCTTTTTTTTTATTGGACTGAATTAGAGTAGGTATTCTTTTTTTAATCACAGTAGTTACGATTTAATTATTCTATTGTTAAATTTTTATTACACTTATAATTAAACTCTCAGCAATACTGATTACTAGTCTTGACTAGTCGTAAATAAAAGCATGAAGCAAATTTGTTTTTTTCTTTTTACAATAACAATCCAACGCGTTTACGTAAGAAACTCACATTTTGAAAAATCTCACGTGAGATTGGGGGATGGGGGAGGGGGTTGAATTAAATCTCACGACATCTCACCATGCAGAAAATTTAAAAAAAACACCTCACGTAATTTATGGACGCCCCCAAAGCTAAATTGAAAAAAGTGAACAATCCCAATTGTATAAATGCAATTAATCAATTAATTTAAGTTATGTGCTTACACATATACACATCATGTAATCTCAGTATACATATACATACATGTATTGTATTATATGAAAATAACTTTAGATTTAATAGAGAAATGTGTTAACTATTCATTACTATCCAATTCATTTCCTGTGCAATCCTGCCAACTCATCGTGTGCGACGTTCTCACTGTCACTTTATTGTTTTTCACTGGGCGGCTGTCATTCCTTAGCTCCTTGCATGATTTAGAATAACAAATAGAACATATAAAAAAAACAAGTTTTGACAATGTTAAATACTTCTTTAAATGTTAATTCGCTGTGGACTGTAGATATTTTAATTATTAAAGAAACTGCACGTGCGTAATATAAGACGATTTTAATAGCAACGGAGGGAAAAAACACAGATAAAAACATCTACGTTCTAAATTCAAATATTTAGTATTGGTGGCCAGTACTATGCCACACGAAAGAATAAATACTTTTTATTGGAGATTCCAACAGAAAACAAGTCCGCATTTTCAGTAAATAAGGTTTGGTCAGCTTATTTCTGTGCCGTATTTTTATTTCACATAACGTCGATTTTCAATGCAATCCATAAATTAAACTTTTAACGCGAAAAGAAAATTTAAATAAAAATTATTTAATTAGAGTAAAGATCGAGACATTAAATTAAAAAGATTTTATTTGAAGTGCTCTTAAAACAACAACTTACACATTTGCAAAGAAACACGCCTAGAACCGTGTAGATAGGGTAAGGAGGGGGAATGGCGTTCACTTAAGGAAAACATGGTGTATTTTTTCAATTATTTAATATAAAGCAAAATTAATGAGAGTAACAAAGTCTTTAATTATCAAGTAATCAACGATTTATCAACATAGGCATATATCAATGACTTACTAGTAGTAGGAAAACATTACAAAAAAAACATGTTTGAGCGGCATTGCCCAATGTCAGGGGCAATGCCGCTCAAACATATTTTTTTAGAATATAACAAGTAAGATACATTTAAATAAGAAATATTAATGAGATCAACCTTATACAATAAAAGTAGAGTCTACAGTCACAAATTAGCTTCATTCTTTTGTATGTACGATTAGCCTTTTTCAATTTAATGAATATAATAAAGTCATAGATGTCAAAAAACTTCAACTATTAAGACTATAAGACGTAATATAAGACTATAACTATTAGAGGTAAGAAAAAACAGAAATATTTTATTTTTGAACGCATAAATCACAGATGTATCCGTGTGGCGAATCCCAACCTGAACATATAGCATGAGCCCACAATCCGCAGATGGTGCAGCAATACCTCATCTCGTTATTTTTTCCAAATTCTTCGCAAATAATACATTTGTTATAATTTTCATTGTCCACATTCTTGTCGTCATCACTATCATCGTCGCAAAGGTGCTCTTCATCTTCATTCTCTGAAGAACTTTCTAGTAAAATGTTTCTCTTGTAAGGTTTTTGTTTCATATGTTTGTTCTTTTTTTTGACAACTTTTTTGGTTTTGATTATCATCGTCCTTTGACGATTTCTTGGCATATCTACAACATTGAAAAAATTAAGTCACTATGGGGTAATGGCGTTCAGATGAGCGGCATAACCCCAAACGGTCGTTAGGTAATTAATTCGAAATTAAAAAAATACTATGCATATTTACTGAAAATGTGTTGCATTAGCACAAAACTAAATAGTTTTACTGTTGAAAAGTAAAGCTAAAAGCCAAATAACCATTAAAGTTTTGGACTTACCCGCAAGAAACACGTATGCAAAAATTAGATCAGCGCGGTCGCAAACAAAGAAACACACTTCACAGTCACATGACGCGAGCAGACTGCCTGTTTGCATTCCTGTCTATTAGAGAACCCCTCCCCGCGCGCTTCATGCCCCATGGCGTGTTGCTACGTCGCATTTTGACAGAGTTATAGAGGTGAGCGCCATTACCCAGTGAGCGCCATTCCCCCTCCCTACCCTAAATAACACAAATCGCATTGTGTATGCTTTTGTGTAGCATAAAGACGACTGACCTAAATGCTCGATATTCACGATTCAATGAACTAGTACTGATAAGGGTATTTATTAATAAATACTACTGGTCACCCGTGGTCGAAATTCGACCATAATAATTAATGTCAAAGACTATAATCACAGATTTCGCCAAGGTTACACTATTGATTTGACTTTAAACAAAACAGTATGTATGCGTGTGTGTAATGTTTTTTATTCTTTTAATGTATTTTTGATGCATAATTATTTATATATCTCAGGCTGTTTTTTTACATAAATATAAGTAGAATATTGTACTACTGTATCGAGTATGGTTACCGACTCAATAATATTAGACGGCAGTTTGTATCGTTTACGCCACGATTGGGCTCGCCAGCTCATCGCTCGAATACCTACAAACACCTTATAAATCCTACATCCCTATCCTCGCCATCAAGAATATAATTAATTTTCAAATGAAGGGTACAAAAAACAAGAAACGTTCAGCTAGTGTTAGTGCTGTTACCGCATTAGAGATAGACGTACAGTTAAATTATTGAAAAACAATAAAGAAATAAAACCATATTCTACTGAGTGTTTGAACCCCCGGGCAGTGTTGCCAGACGTCCCGATTTTCAAACCAAATTTAAATGTCCATACCGGCCAAATTGCTAATTATTTTCCCTATTTTTATCACCTGGCTTTTCAATTCACACGACATTGGCAAAATCAATGCATAAATGGCATTGGAGCCATCAGTTTAAAAAAAAAATGTCACGCACGCGGCACGGGACAGGCTCAGTCCCGCTTTTAGGGATAGCTGTTTTTTCTATTTCGCGAAAACGTTCGATTAGGTACGAAGGAACAACAAATACCATTTGTTTTAGTGCTTGGAAATCAGTGAGCAAGTAGTGAGTTGCGTTAAGTGCGTAACTTAGTTTAATTAGATTTAAAATATCATATTTTTATTAAAATAAATTGTCAATGCCTATTTTGGCTATCTGTTGTCACGTAAACGTAATTCGAACTCAAATAAAATGATATACATTCATAAACTTTTGATAATATACGTATTTTTTAATATGTCCCGCTTTCGACGAAAGAATCCCGCTTTTTTCACTCAAAAAGTTCCACAATCCCGACATACCAAAAAAAACCTGGCAACGCTGCCCCCGGGGGACGAGTGCAGTGTGGTGGCGGACTGGAGGAGAGGTAAATCACTCTTCCCTTGCTTCTTCTTCCACGACCCTTTGCCTTCTTCCGCCATCACATCACTCCCGCATATAGCCTATATAGCCTTCTTCGATAAATAGGCTATATAACACTGAAAGAATTTTTCAAATCTGATAAGAAGTTACTGAGATTAGTGCGTTCAAACAAACAAACTGTTTAGCTTTATTTATTAGTATAAGATATAAGATAATAATTAATAACCGCAGAAAAAACTTAAATAAATAAATTAATAGCCTGTTATGCTAACGATCCATATAAAGTTGAACTTTTGTGAGAATGACAATGTATGACAAACCAAGTCAAGTTATGTTGGTCGGTGTTTTAAGTTACAAACGATTTGGAATTGTTTGATATTTTTAATTAATAGTCGTCATAGATTAAAGTATAGAAGAGCATAAATATGCTGCAGGGGTCCTCTAGCATCTAGGGAGCAGAGGACTCTTCACCCCTGTTGACGAAGTGAGTTTGCCTTTCCCGGGGCATTCTCAAGCACTGCGCTAGGATCAGCGTGGGCTTAACTACGTTCTAAGTCTCACGCTCATAGTAATAAACCACCCTGTAAAATAAAACATTAAAGTAATATACTATATTATATTTACTTTTAGTGTTTAAAATAGAAGTAAGAAATAGGCATATAAATAGTATAATAGCAATAATAATATAGATAATAAATAGATAACTACTACGTGGAATGCACTGACGTAACACTGCAGCATAAGAAAATGTAACACACTAAAATTTTAAAAAAAATGTATAAATATTGTAAACTGTAAGGATATTAAGACAATATTAACAGACAAATGTAATTGGCAAAATAGCAAGATTAAATGTAAATTAAAAGAAATGTAAAATTAATATAACAACACCTTTTGTGACATTTTTAAAAATGTATCCCAACCTTTCCTACCCAAACCTTTGCTCAAACAAGTTATAAATTCCTAAATTACAAATCCCAATCATAACCAATCTTTTTTTTTTTATACAGGGGAAATCCGTTTGAGGATCGTAGGCCGCGCGAGGGGGAAAGGTCGCGGCCCGTATGTGGGATTCGCCAGGTCGGGGTGGCACTAGCGCCCCACGATGGGATGTGGAGAGCTATTGCCACACCACGGTTAGGGATACCCACTAAAACCCCTGTCCGATCCCGAGCGTCCTTTGTCCGGGCTGTGGGCTCGCTCGCGCATTCACCACCAGCCCGGACGGACGACGGCCGGCCCCTTTGCGGGCTGGCCTCACCATTTAGTGGCCGGAGATCTGGGTCTCTCCGGCTCCTCTTTCTCACCGAGCGAGGTGAGAGGGGGCGCGCGGATCGGCGCACGACCCTCCTCTCCGGCAATCATAACCAATCTCGGCCAACCACACCCAACAACTCCCAAGCTGTAACAATTTATTTGTGTTCTAGACTTAAGTAGTAGAAAATAAGTTTCAATGCATGTAATTAAAGAAAGTAATAAAGAGACAAGAAAAGATAACTCTGTCCTACCCTATGACGGAGAGACCGGGCGACGAAAAAAAAAAGGCTCACGCTCTTCCTGCCAAAAGAGCGGGGCACATGGGAGGAGGGTTTTAGTGGAGTATTGTGTTACGCGATGTTCATCACAGCAGTTATGAGAACCATAGAGTATATTAATATAACATAGACAATCTTCATAGATAATAATAATGGTCCTGGCAACACTATGATATAATTGGTATTTTTAGCAATATTGTAATATTATTATTTTGTAGGGTAGTTTCGTAGTATTTTGGTATAAAAAGGCGGTGAGGCGTGTAGACGGGGTTCATTACTTACTGTGTGGTGTGAATAGTCACACCAAAGGCTGGACAATAAAGGGGAACTCTGCCCAAATAGTTAATATTTGGTATCTTCGGTACTTTCTTACCCAAATCTCTGCAAGGCTTTTAACAATTGAGTAGTAGAGTCTCCACACAAGGCTGCGATTTTTTGACTCTGCTGCCCATTCGTGGATGTCCCTTCTCGTCGCTTTCAAATCCCTAAAGGACCCGGTCGTGTGCGAAATGAATTTGCTTCGCCTCAAAAATTAAAAGAAATAGAAGAGTATAAATATATACACAGTCGTGACATAAGGTCTGTTTTAAATTATATAAAATAAAAAGCCTTTTATTCTTAATTTTCACAGTACGTATTCTTAGTATGTTAATTGGTTGGTAATTTTAATGTAGAATCCCAGATTGGGTAAAGGCCTCCTCCAAAGACTTCCATCTGTCTCTATCCTGGGCTATTTGATGCTAGTTGGGCCGGCTATTCTTATGTTCTCTTCCCAAGGCATCAATGGTCTCTCTCTGACTCTCACGCTTTATGGTTCTGTACACAGAGTTGTTTTAAATTAACCGGCATAAAATTATAGAATATTTTTTAGTTATTAGTAATCAGAAGTGACGTTGGCCGCCATGACTATTGAAAAGTTACATTTTTTTTAACATTTTCTCGAAATTAGGCAATCCTACAATTGAAACGATAGTGACCGGCGATATTGACGAGATTGTAATAGCAGAATTGGGCACCTGCCTCTTGTACTTTATAATAATACCTGATTATCTCAATGTGAAGGTTCCTATTCATTGTCGCCGGAATGCTCAGTCTCAGTCTCCTTTATAATATATTCTTTACTCCTAATAGTCCCCAGTACCTTAAAGAACGTTTTAAGTTCCTTCGCCTATCCACTGCCCACAATTTGCGCTCTGATACGTACCTACTATCGAAAACTTGACAGCTGCAGACACTTCATCCTATTGTTACGAGTGCGGGACTTGAATTAAAATGCCGTTAGAATTACAAACATGTATAATACAGGAACAAGTATAACTGGACATAGCCAGTACAAACTGCACGATTCAGTAACACGCGCAAAGTCCGTCACTATATAGCTTATCGAATGTACACGTCTTGCTCGTATCGTCGTTCTCGCTTGACTGCTTCACCCCTCCCCCCCGTTCAGGCACCATTTTATACTAAACTGTACGATACAACAATCGACCGCGTGGATTGAAGTTACTGAAGGCTATTGTCTAATTGCAAATTTAAATCAAAAGTAAACAAAAGAAATCCCAGTGCGGAAAGGTAATTAAGTGTGTGTTTTATGGCAGGCAGGTGTATACAAAACATTCGTCCCTATTAAAGCGTTTCGACGGGAAGACATTTGACTTATTTTACCGGTTGTCAAGCCTTGTCTCCTGCACTAATAAAAGAATGTACCCATCTGGAGAAATAATCTTTGATCGTCTTCGTGTAACTTTTTGCAATGTTAATAAACCCGATTAAACTCAGTCTTAGCGAGTGTTTAGTACTGGTTAATAGTTCCAATAATTGAAAATATGATCAGGACAATCGCAGTTTTTACTTTAATTGCAATCACTGTAAGTTACAATTAATTTTAATTTAATTTATTTATTTATATTAATTAATTAACAAAAATATTTGTCTCTGAATATAAATACGTAGTAAACACCATTATAAAAAAATTACAATAATCATTATCCATTTTACGAAATCTTATACTAATACTAGCTGTCCCGGAAGACGTTGTCCTGCCTGAAGAAATAAAATTTAGAACCCGATTGCAGCGCCATCTACAGGGTCTAATTGTGAATCTACAAAAAATTCATTCAAATCGGTCCAGCCGTTTAGGAGTTCACTGTCAACACACGTACAGAAGTCTTATATATATAAAGATATCAAGCTGAAATATGCTCTATAGATAACAATGTATAAGAATGTAATTACGTCGCTATTTTTGCAAATAAAGTTTTATCTTTCTTTCTGAAGAGTTTGTTTGTTTGTTTGAACGCGCAAATCTCAGGGATTACTGGTCTGATTTGAAAAATTCTTTCAGTGGTAGATAGCCCAATTATAAAGGAAGGCTATAGGTTATATATAATCACGCTAAGACAAATAGGAGCGGAGCACCAATGAAGAATGTTACAAATCGGGGGTTTTTTTTTCCTTTTCTACAAATTTAAAATATTATTATTTACCTATTTATTTAAAGAAGGACATCGATTTTATTAATTTGGCATATTAAAAAAAATGTAACAATTTATGAATTTAATTATGTTTGTAATATGACGGTAGAATAAATGCTTTTTTTTATTATCCTATTACTTCTTTTTTACTATACCACGCGAACGAAGTCACAGGCAGAAGCTAGCATTCTATTGAATTCAGTATTGTATTGATTACTAGATACTGCTTTCTTCTTCTTTGTTAATTAAAAAAAATCGTCAACTAGATAACATGCTTGTTTGAGAAGGAATATTTTTACGTTACGCTTCAAAGATTGGTTTTGTATATTATTATATTCAACTTTAGATCAATATAATTAAACCATTCTATCAAATAAAGAACTAGAATAGGTCAACGACTTTCACGCTTGACTTGAAAATACAGAGTACCCCAGCATATGAAGCAGGTAAAATAAAGCTATGAAAAACTGTCTCAGAATACGCCAATTTCTTTGCACCCGAACAACTTCAAAAACCCAGGAAAATTGCCGCGGGATTCAAAATTTAAAAAAATATCATACATTTTATGAGATAAAATTTGCTATCGAACAGTGAAAAAATAATTTCATTTATTGTGTATGTGATGATTTTTAGTTTATTGTACAATCGTTTTAATAAAACAATTCTTTACAATATGACATTATTTGTTTTGCATATATCTCATTATTTCAATAAATTTTCGTACGTAAAAAAGCCAGCTGCCTATGTTCTTTCAAATAATACGACCATCTTTTCGCTCTCCTGTAAAGTAGCTATTTTGTAGATATCTCTTTTTACTTTGCACCCGTCGATAAGGGCTGGAGGAAACTCCAACACAACTTTATGCTGAGTTGCCGACCTCAATCGCAGGCAATACGGTGGACAACATATCGAATTTGACCATAGAGATGTATATATAAATTTCTCCATCCTTGTTTTTCTTTTATTTCCTAACTGTGATAGTTTTTATAATAGTTGCCATAAAGGTTTTTTTTAATACGTATCGGTTCGCATTTAACCATTATCTCGCTCGATTTGAGCGGAGATACGGTCTAATATCGAGCACGCTTACCTAGAAGGACTCTCACACGAGACTTGAAGACACTCAGGTTGTAGGTTTCGGGAAAAACAGACTCCGGCAGTGTGTTCCACTCCTTTGCGATGCGTATGTTGAAGGTGGATTAAAAGCGCTTTGTTCGTATAAGTCAGTGGTTCCCAAAGTGGGCGATAACGCCCCCTTGTGGGCGCTACAAGCTTAAAAGGGGGTGGTAAGTGAGCCAGAAAAAATGGGCATTGGCAGGTGTAGCCCGTAAGAGTTAACTTGAGACTTCAGCGCCTTTGTGTACTACCTACTGCGCTTAGGTCTCAAGTTAACTCTTGCGGGCTATAGTAAAAGTCTCGTTTGAATGAATGTTTAATCTCCGTTAATGTAGCTCTCAATAATCAATTAATTTAATTTGAAGTTAGTGTTCTTTAAGTAGGTGAAAAAATGGGGGCGCTCATAAATAATTTATTCTTAAAGTGGGCGGTATACAAAATAAGTTTGGGAACCACTGGTATAAGTGGTCTGTGCACCATATGGAGGTGCCGCATGCCAGTCCGTCTAGCGGTCCGATGATGGATGGTTCATGTAATCAGTATCCTTTATGTGATCATTGGTCGCCAATTCTTAGTTCAGATTCACTTTCAGCCGGAAATCATACTGTTACGATTGTGGGACTCAAATTAAAAATGCCGCTGGAATTACTATAGAATTTATTAGAACTATACAAACACGTATAACACAGGTACAAATATAAGTGAACACAATCAGTTTAAAAGTAATGCGCGATTCAATAACACGCTCAAAGTCCGTCACTATAATATAGGTTATCGAATGTACACAAGTCTCGCCTTGATCGTGGTTCTCGCTGACATTGCTACCCTGGTAGACGAAGTATCAATTGAAAATAAATCCCAAGGCACCAAAAAGAAGAAGTCAAAACAACCTTAAACTGACGATCTATGCATTGGGCCATCGCTTTGCAATGCACCGATGCCATATGTCTGCCTGGCAAGCGTCGACGGAATTTCCCGAAATTGCATCGGCGCTTGCCTTAATCCCGCGTAATTATGCCTGCGAACGGCCGTAAAGGAGTATAATACACAATAGGCTGTTGTCTAATTACAAATTTTAAACACAAAGTAAACAAAAGAAGATAGTCGTTAAACAGTTTCAATGTTATTAGCTTAAACGCCGGCGGGTAATAAATGTGCTTTGTCTACAGTTACAGGTATGCCGGTGACCCAACGTGTAACATTACTCTAACACCCAGCACACATACTTTCTTCTTTGTGGACCTGTTTAATCTAACGTGAACCTATCACCATGATAAAAACCAAGCTTTACGTTATACATACAGGGCCTTACTTATAATAATCTCGTTAAGAAAGGATTTGCTATCTCTTAAATAAGAGACTCTTAAGCCCCTAATCAATGGCTGTTTCAAATAAAACATGCCATCTTGCCTCTTAGCAGTCACTTAAACTACCTCTCGATGTTGGGTATTTTTGACAGTTATATATAAGTTACTTTACCACCACTTCTTATCCTTAAGAAGAGTTTATGGGTAAGATTTTAATTAATCAGTTGCTGAGCAGTTTCTTAAAATTTAGCAAACGATTATAAGTAAGGCCAACATTGTATTAACACGTGGAGCAAAAACCATGTACCCCTTTTTACGAAAATTGCGCGGGCGGAGTAGTATAAACTTTCGCACACTTAAGGCCTTACTTATAATAATCTCGTTAAGAAAGGATTAGCCATCTCTTAAATAAGACTCTTAATCCCCCAATCAATGGCTATTTCAAATAAAACATGCCATCTTGCCTCTTAGCAGTCATTTAAACTAACTCTCGATGTTAGTTATTTTTGACAGTTATTCATGAGTTACTTTACCACCACCTCTTATCGTTAAGAGGAGTTTATGGGTAAGATTTTCCTTAATCAGTTGCTGAGCAGTTTCTTAAAATTTAACAAACGAT
Organism: Dendrolimus punctatus; assembly: GCA_012273795.1. Lineage (NCBI taxonomy): Eukaryota > Metazoa > Arthropoda > Insecta > Lepidoptera > Lasiocampidae > Dendrolimus > Dendrolimus punctatus. The sequence continues at coordinate 679,675 of CM022554.1, read as the reverse complement.
TATAAGTAAGGCCATTATAGTTTATCTAAAGAAGGAGTGCAGAATGCTATTTAAAAAAAATATGCGTAGAAAATACACAAAATCAATTAAAAAAAGCATTACATACGCTACCATGTATTTGACACACACGCAAATTAACAGTGTCGCCTTGGCCAAATCTGTGATTAAAGAAGTCTTTGACAACAGAAACTTAATAATGTTCAAACATATAATTTAAAATAATTGTGGTCGAATTTCGACCACTAGTATTATGTTAATTTCCGTAAGATGGTACATGTATTGGATAGGCCAATGTAAGAAGATGTGACTAGAAACACCGCTCTATACAACCAAGTTTTATAATCTCTCATCCAGTGTTCAAGCTTCCAATTAAGAAACCATGCTTCCACTGTAAGTGAGGGAAGCCCAATCAGTGGGCTCCTTTAATACAATTGTTAAGGATTACTATAGCAGAATTATTTTCTCCGTGCAGTTTGGGTCATAAATCAAACTCGGCTTCAGCCCGGCTAAGGCGGTGAGCGTGTTGCGCGGGCACAACGCCATTATCGATAAAAACTCATTCTTATCAAAGAAAGATTATAATTCTTATAAAAATCATAATTATCTTTTTTGCTGTTAATTTTAAAGTTATATATTATATTTATAATACATTTATATTTATGTTTAATATAACTTGTTACATTCAAAACTTTTGTACTTATAGTTTTTAATACATATATACCTAATTAATAATTTATTATAAATCATTAATATTCTTATTTTAATAAATACGTTGTTTTATCTATTTTTTTCTTTCATTTTTATCACTAACATACAAAATGACAAAACTAAAAATACACTATCGATAACGCTTATCGACAACAATAATGCGCATCATTATGCTCGCCCATAAGGCCCGTGAGCGGAAGAGAGCGAAATCTCGCTTCACCGCTCCGATTATTTTATGACCCAAACTGCACGGACAAAATAATTCTACTATACCTTAAAGTATAATCTATTTATATAAAAGAAAGTCGTGTTAGTTACACTATTTATGACTCAAGAACGGATCTACTGATTTGGCTGAAAATTGCTGGGGAGGTAGCTTAAAACTTGGAGACGAACATAGGATACTTTTTATCCAGTTGGAACCGGTAGGTGGCGCTGAGATCGGGTTCTAGAATCCTCCTAATCACCTAGACCGATTTTGGTGATTTTGTTTTTGTTTCTTTGAGGTCCCCGGATGGTTTAAATCCACAATTGGAATCGGCAGGTTGCTCTGGGCTCGGGTCCTAGATTTTTATATTTTCAGAGCAGTACAACGTCTGACGGGGCCGCTAGTATAATATTTATTAATGAATAGCCTTTGGTGTGGGATGCGACTTGCGTAGACACGTTGACCGCATCCCATTTACCAAACACGTCTAGATCGGCCGGTTCGGCGGCAGAAACAGCGGATCAGCCGTTTGTAGTCGAGACGCTTAGACCGGAGGCCATGAGCCTCTACCAAAATTTATCGAAACGACTCATTGACTCTTCGGTGATCAGAAGGCTGGTGCCTACCTCGGCCAACGGATCAATATGGCGATCCAGCGAGGAAACGTAGCCAGCCTCGGGGCACCTTACCCATAGAAGACGGTGATCTGGGCTCAGTATTCTACTTATAGTCTTGAGGGACTATGGGTAGAATACAATACAAGTACGTTAAATTTTCTTACATTGTATTCAATAAGTATGTAATTATAATTGTTCAATGTAGTCAACACATTTATTTTATATAATATCTTATATACATTATTAGTAAAATATATAATACTAGCTGTCCCGGCAGACGTCGTCCTGCCTGGTAAAAAATAGGGGTTGATCGTAGAGGGTTGAAAATCTAGGGTTGTATGTATTTTTGTATGTTGTATCATAAAAAAATAGAAATTAAAATTTTTGCCTAAAAAATAAATTAAAAAAATTGGGGTGGACTACCCCTAACATTTAGGGGGATGAAAAATAGATGTTGGCCGATTCTCATAGATACCGGATAAGCACAAAAAATTTCATCAAAATCGGTCAAGCCGTTTCGGAGGAGTATGGCAACGAAAACTGTGACACGAGAATTTTACATATTAGATGTAACATTTTTTAAAATACTGTGCAACAAAGGCGGCCTTAGCTTTTGTGCCATATTTCTGTCTCCATCCCAAGGCTGTCCATCATCTCCATAAATTCCTTACATGCTTGGCAAGATAAAAACGTTATCCAAATATAGTATAAGAGGTTGGAGCGAGCTGCTATGTAAATGAAGTTTTGTCATTTAAGTATACTTATTTCAATAGTGTAATATATCCTTTTTTAGCAAGATACTTTTAAATTATATATGATATAATTATATTTTATTATGTTGGTGGACTAATAACCTTGGTAAATTATATAGGAATAAATTAATGACTATCACGTGTAATTATAAATATATTTTTAAAATAAAATTATTATTTTTTGCTTTTAGTGCCACTGTAGAAGCTTTTGAAGGTCATACATATAAATTAATAATTAAGTCAGCAAAGTGTTTTTTTGAGTAGCTGATTTAAGGAGAACGACAAAAAAATATTCATTAACTGGTTTTAAGACACAAAAAAGGCCTTTGAACATTTGTTTATTTTAATAAATATATATAATATTCTTATGTATCTATTCTTACTTTATTGAAGTGATAACTTCTTATGGAAGGGTAAACAGCTTCGTTTTATAACGCGTTACGGCAGCGGTAGGCAGGCTCCTCCTCTCTCACTTTATTCCATAGCGCTAGCCGTATTTCGCAAAGTAATAACTTAAGTCTCAAGTCAATTTCAATATTAAATAGTTCAGCTTAGATTAGTTTAAGTTATCACTTCTGTCGGGCGTCCCAAGACGCACACGTTTTTTTCATAATTACGTCACACGCTGTTTTTTGTACTTTTATTTATATTTCCATTATTGTGGCTTTTTCTCCAGTAATAATAGACTTAGCTACAACTCTATTATTTATTTTTTATCTAAGTATTTTTTTTAAATCATGCATATCATTAACAAAATTTGGCTAGTCATTGTTGTATATATACTAAATAACACGGGACTTAGAATAGATCCCTACGCCACACCCATACCAGCCTCACAAGATTTTTTTTTAATAAAATGTTTTTATTCCATCATAGGATGCCAATAGCGATGGAGTAGCGCCATTGGTGAAGTTGAATGATGGCTATTCAATCCCTGCATTGGGCCTTGGCACTTGGTTGGGGTTTACCAAAAATGTAAGTATCACTATGCTTAAGGCTTTTCTTCTGAATTAACATCTATTTTGAGATTATGAAGTCGTGGTAATGTAACGGCTAGCGCACACGTCCCAATACCAAAGGGCGCAGTTTCTAATCCTGGCCAAACGCATGCACCACTTAGGCAGTTTTTAGGCAGTTTTCTGGTGCATATGCATATTGTTACGATTACCTCGAGCTAACAACGGCGAAGAAAAACGTCGTGATGAAACCTGCACATTACAATAACCGATGTGACAAACCTCCTAAGCCTCCTTGGACAAAACAAACAAAACAATTGTAGGATTATGGCTTTAGGTGTCTTTAATAACATCCCAAGAATTTTGAAAGAATTACCTTTGCACTCATTGAAAACTAAATTGTATAGTTGGTTAACCGGACATTGTTGTCATGACATAAATATTTTTTTAATTATTTATAGGTTTTAATTTAACTCTAAAAGTGAGACAGTTATATATGTATGTTTGAGACATTAAATTATTTTTAATGAACAAATAATGTACCTTGAGTTATAATAATGTTAGTTATAATATCTTTCATCTCCATATTTCTGACTAAATAAATCATTTCATTTTGTTACGAGTTACGTAGTTACAAGAACTGTATTAAATTAAATTAGTACATACAAGGATAGAATAGTTTCTCTTGGATATATTATTGTGGCGACCGAGGGTAGAACTTTCTGGCAGTGTAAGCCGGTCTTAAGACTTTTCAAATCAAATCAAATCAAATTTATTTGTTTAAAACATGGTAAGTATGTAGTAAGTAAGTGGTAAGTATTGTGAATGAGAAATCTTATTGTCGAGACAGTGCGTCGTTATTTGTGCGTATAGGGGCGACCCTGCGGAGAAGAATCACGTATGGCTGAGCGTTTAGTTAAAAACTGGTGATTTCTTCCAATCCCGTAGGATTATTATTATTAATTAACAATTAAACATTATTATTAGCCACACAGGCGCAATTTAGTATATTATGAAATTAACGCACACAACGTGTTAAAAATTCTTCTCTACATTCGACGCTTGTGGTCGTGTAGGCTCCGGTATAATTTTATTTCTGAAGTAGTAAGTTATTGTTTTTCTTTTATAGGGAGTTCCTGAAGTAGCAAAAGGCGATGAAGTGCAGAAAGCTACAGAATGGGCCTTGGATGCAGGATATCGGCACATCGATACGGCATATATTTACTATATAGAAGATCAGGTATGTAATTAATTTTTCTCAACTACAATTTAACGGCTTTAAGCGTGTCAAGATTAGGCTCAAATAGAAAACATAATAATCATAAACAAACATTAAATAGTTAATATTTTTTATAGCTGGAGTACAGCAAACAGGCAGACGGCCCATCTGATGGAAAGCGGTTACCGTCGTCTATGGACGCATGCAACACTAGAGGAGTCACCAGCGCGCTGCCGGCCTCGATGAAATTTTATGACAGCCTTTTTTAGAAAAACCCCATATTGTAGCACTGTGGGAAAAACACGACCCGGAACTCATTCCAAATCCCCACGGTGCGCAAGAGAAACGTTCTAGAGAACCATTGTGTACAAGAGAGAAGCGGCTCAGGGAAGTGGGGATGAACTCCCAGCCGATGGCGTGCGATGCGGTGGTAAAAGGAAGACGAAGGCACCATTCTAAACAATTCCTCCGGAACACACCCCATTGTACAGTCGGTAGAATACACAGAGAGACGCGAAGTCTTTCAAGCGTATCCAAACCGTCTGTGAGTATGGGATCGTCGACAATGAGAACGGTTCGGCGTTAAATACTGTCCAGGGGATTTAGCTGGTGCCCACAAATGTGAGCAATACTTCATATGCGGCCTCATCGGAGCTTTATAAAGCACAAGGCGTTGCCGCGGAGTAAAATACAGCTTGGACCGTTGTAGCACTCCCAGCTTCTTGGAGGCAAGTTTTGCCTTGTCTGCACGATGGCCCCTGAACTGCACATCATTTGCGATGTCGATACCACTGATCCCAATATTCTTGGAGGTGGTAAGGGGAGTTCCTTGGAATTGAAGCGCTTTTTCGAATTAAGTTTTACATGATTAAGAATAACTTTTTTTCCTTCCTTTTATTGTGTCTTTGTCTTACTGAATATGCACTGTTTGCTGCAACTCCATTAATTTTTCGAAAAGTAATTGTGTAACATATTTCAGTATAAAATTTATTAAGAAAAAAGTTTGAATTAATAAATTTTTAGCTAAACGTGTTGCTGGGGAGTTTCTTATAGCTTCTTCTCCTTCACAGCAATAACACGTTGCGAAGCGGTGTAAATAAGTAGAATTAAATTTTAAGTTACGTGTATACCTTCAAAAAGTATTCTCAAGTGGAACTTATTTTGAATAAAAACTGTTGAATTGAAATTTAACATTACTTATTGAAATTTGACATCTTTGTTGTCCGTGATCACGACTATCGAAAGTGGCCTTTACCGTAAAATAAAAATCAAATCAAATACCGCGCTTAAAACCGCTACAATATATTTTTAATCAGGTTTATTTGTTTTATTTCATTTTATTATCTTTGCAGGAATGGAGAGAGAAATAAAGAATCTGGGGCGACCTGTTGGCGACAAAACAACCCACAGCCAGATGGTAGGGTATTTGCCCGACTGGATGGCTACCACCCCTGGTCTAAAATATACCGCCATAACAACCTTGTGTTGTGTTCCGGCATTAATGAGCAGGTTCCAGTATCCCTTTAGAAAGTGACACATTGGTGACACCTTTGGTGTTGCAAATGCCCATAGGCAGCGGTAACCGGTTTCCATCAGGTGGACCGTCTGTCTGTCTACTGAACTCATGCAAAAACAAATGAATTACTCGTATTTATCGTATTTTCAGGTTGGTAGAGCCCTAAAGAAGAAAATAGCAGAGGGCGTGGTGAAGAGAGAAGATGTTTTTCTAGCAACTAAGGTAAATTTTAGCAATGAAGGTGAATTTTAGCAACTAAGGTAAATTCTAGCAACTTAGGTAAGTTCTAGCGAGTAAGGTAAATTTTTTTGAGAGTCATGGTAGCGTAATGGTCAGGGCTGGTCAAACGTAATGGTCAAACTCAAAGGGCGTTTCAAATCCTGGCCGGAACGCATGCACCAAACATGGTGATAACCGATGTGTCAAACCCGTCAAGCCGCCTTGGACAAGCGTGGCGGGGTATATATACCGTATACTATCCAGTCCCCAACAGTGGAAGGCCCGAGCCCAGCAGTGGGACGTTTATGGGCGGCTGTTATTATAAGGTAAATACTGATGAAAAGTGGTTACCATTGCCTATATATGGACATTTGCAACCACAAAGGGGGTAAAATGTGTTGCTAACCTCGAAGAGAGGACTGGAACCTAGCCACTGATGCCAGAACACAATTCTAGGTTGTTACGGCGGCGTACTCTGGACAAAAACGGAAATTTCTAAATATTGATAAGGATTTGGCTTCTTTGACAGTAAGAGGCAGCATATTCCAAAGTTAGACAGTCTGCACTGTAAAAAAATTATCATAATAGGATGAAGTGTGTGCAGCTGTCAAGTTTTCGATACGTATCAGAGCGCAAATTGTGGGCAGTGGATAGCCGAAGGCGAAAGCATGTGATTTTTATCGAATAAAAAAAATGACACTGTCGCAATCCATTGCCGTAGTGTCAAAAAAGACAAAAGTTACGAGTTACGGGAGTCGAATTAAAATGCCGTTGGAATTACTATATAATTTATTAGAATTATATAAACACGTATAACGCAGGTACAAATATAACTGGTAACAAACAGTACAAACTGCTCGATTTAATAACACGCGCAAAGACTGTCACTATATAGCTTATCGAATGTACGTCTTGCTCGTATCGTAATCCTCGCTTGACTGCCAATCTCTCTATTGGGTCATTGCTGCACCCATATAATATGGCTGCCAGCCCGCATAGATCGGATTTCTTAGAATCAGGTCCAAACACCAGCCTAATGACTGCCATAAAAGATCACAGACAATACACAATGGACTATAATTACGAATTTTACAAACACAAAGTAAACAAAAGAAGTCCAAATGCCGGAGTTTAATAAACTGCGCTTAATGGCAGGCAGGTGTGCATTCACTTTTTGTTCGGGATATAATAATATTTTTTCATACCACGACTGTACACTGTAACTTGTGTGAAATATTTCTGGCTAAAATAACATAAGTTACTATGATACGAGTTCCAAATCGCCGTCAGTCAGGAACGTTACCTAATCCCTGATATAATTTCTTCGTTGAATGGCAACGTTGCCCTAAATACAGGCCAGCCAGGTCTCGTGTGACCTCTATCAAACACCAGACGAAATATTAACAATGAACTTCTTCGGCAGCTTTGGAACGACAAGCACGCCAAAGATGACGTGGTACCAGCCCTAAGGGAGTCCCTCGGTCTCCTGAATGTGGACTATGTTGATTTGTATCTCATACATTTCCCTGTTTCTTTGTATGTAAGTATTCTAATAAAGAAAAGAAAATAGAATTATTTATTATATTTACATACTTTTATGAGATTCCACTGTCTACTAATGAAGTTGCATTTTCAAAAAGGCTCAAGCGCGGCAAATGCATCTTATGCTACTGCTTCATCTGAGATAATTTTATAGTTATTGACCGTTCCACGCAGGTGTAGCGATGGGCTAAATACTTTATTTATAATAAAGTAATGATAGTAATGCAAATAAACAGTTGGTAAGTTCTAGGAACGGGCCAAAACGGTCATTATCCCAGATGGATCAATAATATGTTAATATGCACATTAGGTCAAGAACTGCCTAATGGTCGATTCCTATATTCCTATTCATTCTTATGCTTATGTCAAAACTGATTATAAGGCGGTTGGTAAAATATAGGAACCGGCTATTAGGCTTCAATCGTATGCAATATCTTAATAATTCTATTCTTCCCAGCCCAATGGTACCACCTCGAATGTGGACTACATGGACACGTGGCAGGGGATGATAGAAGCCAAGGCTCAGGGCTTGGCCAGGTCGATCGGAGTGTCCAACTTCAACCAGCAGCAGTTGGAGAGGCTGATATCACTCAGCCCAGTCAAGCCAGCTGTCTTACAAGTCGAGGTGATTTTCTCTTGTCTTTTTGCCATGCAGGGACGTTAATTGATACAATTCGCTACGTTGAGGAGACCTGTCGTAGGAGGCGACGAAACAACCCACAGCCAGGTGGTGGAAAGAAAAGAAAATAACAATAATAATTTAATGTATGTATATCAAGGATGGGCCGAAATTCGTTTTACATTCGGTTTGGCTGAATTTCGGAATTCGGCCGCCATTCCGTTTAAATGCCGTACATTCGGTGCAAGAAAAAAGTATAGTTCACATTTCTCACAAAACACATAATTACAAGTATTACAATAGGATGTATTTGTTTAATCTAATAATGTTTTATTTATTTTAAAAAAATAGTAGGATATCCAAAAAAAAGAGTATTACAAGTCAAAAACTATCCATATCCTACAACTATTGTTCATTTTAGAGTAATATTACACATTTTTAGAAAATAAAACTGCACAGCACACCATTTCCTTTCAGTTCCCGCCAAAAACTCCATTTTTAAATATATTTTTTTAAACCACAGATAAACTTAACTTATCAACAACCAGCCCTGTTGGCTTATTGCCAGCGCCAGGACATAAAGGTGATGGGCTACACGCCCTTTGGCTCGCTGTTCCCTAGTAAAGCGAGACCGGACGCACCTCCGCCAAGAGCTGATGACCAACGTCTTCTGAAGATAGCTAACAAATACAACAAGACGGTACCGCAAGTGGCGCTTAGATACCTCGTGAGTATTATCTGAAGTTTTACAATCAGTTAATAAAGTATATTTTGATTGTTTGGGTTCAGGAGGGAAGGGAGGTCTTCAAAATACCACGCTTGGTGACAGCTCTTCGTCACGTACATAATATGCTATAGGGAAATCTCGCGCTTCTTCGACCTATATTTAAATATGGCGCGTAGCCGAGTTGGTCGAGCAATTTCTCTGTGAAAACGTAACTGACAGATAGTCGGAAAGAGTTACTTTCGCATTTATAATATTTCGTCATCGTCAGCCATTCGCAGTCCACTGCTGGACGTAGGCGGAGGCCTACCTGCCGTCTCGGGAAGCCAAGACGGCGCCACTCATCCTCTATGGTGCTTTCTCATGGGGGATAAATGCCATAGTTACCACGCCTAGCATGCAGTGTCGGCCAGTTTGTATCGGAGACGCTGCTGCCCGTCCCCGACCAGGGTATTTATATAGGCCACCTTTTTTTATTGAGGGAGTTCAGCAGACGGCAGACCGCTTACTTGAATGAAAGCGGTTCCTATCGCCTATGGACATAGGAACACCAAAGGTGCTACAAACGCGCTGCTGCTCTCTTAAGGGGGACTGGAACTTGGTCACTAATGCCGGAACATAACTCAAGGTTGTTATGGCGACATATTTTAGACCAGGGGTGGTAGCCATCCAGTCGGGCAAATGATCTACCACCTGGCTGTGGGTTGTTTTGTCGCCTCTTACGACAGGCTGCCCAGTCGCAGGAACTTGTATTCTTTCTCCGTTCCAACACGGATAAAAACACCTAAATTCATTTTTCGTGTAGGTACGAAACATAGAGTTACTACTACCTACTGATTTTCACGCGGTGTAGCCACGAGATTACCCTAGATTTTTTGATATGATTTGATTATTAACATATATTAGATGTTGCATCCCTACAGCTGGTACCATAGATAAAACATGTGTTGCTGGGACTACGTCAGTGTGACCAGATTTTATTTGACTAATCTACTGCTTGTGGAGGTTAAAAACTATTGAATTCTACCAAAAGAGAACAAGAAAATACTAAAAATGTACTTTTTTTTTGCTGTCGTATTACAACGTAAAAACATGAATGTTTTCTTGATTAAACGATAAAATAATAAAAATAACAAAGAAACTACCATCACTTAAAGAAACCAGTGTTTTCTTTAATTAAATTTTAGAATTTAATAAAAAAAAACATTGGTTTCTTTAATTATTTAGATAAAATATAATTAACAATTACATTACATCCCACATATTAACATAAGTAACTCATACCTGAGAAGTGTGTGTGGTATTTTTTTTTTTTAAAGATGGAGAACTGTGGTGGAACAGGATGATGCTAGTGAAAGCAAGCATTAAGAAAAGTTTGCTTAAGTGGTTTGGGTGATACATTGTTTTTGTTGTTGTGTGTTAAAAAAAAGATGTTTCATTTGCATCGCAGGAACAAGCGTCAAAGTTTATGTAAATGGTGATAAAAAAACATCGTTCATAAACCGATGTTTTTAATGAGCGATGTTGCATCCCTAGATATGCCAAAAAAGTACTAGAATAACTGAAAACCGTGAATTCTACTAAAATATACCAAATTATTTTTACATACTAAATTCTTTTGCCAGTACCTCAAAATCTACCAAAAAAGTAGAAATCTACTAAATTGGTCACGCTGGACCACGTGTATTGTTTTCAGTGTCATTACAATGACAGGAAAAGGAACAAAATCCATACCGCTTGACCGCGTGTTTCATTTGTAACATGTGTATATAATACGTGCTCTATTTAGGTTTATTTATTGTTTAGGTACTTGTCTTTAGTTTTTTTTAAGCTATCACTATTTTCTCTGTTATTATTATTTTTTCTTTTTTATTATTCCTTTGACGTATACGTTGGCAATAATTTAATTTAATTTGTTTTTATCGTGGTTCGCATGACTTGTGATTAAAGAGGTGCACACTGAAAATCGGTGCTGTGTCGGAGTATATTTCGGCACAGCATAAACTGAGTGCCAAACTCATTTCGGCACGCATTTTCATTGTTATTTAGTTTCTATGTCTTTCAAGACTACGTGCCATAAAAATGCCTGCGTGGGATCATAGAAAGGCCAACACGTAGAGGCCCCTTGACAAATTTAATCTAAATGTCGCGTGACACTGACCGGCGATTATCTCTGTCTACACCATATAATAATGCACCCAAGGGCAAGCCCCGGCCAGTGTAGGACTGTTATGGGAAATGAGAATAAAAAGTACCAGGCTATTGAGCTGAACTGCTAGTGGTACTAGTGGTCTGGCAATATGAGGACTATGGCCTGTGCCCGTCGCAATGTTCGGGGAATATGGAAAAATGGGCAGACTAGCCATAGAAGACAGAGCCAACATGGGTGTGAATGGCTAAGGGGTGTAGAGAGGCGTGCTGCAGGTTCACCGAAGCTACTTCTGACGTGATGCCATTTATCATTTCTACCCCTGGAGCTTGAGTCTTAGCTCTAGCGATCTCCACTCCGTGTCGGCGGAGGTGGCCTTGCCTTGATCCCCGGAGTCGGGTACGAGGTGTCGCTACTCACCCAAGGCTTTGCCACAAAGCCCCCCTGCGTTATTATTATAAATTATTGTTAAGTATCGCATTTTTATAAATAAAAATTGTCCTTCTTTTTTTCTATTATTAATAAATCGAATATATCTTTCCAGTTGGAGCTGGGTGTGATACCAATCCCAAAATCGTTGACCAAGTCTAGGATAGAGCAGAATCTCCAGGTCTTCGATTTCACCCTCACTGAAGCAGAGAAAGACCTGCTGCGGGGCTTCGACCGCAACTACAATACTATTCCAGAAGTTAACTTCGAGGAACTGTTACGACTTTATCACACAGTCTTAACCTTCTAGCAGTTAGAGCAAGGCCGTCTTTACTCAGTGGTGTAGTAGTCAAACTTTTCATTTAAAAAGGGAGGTAACATAGGACCTGCATACGTCTAGTCATCGTAGCGACCAACGAACTACTGACTATCGCAAAGCGGGAGTGCACACATTAAGGGTGACCGCAGATATACAATTTCAAGTTGGCCGACTATCGAACAACTAAATTGCGGGCCTTTACAACTTTATCGTCCGACTTTACATACTTGACTACCAGCCGCAGACCTTCCCGACTTAGTTGGTGACAGTGTTGCTATCGCGGTGACGTCTGCGGAAAAATTCGGAAAAAGAACGCACTATTTGCTATATTAATGAAAAGAAGACGAAAACAGAAGAGAACATTTTGGGTACATCCTATATTAAGTGACAGATTAGAACATGGGTAACATCATACCTTACATTCTAAACTGAGATGTTACCCAGATAAGTATTTTTCATACTACAGAATGAGTATTTCTTCTTTTGATGATTTTGTATATCTTATCGGGCCAGCAATAAAAAAACAGGACACTATTTTTTGACTCGCCATCTCCCTTGAAGAAAGGCTTTGCTTAACGCTCCGATAAGTATACTAGGGCCAACGAGAAGCGATACCAAATGTAAACAAAACCAATGCAAGGTGATTAGAAAATACAGGGGTGCTTAACTTTTTGAAAGTTGTATTATTTATTTTAGTAGACAATTTATTTATTAATATGTTATTCTAAAAAGGTAACAATTAATATAAAGAAATTGAGTTGAAATGAGAAGAATAATAATGTTTATGGAAATGAGGATAAAAGTGAAACATTTTTTTAAAGAAATCATTGTTTATTCGGTCTGACGCCGATTGTTCTGAGTCTGTAGAATCAGAATCTGTAACATGTATAATAAATTTATCCATCACGTCATCTACAATAAAATCAAGTTTGAAAAACTTCTCTTCTTCTTTATGAACGTGCTCCACGCATTTCTTCCACCGATCAGGCGTGACTTTCGCCATACCCTCACTTAATAGTGCCTTTACTTTTGCAAATTGAAACGTAGTATTGTTTCTAGCTACGTGCTCCTTTACATCAGCCCAAATCAACTCAATTGGGTTTAATTCACAATGATAGGGAGGGAGTCTTAGTACTTCGACGCCATATTTCTTTGCCAATTCGTCTACGACATATAATTGATATTGGTTCTTCGCCATTTTTACTCTATTTAATAATTGTATTTTTAGTTCCTTTTCATCGAAACTGATATTTTTGTTACGAAGCCACTGCTGAATGTTAGCCTTCAACCATGTTGAGCTGGGTGTTTTTTCCTGTCGCCTAGAGTGGTAAGGCGCGTTATCCATGACGACAACTGCATTCTCGCCTAACTTGGGCAATATCTTCTCAAACCAGTTTTCAAAATGTGTAGCATCCATTGATTCGTGATAATCACCGGTGCCTTTGGATTCAAACACCCAGCTACCGTCTTCCACAAAACCATCCTCGTTTCCAATGTGCACAACGATTAGTCGCCGGCCCTTTGAGGTAGGATTCTTCGCACCTGTACTAAGACCTTCTAAAAACGCTCGCCGTTTTGATTTTATTTCGGTGTCAACCCAGGTTTTATTAACAGTGTGACCTGAAAATAACATACAGGATACAATAAAACATAGGCAATACTACAAATAATAATCTTACACAATCTTTCAGGCAGAAATACTTAGTTTTGATTATGCGTTAAAGGATAATAAACCCCCCCCCCCTCCCCTACTGAAGATAGAAACTCTGTGCGCTCAAGTGTATTTTTTTTTTAAACTTATAATTACTAACCTGCGTTCACCCATGTTTCATCCATATAAAAAATACGCTGATTCTCCTCTCTGTACTTCTTTATTTTATGTAAATATTTTCGTCGCCACAATACAATATCATCTCTATCAATCAGTGCATTATTTCTTTGCCTCTTGATATACTTAAACTTTAAATGTTTTAATATTTTTTGGAAAGTAGTCCTTTTGAAATTTGGTAGTGTATCGTCTTCATTAATATCTGAAAGTACTTTTTCCACTGTAGGTAGTTCGCCTTTAATAAAGAAAGCATGTACTTTTTTGCGTATGGCTGATTTAGTAAAATCATCGATTTTGTCACTAAACGTTGGTCTAAGTTTGATGGTGACAGGAGGAGAAATTTCGCCGTGTTCTTTATAGTCCTTGAGGATTCTATATACTGATGCAACGCCGATACCTAAAATACTAGCTGTTTTCTGCGCCATCTCTTTTTTGTAGGGGTATTTATCCTTAGGCCCAGTTTCTTTAACATATTTATAGGTGTTAATAACCATATTTTTTTCATTTACCGTAAAACTAGTCACCTGAAATTGAAAATTAAATTAAAATGATATACTTTATTCACGTGTATTTTTAATAAACTAAAAAAGTTTTATTATTACAGTTGTTGTTTTTTAAATAACTTTAAAGTATACTGTATTTAATATCTATCAGCTAAAATCCAAATATCAATGCAATGGTAAAAATTTCCTGTACATACCTTTGGGCGTTTCTTTTCTGGAGAACTAAAATCTGTTGATTTATCTCTCGAAGTACTTGGTTGTGGCTCCATCATTAACCACTCTTAATAACAACAAACAATATTCAACAACAACAATCTAACAATAATTAAATAAACAACGAAAAATAACAAAACTTCTAAAAATAACAAGAATCACTACGAGCGCGTTCCGAAACGGAATGAACTAAAAACAGTAACTCTTACTATAAAATGGCGCCCGAATGTTGGCGAACCCGTCTTGATCTTATGACAAAGACAGACAAATAACGACAAATACACGAGATGGAAAGAGATAGATAATAGATTGTCATCTCCACAGTAGTTTTTAGGTGAATGACCTTTTGTATCTCGTCTCTTTGGCCCTAGTATAGATACCTTTTTAATATACGAATAGTAACAAATAAAACACTTAGTTTATCTTATTATTTGTTACAATTATGACTCTATCTATAACTACTATAGTATATCTCACTATTTTTTATTCGTGTTACTTTTGATCAAAATTAACATTGAAATAATTTAGGAAAAATAATAAAGGCCCGACCGTGGGGAAACCACGCGCACGCGTGTGGCTCGATTCCATTTTGCCGTGCGACTGATCAACCAGTGTGCCACTTCTGCGAGTGCACATAGGGACTCCGTGCTAATAACCGATTGGCCGATAGTTTGCCAACTTTTTATTTGTACTCAATCGGAAAGGCATTTCGATTCTGATACGATCGCAATTTAGTTGGATAAGATGTGCTATCACAAGTTTCTGTGTCTATTAGTACACTCTGCGATTTAGTCGGCCAACTTGAAATTGTATATCTGCGGTCACCCTAATAGTTGCCCGATCTCGCTCTCACAACATCCATCCCGCTTACACATTGTGCTATATATTGTTCTAGCTGTACGACTTGTTAATATTTGTACTGTTTCCAAAATAAATCAGTTCACTTGAGTTCACATCAGCGCTCGACAAAGAACTCTCTGCCATCTGAAGTATCATTTAACCTCTCCCATTTGCTGCTACAGATAAGATAAAATATGTATATTTTTAAATTATATCTTCAAGACAATCGGTTCATTTAATTATAAATATTTCTTCACCGTATACTTAACCTAAGTTTATCACTCTACCGACTTTTTGTCTGTGTGTCACTGCTGATTACTTTAATGACTGCTGATAAGTTAATAATTGTACACTGGCTCGCAATAAAATTAATACATACTCGTATATCAATTAACTTTTCACTAAAAATCTTATACTTAATATATAAAGCTGAACAGTTTGTTTGTTTGTTTAAACGCGCTAATCTCAGCAACTCCTGGTCTGATTTGAGATATTCTTTCAGCGTTGGATAGCCCATTTATCGAGGAAAGCTATATATCATCATGCTAGGACCAATAGGAGCGGAGCAGCAATGTAAATGTTTTAAAATCGGAGGGGAGGGGGGGGGCTGGGCTTTGAAAACAAATTCCACGCGGACGGCGTCGCGGGCGCAGCTAGTAGTTTATATAGACAAGAAACGACGTATGCTAATATTTAAAAAGGCACTACAAACACTACCATGCATTTGACACACACACGCATATACGAGTATACTCTTGTTTATTGTTAAAGTCAAATTAACAATGTCACCTGGGTGATATCTGTGATTATAAATATATATATATATAGCCTTTGACAACAAAACCTTAATAATGTTCAAACTAACTAAATTAGTTATTATGGTCGAATTTAGTAAACACTAGTTTACATATATATATATAAAAGAAAGTCTTGTTAGTTACACTATTTATAACTCGGTTATAGAATCCTAGTCACCTGGAGCGATTTTGGGGATTTTGGCTTTTGCGTGTTTGAGTGGGTCCCCGGATGATTTAAAATCACAATTGGAACCGGTAGGTGGCGCTGGGATCGAGTCCTAAATTTTTATTTTTGCAGAGCAGGACAACGTCTGCCGGGGCCGCTGTGAAATTTATATAATAAAAATAAAAATTGGCTCAAACAACTTAATTGCAATTGTAGTGTGTTGTGACAATGTGGCTCTAAATCTGCGCTTGGGTTCTCGCATAAATGCAGCAGACACATGCGTCTGTGGAACAGAGGTAACCAACCCAGGATACGACGGTCTTCCTTGCCGCCACAGTGCCGGCAGATGGTCACGCCACGCCGCCTTGAATTATGTCTTAGGGCGCGTTCCCACTATGTCGTGATGACAGATAGTCGTGTAGTTTTAAGTGTCGTGGCTTATGTTTAAATGGAGGTGTTCACATATAGAACTTACTTACTGTCGTCTCCGAAATTTTTTGCAGTGACGACAGATTGTCATGACAGTGGGAACGGTTAGCACGACAGTCGTAATACGATAAAAGATCGTTAAACATTTTTGACGACAAACAGTCGTTATAATGGGAACAGCTAGGGACGACAGGCGTCCAACGATGAATTAATCGTTACGACATAATGGGAACACGCCCTTACGGAGGGCATTGCTACCGCTAAGGTGACGGCTTGGAGCCGAACGGTATTGCACGTGATGATGGAAGGTGTCCTGACGGAATGACTCTAATTCGCTGGCAGGGTGGTAAGCCTTTGGTGTGGGATACGACCTGCGTAGACACGTTGGCCGTATCCCATTTACCAAACATATCTAGATAAGCCGGTTCAGCGGCGGAAACAGCTGAATCCTTCAAGGGCGCAAATATGCAACCCTCAGTGAGAGTTTTATGTTTGTGCCGTTTGAAAATATCTTTATTTCTTTGTCGAACCGTTCACACTTTGGAATGTGAGTGCTTAGTTTTATTTTACATATATTTATAATAAAACAAACGCACAAAAAACACAGAATTGAATAATCTTAATAACAAATGTCACGATACAGGCTTTTTATGTTAACTATCCACATGAAGCTGGCCTTTTGTGGGAAAGAGAATAAACGCAAAACTAGGTCAAGTTATACTGGATATGCTTTGCGATAAACCTGTTTGGAATTATTTAATAGTTTTAATACCTGACTATGCATAGATTATGGTACAGAAAGACATGTTCATTTAAAGTTGAAGTAAAGTAAAGTGGTTGGGCAATGTTGCAGCGCTACGTGCCACTGTGCTTTTTCACAGAATTAGACATCAAAATTTACACTGAATATGTTTTTTATTTATTTTAAGCTTATGTGAAAAAACAAAGAAACGACATTTGAAGTTAATTCAAAAAATATGAAAGATAATATATTATTACGAGTTTAGTGGGACTCGAATTAAAATGCCGTTAGAATTATTATAAAGTTTATTAGAACTATAGAGAGACGTATAACACAGGTACAAATATAACCGAACGCAACAAATCCAAACGTAATGCAGAAGGCCGTAATTCAATAAAACGCACAAAGTCCGTCACTATGGTTCCCGATTGTACACACGGCACGCCTTGATCGTAGTTGTCGCTGAAGGGGCAGTCCTCTCTCCATCAAGTCATCGTTTTATACCTCACAAATGCAAAATAATCCGCAACAGCTGGCTAATGAGCGATAATAGGCTATTCTACACAATAATTGGAAACGTATGCCAATAAATAAGTGAACAAAAAGAGACGATTACAAAAGGATTACAATCAGTGAAAATGCCGGCAGGTAATAAATTGTGCTTTTACAGTCTGTGCGTGGAATTTGTCTTTGTCGGCGCCTAGGTTGTAACAATATAAGTAATTAGCTGAGATGAGAACGTTGAGTTGGGTGTGTGGTGTTACAAGAATGTGATTGAGGTGAGAAATGAGTACATAAGGGGATCTTTTGAAAAGTTACACCCGTGATTGAAAAATTGAGAAGAAAAAGATTAAGGTGGCATATAATGATAATACTCTCATAATAATAAAGTGTAGTGCTATGTGCTAAACATTAACAAAGAACACATGAACAAAGTGTCTTCTCCTTAATAAAGACAATAGGAAACGTGTTATTGGGCACATTCTTAGTTTAGGTTATATCTAGTTATTTTAGGTCAGATTTAAATTACTCATTAGTCTTATTTCGTTGATTAGATTGTAATTTTAATGTTTTATCACTAATGATGCATCATTTATGAAAATAATAATAATAATGAGGAGAGATGAAATTCACGTGGCAAAAAGAATGTTAAACTACAATATTGTTGCGGACAAATGTAAAAATAGTCAAAAAAAAGAGATGGATGGAATGCGTGAAGGACGATATGATGATTTGTGGTGTGACAGAACATGTATGTCAGAATAGAGGAGTGTGGAAGGAAAAGACATTGTGCCGATCTCAATTGGGATATGGTGACAGAACAAGAAAACATCTTTTTTAGCTAGACGTGTTGCGGGAGAGTTACTTGCCGCTTCTCCTTTGAGCAGCAATGACACATTGCGAAGCGGTGTAAGTACATAAAATAGGAAGTGAGTAGATTTAAATAATAAAACTACGTTTTAACGGTTTTAAGCGCGATAATTTATTTTATTTTGGTTTATCCGACGTTTCGGCCGCTTTTCAGTGGCCGTGGTCACGGAAGACACAGATGACATTTGTCTAACGTGTATTGTCAAAGTTTTTATTCAGCCTACCGCCAACTTGTTCATTTTAATTATTTGGTTTTAATTTTGTTTATGGATATTATTTACTCTATGGGAGCCTAATCTAAAAAAAAATTCCTTCCACCCATTTTAATTATATATAAAAAAATTTAGAACTAGGCATGTTTGCTGAAGAGTTTCTTGCGCCGCTTCTTCTCTTCAGCCACAACATGTTGTGAAGCGGTGGTAAAATTAGATTAGGCTCCCATAGAGTAAATAATATCCATAAACAAAATTAAAACTAAATAATTAAAATGAACAAGTTGGCGGTAGGCTGAATAAAAACTTTGACAATACACGTTAGACAAATGTCATCTTTGTCTTCCTTGACCACGGCCACTGAAAAGCGGCCGAAACGTCGGATAAAGCAAAATAAAAATTAAAAAATTACCGCGCTTAAAACCGTTAAAACGTAGTTTTATTATGTGTACAAGTGGCGAAAACTTAAGAAAATATTATAAGTAAATTTAAGTTTTGACTTACGAGTATGAACTTCAAGGGATATAAATGCTAACTAATATTATAAATGTAATGTAAGTTTATTTTTACGCTTTCACGCGAAAACTATTTATTTATTTCCATATACATACATACTAGCTGCCCGGCAGACGAAGTCCTGCCCCGAAAATCTTCAATCGAAATGCCGACAGCAACGCCACCTACCGGGTCCAAATGCGAACTAACTCAGAAACCTTTGGCTCATGCACAACAACTTTGCTAAAGATCATCACATGATCTAATGTATAGTTTACGATTCTATAAAGGACATACAGACAAACATTCATTTTTATATATAAGAAGAAGAAGTATAATGGTACAAGTTACATTCTATGGGATGTGTCAGCCATATCGTCGAATTTGAGATAGACAGCACCTAGTCTATCGTAATTTAATTTTTACATACATACAAAACTTCACGCCAGGTCCCTTGCGGGGTAGGCACGAACAACAGAGCGCCTTTCAGCCTTATTCTGGCACACCTTACTTGCTTCTTTGACATTCATAGCTCTTTTCATGCACGCTCGTCTGTTCTTGAGGCTCCTGACATCACCTTCTGCTAGTACACGATCAATTTGATCATGGAAGTTGTGTCGTGGCCTTCCACGACTTCTGCATCCGTCCACTTTTGCATTGTATATCTGTTTAGTCATTCTTTCCACATCCCGAATCACCAATTTAATTTTTGATGAACAATAGAGTTTTTGTTCATTGACTATCCTTCTGATTTAAATAATCTTTGGTCACCTTGCATGATCGCTTGCGCAATGTTAATAAGTTCGATCGATAGGAGCCAGTCTCTGTCGGATCTTGGAGTGCTTCGTGCCCGATTTTGTTTCAAACAAACCATATATTATGTGGATTGTAGCTGTGCTTACTTTATTTGCAATTACTGTAAGTTATCCAAAAATAATTTAATATATAACATTCTCGTGTCGCGGTGTTTGTAGTTAAACCTCGAAACAGCTTAACCGATTCTCATGAAATTTTGTGTGCATATTAGGTAGGTCTGAGAGTCGGACAAAATCTATTTTTCATCCCCCTAAATGTTAAGGGTAGTCCACCCCTAATTTTTGTTTTAATTTTAGATATTTTTTTTTTATCATACAGCATTGAAAAATACATACAACCTAAATTTTCAACAATCTACGATCAACCTATTTTTGATTTAATATCGATTGAAGTTTTTCCGGCGTGGGCCACGTCTGCCGGGAAAGCTAGTTAATTTTATACAGCATGTGCAACCATTTACTTTTGACGTTTGCACTTTTTCGGCGGTAAATTTCACATGTCACAATAGACATACTTCATTGTTCATTGGTCCTAAAATTTAGATATTTAATTATGTAACTAAAATTGAGGCGTCTACTAGGGGTTTGACAAAATTCTAGTACTATATCGAGGGCTTCATAACAAATGGGCGTAGGTATACGAAAAAATGCATTTTTTTCGTTGTTTACTATAATCTATGCATGTTAGAATTTAGAAAGTCTTACCAGTATGCAAAGTGCACCTAAACAGAAGGATAATCCAAATTTCAGCCTTATCAGTTTACAATCGTGTTAATAATAAATAAATAAAACTAACTTATAGGATAGAAAACTAAAATTATATACTAAAACTAAATCAAATAAAAAGAGTAAAATTATAATTAAAATATTGGTCCCAAACCACTGTCACTTGCCGGCAACGTTCCCAAAAGGCTGGCGGCTGGTGGTTACCACGCTGAATAGCAATGCTTACCCTTTGAGCAAAATAGACGCCAGCCTTTTGGTCGCGTGAGAGGTCTTTAGGCGTTCGGCGACATCTCGATAGAGTTTTAGAGCGCTAGGACCCCACGGACCCAGAGTTTCCACTCCAAACGCCGCAAATGTGTAACAAGTTTACTGCACGTTTGTTTGTTCGCCCGTTTGTTATGATGTCCTCGATATGTAAAAGGATAAAAGCAACAGTAGTGTTACCAGTCTTTTGAATACTTTAGCAACCGGAAACTAGATTTTCTGATTTATTATTAAATTAATTTGTTTTTTAAGTTATTTTAGGCTAATTTTAGAAGAGAACGTCTTTATAGCCTTGTTTAAACAAGCAAGGTAACTCACAGTTTTATGATTCTTACTGAAGTTAGAATCATAAAAATAAAAGTTACCTTGCATTGACAGCCTCTGCAGTTGAGCGATTGCCCTGAGCGATTCCTGCTATGGTAAATTTCGGAAATAAATTTTCTCCGTTATTTACTAAGTTTTTATCCGTACAGGAACGGAGAAAGTATACAATTTCCTTCGGCCGGGCGGCCTGTCGTAAGAGGCGACAAAATAACCCACAGCTATCTAGGGCATTTGCTCGACTGGATGGCTACCACCGTGGTCTAGAGTATGTCGCCATAACAACCTTGAGTTGTGTTCCGGCATTAGTGACCAGGTTCCGGTCTCCCTAAGAGCAGCAGCGCATTTTTAGCACATTTGGTGTTAGAAATGTCCATAGGCGATCATAACCTCATACTATTCCAGCTGGCGAGAAGGGCTTAGCTTAGCTCGTGTATCTCGCATCGGCATACACAAGTAACTTAGCTTCGCATACTTTAGTTAGCTCACATAGCTCGCATAGTTTGCGGCCTGCACATAAGTACGGAAAACTGCGTCGGTTATGCGAGCTAAATTAAACTTACTTAGCTCTTGGTCTGCAGCCCGTATAAGTGATGGCCATATATTAAGCACATAAGCTCTACCGGTGGAACTTGCCTGATTGCGTCTCCTCGATGTTTGGGATTGACCCCAGAGTAGTCCGTTGTATATTACCCGTAACACAAGCGTAACTTGCTTAATTTAGGGATATACAATGTGTGTTTTTCTGCCGATTATTATTATTAATCTCCAGTGGAAAAAAGTCATTCTTCAACCGCATATCAAAATGCTGTACCAAATGTTTTTATTTACTAATGCCAGCGAAACTTCGTTCGCGTAGCTATGACGACGATGAGCTTTTTAGTGAAATGCAACGACGGTACAAAAAAAAGGAATTTTTATGTCGGTAGCTGAAATTTTTCAAATTCTTCGAAAAATCGCAGTCGTGATACGATCGAAAATATTGAAGTCAATAGTGACGTTTATGCCACGACCATAACGACGGTGGTCGCCATGTGGAACGGCAGACGGAGCATTTTGGGCGTTACGAGCTTAGTAGAGGAACGTGCCCAATACATTACTTTTTAAATCAAACAATGCGCGGAAAATTCCCCCTCTCGTACGCCGTACAGTCCGGACGTGTATTCTGTGTGGTGCGCGATCGTTCGTTTTTGTTATTATTAAAGTGAATATACAGAAGGTAGTTTAAAAAAGTTTTAAAGTGACTATATTTTAAATATTCTGCTATTTAATCATGAAGATGAATAAACTTGAAGAAATATTTAAAAACTGGACAACTCAGATTGAAAGTAAATATGATAAATTATTGGATACCGTTAATATAATTAAAGAACAAAATACAATGATATCCTCTTCAATGGATTTTTTTTCTGCAAAATATGATGAATTAACCTTACAAATTCAGAAGCTACAAAACTCTAGGAAAGATGACCAAATATACATTCATACTTTGGAACGAAAAATTGAGAATATTGAAAGAAACGCCCGTGTTTCATCCATAGAATTGAGAAATATACCCGTCATTAAAAATGAAAGTAAAGAAGATTTGTGCGTTTTAGTCAAGAAAATAGGACAAATTTTGGACATGCCTATTGAGACATCAGACTGCAGAAACATTTATCGGGGTTTTTCCAAAACAGAGTCTAAAAAACCAATTATTTTAGAGTTTAATTCAGTCATACAAAGAGACAAAATGTTACTTTCCTATAAGCAGTTCAATAAATCAAATAAAACTAATAATTTAAATTTATCCCACATAAATATAAACGGACCTCCTACTAAGATTTATATTTCAGAGTATTTATCTTCAAAAATGAAAAGATTACATTATTTAGCCAGAGAGTACGCTTCATCCAATGGATATCGTTTTGCTGGCCGACACCTGGATGCATATATATGCGGAAAAATGAAGGAGATTTGCTAGTTCAATTAAAAAACGAAGACGACTTAAAAAACTTGCAGGAGACCTAATTAATCAATTGTGTATTTTATTTTACTTTTTTACTTTATTATTCTTACGTTTCTTAAATATTATGTACTTTTTACTAGGTGATACTTTACGTTACATATCTAGATATTTTTATAAAAAGTTTTTATTAGCATTTAAACAAAGATGTGTACTGAAATGTGTGCAATGTTTAAAATATACACATACACTATACAAAATACAAAATAAACACTATAAAATAATGCCTAATAAAGCCCAACATATAATATTTAAAATTTCCCTACACTCATCGACACAAATAAAACGGATTATGTTTTTTTTATCTATGCAACAAAGTTATAGTTTATATACATCAAACCATAATAAAGTTTTGTTTTCTTACTAATTTCAATTCTGGTGATAGTATATTTACAACCTCATATTTGCTTCTCATTTTTAATACAGTTAAAATTCGCGGCAATAAATGACCTTATTAATAGTGTTGACAGTATCAACTTATTGCAGCCAATATCTTGTGAACCACAAGATTGTTTGTCATTACTGCAAAACCCAAATAATTGTGTAAATATACTACAACAGAATATTAGAAGCATAAATTGTAATTTTAATACTTTTTGTGTGTTTCTAGCTAGTATTAAAATCAAATGTGATATTATTGTATTAAGCGAATGTTGGCTATCTTGCGTTAGTAATCTTCCAATACTAGAGGGATATTCCTTTTACAGTACTACCCGCAATTTTAATCAAAATGACGGAGTAGTGGTAATGATTAAAAATAATCTAAACTTTTCTGTGGAAGAGTATGAGTTGCAGGATGCAAACTGTTTGCTCATGAAACTTGGGTCAGAATTCGCTATAATAGCAATATATCGTTCACCATCTTTTATTGTAATTGATAACTTTCTAAACTCTTTACAACAGCTCCTATCGTCACTAAAGTGTTACAAAAATGTAGTTTTGCTAGGTGACATAAATATTAACATTGTGGAGACGAACATTATATCTTCCAATTATCTGGACACGTTGTCCATAAATGGTTTACTCCCAGCGCACTACTCCCCAACGAGAGTTGACAGCTGTCTTGATCACGTTATTATTAAAACTAAATGTGTCACGCAAACTTTTATCTTACATTCTGATATCACTGATCATGACGCAGTTTTGTGTAGTATTCAAAACAAGGACAGTAAAATATGCAATAAAACCACCATTAAAACTAAAATTAACTTTGACACCCTAGAAGAATCTGCCAAACTTTTTGATTTTAATAGTATATGTGATATAGAAGACTTAAATGAAGCTATGCATGCCTTTCAAAGAAATATACAAGAATTAGTGCACAAAAACTCTAGCAATTATAAAGTCTCAAGAAGCAAAGTTATATATAAACCATGGATCACTCCCGGTCTACTCAAATGTATACGTAACAGAGATAAAATGCATTATAAATTAAAAAGAGATCCCACTAATGAAATTTTAAAAATTACTTACAAACGCTACCGAAACTTTCTAAAAAATATAACTAAAAGGCAAAACAAGATTATGAAAAACAAGAAATACAAAATTCAAAGAAAGACACTAAGAAACTGTGGAATACTATCAAATCTATAGCTAATATAAATACTATAAATAAGCATCCCCATGAGCTTTTATGCATTGCTGACACTTCTCAAGCTTCTGTGGATAGGGTTAATGAATTTTTCGCAAATGTTGGCCCTAAATTAGCTTATAATACCCGACCAACCATTCCATCAATTTCATTGATCAATGCTAATCAACATGACATTGGAGAATCTTTTGTAATTTTAGAAACTGACAATGAAGAAATAGATTCCCTAATTTTAAATTTAAAATCAAATTGTGCTATAGGATATGATGGTATCTCCTCTCGGGTTTTGAAATGTCTTAGAAAATATATTGTACCAACCTTGACACTCCTTTTCAATCGGTGTTTAAATGAAGGAATTTTTCCTAATTGTTTAAAGAAAGCCATTGTGATTCCTATACATAAAGCCGGGAAAAGAGACTGTGTCGACAATTATAGACCAATTTCTATTCTCACTGCTCTTTCAAAAATTTTAGAAAAAATTATAAATAAAAGATTATTGAATTACTTAGATGCAAAACATTTGATATCGGACAATCAATTTGGGTTTAGAAAAGGTAGATCAACTGATGACGCAGTCAATCATTATATTAACTTTCTAGTAGATGTGCTTGATAATAAAAAGAAATGTTTAACAATCTTTCTAGATTTGGCTAAGGCGTTCGACACAGTCTCGTTTTCTGGTTTATGCAATAAGCTAGAACGTATGGGTATCAGAGGAATTCAATTGAAACTTTTTGAAAAATATATTTCAAATCGCACGCAAATGGTCAAAATTAATGATTCCATTAGTCGTGAATGTTTGCTTACATTTGGGGTACCGCAAGGCAGTGTTTTAGGGCCATCTCTTTTTCTTTGTTACATTAATGAATTGTGCAATATGCAACTACCAAATTGTAAAATACTGTCGTATGCGGATGATACTACTTTAACATTTTTTGGTGATACTTGGGATGACGTATTTAATAACGCACAAAGAGGGTTTGATTCTGTATGTCAGTGGTTATCTGCGAATTCCCTAACCTTGAATTCTAGTAAAACAAAATATATTCCTTTTATGATACGAGGCTCTTCAGAAGATAACATTAACGAACACAATATTATAGCACATACCTGTGACTACTTTAACTGTACTTGTTCTCCACTAGTTATGACAAACAACATTAAATATTTAGGTATAATCATTGATAAAAATTTAAATTTTCGAGACCACGTAAATAGCCTGACAAAAAAAGTAAGAAAACTAACATACATATTTAAACAACTTAGAAATGTCGCTGATAAAGAGCTTATAAAGACTGTCTACCTTGCTTTATGCCAATCAATTTTATCTTATTGTATATCCTCTTGGGGTGGTACTGCAAAGACTAATTTAATACAACTTGAAAGAGCCCAAAGACTTATTTTAAAAGTTAGCTACAATAAACCTCATTTATTTTCAACTGATGCTCTGTATAAAGAAACTAAGGTTTTAACTGTCAGGAAGCTCTTTCTCTTAGAGATTATAGTTAGGAAACATTCCCTCGTGCCATTAAATAAAGACCATTACAAGGAGGACATACGTAGAAACTACATGGTTTGCCAGCAGCCATCGGTAAAGACATCGTTTGCACAACATTTTTTTGAATTTTTAAGCAGTACTTTATACAATAAAATTAACAAAACTTTAAAAATACATACTATGAGCAAAACAGATTGTAGGAAAGTGTTAACGTCTTGGTTACTGACTCTCGGTTATGAAGAGACTGAAAATTTAACTAAACAGCATATATTATAACATAATAATTAAACAGCATTTATAACATACCCTTATTACTACATATACACAATGACACACAAACACTAAACATATACCTTAACTCAAACACACATACACTTAAACACACCTCTAAAACGCGGGCGCGCACTCACGCAGGCATTTCGCTTACTCATCTAAGAATAAAAATGCACACTTCATATCTTTATGTTTACAGTTTATTAGTTTTATATCTTAAGAAACCTATGTACTGTACGAGAGGCGGAGGCCAGGAGTTGCCATAGGACGAGGTTTTCTCAGTTTGGACTCCTGTCTCCCTCTGCTCTATTTTTGATTAAATCTCTGTATATCGTATAAGTAAGACATATTTTGTAACATAACATTCTTTAACTAAGACTTGTACTTTTGGGAGAAAATAAAGATTATTATTATTATTATTATTAATTCAAATTATCTTCATTTATAAGAATTCTATAGACGTTATAAACCTTTGTTTTTAATCCAAATGTTTTTTTTTATCATAGGATGTCCACAGCAATGGAGTGGCTCCGCTGCTGAAGTTGAATGATGGCAGATCGATCCCAGCACTGGGTCTGGGCACTTGGTTGGGGTTTGCAAAAGCTGTGAGTATCCATAGTCTTGTCGCCCACATTGTTACGAGCGAGCGAGGGTACGTTCTTATGGATTGGAAGAAAACACCAGTTTTTATGTAAGGGCTTTTATTGACTTACAAAGCCGCGCGTAGTACCTCCCTGTAGGGTTGCTGTCCTTAAACATACGACCAACGATGCACAGTCCCGACGATAAGTTGTCACACCCTCAATACCGTCGGGGATATTGCGTAGAACACCTCCGATATTATCGCGTGTAGCTCGCTTCTGGTTCCTGTCTCGAACTACGCCACACACCTTCTTCACGTATCTATCCACCAAACTGGTCACTAAATTCACCACTTAACCCGTCTCTGTCTTCTATTAACCTTCTCTTGCAACTCTTTAGTATCGCACTGGTCGCTTCACCGTCTTGGACTGAGCTCAACTCTAAACTCCCCGGTAGGCGCGCCTTAATCTGGTTATATACCCGGAAGATTTTTCTAGAACTCATTTATCGATCTCTGTCTCTTCCTTGCCGAACCTTCTGTTCGGGAACTTTCGTTTATACGTCTATCCCTTTCTAACATCTATCTATCTCTTTCATTCGTTCATTGTCTATCTCCTTCTAACATCTATCTATCTCTGTCTCTCGTTCATCGTTTATCCTTTTCTAAATATATCCGTCCTTGTCTTTTCCTTCTAGATTTTTCTAGTTTTTTCCAAAAGTTCTAAAACTAACTACATGGTTCCACCATCATTCGCCACAGTATATAATAACTTGACGTCACTGACTGACTGTAAAAAATTGCATACGGATTCTTTGTATGGTTGGCACTACAATTTTTTTTTTAAATAACCACAATCTAAAGGAGTGAAAAACAGAATGAAAATCTGTCCGAAAATCCGTAATTTTCAAAGAGAAAAATCCGTGATTTTATACATCTGCTTCTGGTTAGAAATACACGTGTATCGACGTTTTAAAAAATTCAACCCCTAAAGGGGGGGGGGGGCGAATCTATGCGAACGAAGTAGGAAACAACAGCTGCTTATAACTCAAACATTTGACTTTTTGCAGGGGGGTCGTGTGAAACCAAAAGGCGATGAAGTGGAGAAGGCTGTGAAGTGGGCCATCGATGCGGGATACCGGCACATAGACACGGCATACATTTATGACACCGAAGCACAGGTTTGTTTTCTTAATAAAAAAAAATCAGAGTCTAAAGAATAATGTTATGAGTTGCTGCACTCGAATTAAACTGCCGTTGGAATTATTATAGAATTTATTAGAACTATACAAACACGTATAACACATGTACAACTGTACACAACCAGTCCAAACGTAATGCACGATTCAATAACACGCGCAAAGTCCAGCTCTAACGTCTTGCTTCGCTTGTGGCTATCGCTAGACTGCCTCCTCCCTCCATTGGAGTATTTCTTTACACTGGACAAATACAATATGTCTGCTCGACTGCGTGGACTGAATTTCCTAGAATCTCACCTGGCTAATGCCTACCATAAAGGTTGCAATACACAATGGGGTGTTTTACTAAACATAAATTTTAAACACAAAGTAAACAAAAGAAGTCCACATGCCGAAAAGGAAAAAAAATGTGTTTTTACAGACGCAGGTGTGAATTTGCTTTTGTCGGTTGTAACAATAATAATAGTTGATCGGATGGGAGAGGCTGACAGCTCAGCCATGGTGGTTATTCTTTATACCTGGGCAATAAACAACAAGTGAATAAGGGGTTTTTAGCGGATATCTCGCAACTGAGATGGACATGGCGAAAATGGGATTCTCACCTCAACTGTAAGGAATCTCCACACTCCGTAAGGAACGGGGCCTCGGTGAGCAGCCCTCCCTATCCCCTATCCTCCCCCACTTCTCAAAAAAAGGGGAAAATGTGATGAAGTTCGTTACATGTAGATCACATTATCGAAAGATTTTCTACTAATTCTATTATATATTATTTACATTATTTTCAGGTTGGTAGAGCGCTGAAGGAGAAACTGGCAGAAGGTGTAGTGAAGAGAGAAGATATTTTTGTCACAACAAAGGTTAAGAAATTTATACGTACATATTGTCACGTTAAATATTAGTTTAAGCAACAGATTAGAAGTCTAACTAGCTCCATTTCCATTAACATTCATCAGAACAATATTGGGATAGAAACGCTCATATTCTAATGTTGTGAAGAAGTAACTAGAAATATCCAAATGCCTCCTGCACTTGGAAATAATAGGGATTGAGGTTGATAACATAGATAACGGAGAGATAGAGAGAGAGAGCTACCAATGTGCTATCGCTCACCCTTTGGGCGCTGGACCTCCTTTGGAAGTTACAAATATCTTTAAGCGATGGTAACCGCTTTACATCAGGTGGGACGCGAGCCTGTCTGCTGAACTCATCTAATTAAAAAAAGAGAGAAGATGGTAGCT
The DNA here is from genome assembly GCA_012273795.1 of Dendrolimus punctatus. Classification (NCBI taxonomy): domain Eukaryota; kingdom Metazoa; phylum Arthropoda; class Insecta; order Lepidoptera; family Lasiocampidae; genus Dendrolimus; species Dendrolimus punctatus. The sequence goes on along the minus strand of CM022554.1, from coordinate 649,592 downwards.
GGAAGATCCGTAACACCTCAGAAATAGAAACCTTGTGGCTGACACCAACATAACTGCAGAGTTAAAGGTTCACCGTCTCCGCTGGATCGGTCACCTACAACGAATGAAGGAGGACCGGAAAAATATTTATTTCTGGCGACCTGTCGGTCCCAAGTCCCGTTGGAAACAGAATGGAAGCTGACTTGACCGAACTTCAAGGCAAGATTTATTAGCAAGAGACTGTGAAGAACAAAGGAATATAGTGTGTTCTCCTTTGTTCTCCTTTCGGAGACCAAGACTCACTTTGGCTCGCTGAGCTAACGAAGTTAGCCATACCTTTTAAATATACTTCCACCCTAATAACATAGTACATTTTCTCCATACGTTAACTGTAAACTTCTTCAACAGCTTTGGAACGATAAGCACGCCAAAGAAGACGTGGTACCAGCCTTAAGGGAGTCTCTCAGAATCCTGAATTTGGATTATGTTGATCTGTACCTCATACATTGGCCGATTCCTTTATATGTAAGTATTCTGTAAGACTGCTTTCTTATATCATACCATCCTTGTTCTCAATTTTTAACCAATGGAAATGAGAGTATGAATGAATTTATTAACAGACCAGCATTATGCTGAGACTGGTGCCTCTTTTAGAATTAGATTATTGTTACGAGCTACAGGACTCGAATTAAAATAAATGCCGTTGGAATTACTATAGATTTTATTAGAAAATTTACAAAATTGGATGAAACCAGTTCACACTGCATGATTCTATGCAATTCAACACGCGCAAAGCCCGTCACTATGTCGCTAATCGAAATTACTACACATCTTAATCGTATCGTAGTCGTCGTTTGACTGCCTCACCCCTCCGTTCGGGCATTGTTTTATACTAAATTGTATAATGCCGATAAAGGGGTCCCCGTTCACACACATCTGGCAAGCTTCGAAGCAATGCAATAAAAACAAGGATTAATTCGTTCGACACTAATTACAGCCTTAAAATACACATGCAGCTGTGCGGTCTTTGTTGGTATGTAACATTATGTTACTTTAGTTTTGTTAAGAATTATTGTAAAATATGTCATCTAGCAAATTGGAAAATGTACCTACATTCTTTCCAGCCCAACGGTTCCATCTCGAACGTGGACTACCTGGACACGTGGCAGGGGATGATAGAAGCCAAGGCCCAGGGCCTGGCGAAGTCAATCGGCGTGTCTAATTTCAACCAGCAGCAGTTGGATAGGCTGGTCTCCTTGAGCTCAGTTAAACCAGCTGTCTTACAAGTCGAGGTAACTTTGTTGTATTCTAAATTCTAATATCTATGTTACGTAGTTAGTGTTAGTGGTAGTTAGTGGGCAATCAATTTTGTCAGCTATTTACCTGAGGATGTTGTTGCTCCTTCCGCGCAATTTCAATAAAGTATTTTTGGAAGTAAAAACTTCCAAAAAAAAGAGAAAGTTTCCCTTAAGAGAGCAGCAGCGCATTTGTAGCACCGTAACCACTTTCCATAAAGTGGGCCGTCTGCCTGTCTGCTGAGCTCCTGCAAAAAACAGAAAATATCGCCTATGGACATTTGCAACACCAAAGGCGTTACAAATGCGCTGCTGCTTTCTTGAGGGGAGTCTGGAGCCTGGCCACTAATAATGGAACACAAATCAAGGTTGTTATGGCGACTTACTTTAGACCAGGTGTGGTAACCATCGGGCAAATGCCCTGCCACCTGGCTGTGGGTTGTTTTGTCGCCTCTTACGACAGGCCGCCCGGCCGCAGGAAATTGTATTCTTTCTCCGTTCCTGCACGGATATAGCGATGGCAAGTGCTTACCAATTGGTGGACGGTTTACCAGTCTGCTGAACTCACGTAATAAAAAATAACTGTTTTGTACTTCCTTGGATTTTCTTACTTCTAAAATTTGCGATTTTAGGACTCTCTTGGTTGGCATCTTTAAGCACGTTTTCACTTCTTGACCTGCATTCCTACTCCTGTTAGTTTTTTTGTTTGATTGCAGATAAATTTAAATCTGCAACAACCAGCACTTTTGGATTACTGCCGGAGCCAGGACATAAAGGTGACCGGCTACACTCCCTTTGGTTCACTATTCTACAATAAAGCAGAATCGGACGCTCCTCCGCCAAGAACTGATGACCAGAATCTTTTGAAGATAGCTGAAAAATACAACAAGACCGTGCCTCAGATCGCGCTTAGATACCTTGTGAGTATACTGTTACGAGTCGCGGGACTCGGAATTAAAATGCCGTTACTTACTACCTTGTAACTTTTTTCGACTATTCAAATTTTTAAGGTTCCGCAAAAAAGAAAAAAAAGCACGCGGCTGAATTCGCTGGCAACAGCTAGTGCATAATTATATTTGTATTTCTTTTCAGGTGGAACTGGGTGTGATACCCATCCCAAAATCCGTCACTAAGTCCAGAGTTGAGCAGAATCTCCAGGTCTTCGATTTTAGCCTCACTCAGGAAGAGAAAGACCTGCTGCGGGGCTTTGACCGCCATTATAGGACTATCGCAGTGAGGAACTGGAAAGACTCCCCATACTACCCCTTCGAGAGCTCGTAATAAAATAAAAATGTTTTAATTACGTTTTGTTTTATTATATATCAAGTTGTAACATAAAATCAAAATAGTTTAAGAAAACTAAAAAACACTCTTAAAAACTCGAACATAAAATAGAAAATCTTATATATAAAAATGAATCGCAAAATGTGTTGGTAAGCGCATAACTTGAGAACGACTTTACCGATTTTGATGAAATTTTGTATGTGTGTTTAAGTGGGTCCTGGGATGGTTTATTTAACAATTGGAACCGGTAGGTGGTTCTGAGATCGGGTTCTAGAATCCTCCTAATCACCGGGAGCGATTTTGGTGAATTTGTTTTTGTGTGTTTGAGTGGGTTCCCGGATGGTTTAGATTCTCAATTAGAACCGGTAGGTGGCGCTGAGATCGGGTTCTAGAATCCTCCTAATCACGATTATGGGGATTTTGTTTTTGTGTCATGAAACAGTCTTGTAGAAATTCAGAAAATATGGCGGTACGAAGTTCGCCGAGTCAGCTAGTATTTAATAAATACACGTTTTAACGGTTTTAAGCGAGGTAATTTATTTGATTTTTATTATTTCGAAGTTTCGAGCACTTTTCAGTAGCCGTGATAGCCCGTTGAAGACAAATATGTCAAGTATTTTTCTCTTTAAAATGAACAGTAGTTGTAGGATATTGATAGTTTTTGAGTAGTAATTATGTGTTTTTGTGAGAAATGTGAACTGCTTAGTCAAATGCGGCCTTTCCAGTTGTCACAAGAACTGCGTTGAATGACTTCAGCTAATAACCTACAGGTCAGCTGAGCCGATACATGAGCATAAGAAAGTGAAGAAACTATATTGTAACCTAAGATCTGGCTTAAAGGCTTAGCTGCCAAGCCATAAAATTAAATAAATAAAAATACTACCCTAGAAGAAAGAGTTATATAGACCTGGGCTGAATTCATCGGTTTATTCTAAGAGAATTCATTGATTATTCTATATTTCTCAACACGTGTTTGTATGCAACTGAAAAGTCGTTGTATAAGATGGAAGCAAAACCCTGTTTGAAATCGTTCGCAACCGGTTTATTCAACAAAACCTAAATATTTGAAAATTGTTGTTACCAAAAATCGTCCACAATAACTGTCTGATTAACACAATACAATCATGCAATCATACAATCATGAAATATATTATTGTATATGTGTATATATGACTAAGTATATATGCATGTATTTGTATATTTATTTCTTAAATTAGTTTAGGTATTTATGTATCTATTGCCTTTTTCCTGCACCACCTACATCGCCTGATTCAAGTTTCTGTGATTTCGGTTGCCTGGAAGAGATCGATTTGAGCGATAAGGCCCCCTATTGTACTGCCTAGAAAATATTGTAAATGTGGTCTGATTTTGTAAATGTATATTTTGGTGCGCAATAAAGTGTTATCTCTCACTCTCTCTCTCTCTCTCATTGAGCTTAAAGTGAGGACAAAACCGAAAAGTTTCTATCTACTTATACTGAAACAGGTTTAACTTTTTACCGGTTTTCAAGACTCTGCAGCAACCATCAGCTATTCGATGACGATATTAAGAAAAAAAAAACAAACGCCCATCTTAATCCGAACCACTATGCCCTGTATCAAAAACAATGCGAAAAAGCATTTTTATTTGTAACAATTTCCCCGTTTTATTCGAAACAATGAAAATGTTACTTTATTACCGATAAATAAAGCCGAAAATATATAACACGATTGTTAAGCGAATTTTGGCGCCACCCAGACATCGCTTCGCCCGAAAAATTGCTTCACGCGCAACCATATTTCATATCCACATCAATAGAACCTAACCTTTATTCTTAAATATATAAAGTTCAAATTCTATTAAACTAGGTTATGAGTACAACATCACTACAGCAACTTATATTGAAAAGTCAATACTCAAGGTATGTATTCTTGCCAAGAAAAAATCATTCTTATTTTTATACGATAAAATATTTTTTCGTTTGTACTAAATGAAGAAGTTGTTGCATTTGTAAGTTGTGTAATTGTGAAGCTTTGGCGCCAGACAGGCCGACGCCATTTTGTCGCGTGTTCGTGTTCCACGAGGCAAAGGGCTCTTTGACTATTCTTCTTCCGCTTTTTCTTTCCATTGCTAGCTAATTTACTGTTATTGCACGCCAACTTTCGGAATGAGTTTGCGGCCCGTCGTCGTATTTCTTTTGTCCGCAACTTTGAGCGGTTATGCTAAACTTTTTGCTGATAAAAATACAGATTAGAGGTGTAGGTATTTGGTGAGATACACAAATGGGAAACAAATTGGCGAAATACACATCATCTACGTATCCTTGTTCTTTTATCTGCCATATTCTTATCTGCAATAGTATAAGTGTATGTAATTGTGACTAAATAACACTTTTTACTGAAACCAACACAAGTGGAGCAGGCGCTTGAAGTAGTGTAGTAATTTCCGCATGGTTATAAAAACCTCTCCTAATACGAGTCCGACTCGCACATGGCCATTTGTTTTCGTATTATCGTTGCACAAAATTCAAAATAATGAAATATAAATACAATTATTATAAATAATAATTACTTAATAACAGTGTAAAAAACAGCTTTTTTCCCATTGATGTAACAATAATCAATGCTTTTTTCCCTTTATTTGTTATCCACTTGTTTAAGTTATGACAGTAATTTTCTATTTTTGAAGTGAAACTTTTTTTGTCGGCGTTGGAAAAAAATTTACCGTCACATTTTTCTGTTACGCGTCACGTCACATGTTTCCATAGTCTTCTCAGATTGTGACTTGTGAGACGAGCATTTATATTTCTTTACTTTATTGTGTTTTAATTAATATACGAGTTTGATGATTTTTAAATCATTTATTTAGAATCTTAAAGTGATCAGCAAAATCATAATTTAACTTTATTTAACCAATTTCTGTAAAGTTGCATATAGTACTTAGATCATTTTTCCAAAAATAAAGTCATAAAGAAGTTACACTTCTTACGTGTGTACACTAAGTACACGCAATCATGTTTTTATTTAAACACAGACTAGCAAATGTAAACTTATAATATGGAACCGTATTCTATTTATGTAATTGCATTAGACGCTTAATATAATAATAATTCGAACAAATTAAAAAGTGTTATAGGATGCACTAGGCATTACAGAGCCATGCGATATTTTAATTTTACAAGTTTCACGTTGGAATTTTTACACGAGTCCTAGAATTTGCACAATATTGTGACCATAGACTAAAATCATATATATTTTGAAGTCAAATTGACGTATTAAGCAGAAGTATTATGTAAATTAAGATTATTTTCTACTTATATTTAACAGCAAATTCCACCTTTCGTTAATCAAAATTGTTGTGCAAATGCAATATCTCATATTATTTATATTATATGGAGTGGTGGCGGAAAAGAACGAGCGCAATAGTTTTAGCAAATATGATTATGCTTACGACGATTTATATGACGATGATGATGATAATCGTATGTATTTTATCATCAATTCATCATCACCCATACCGTTAAATCTCAGTTGCATTTCAAGTGTCCGTTTTGGAGCTCGGGGTCTGTAAAAGTATTTTTTGTGACCCCTTGCGTGATTTTCGGCATTCATCATTATGCACTACTTATTCAGTTTTGCAATTTTAAAACCTATCAACTGCTTTCTAAAAAATGTTATATTACATCACAAAAAATGTCAAAAACTTTAGCATTTTTTTATTGCTGAAGCACAGCAGATAGGCTGACAGCCCAAATTGACGGAGAGCGGTTACCGTCGCCTATTGACATTAGCAACACCAAAGGTGCCGCCAATGCGCTGCCGGCCTTAAAGGAGACTTCATGGAACCTAGCATTAATGCCCCAGAACACGACTCCAAGTTGTTATGGCAACATACTCTAGAAAATAAATTGTTTTTTTTTAATATTACTTAATTTTTTCAAAATAAAATAAAAATCCATCTGAAAAACGACCGCGTCTATGAAATCTCCGCTAACGCCCAAAAACCCTCAAGGACGTTGGCGTTGCTACCAGCCTCAAACATCAACTTACTGCTTAACTGAAAAATGTCTGTCCAAACAACGATAAGAACTTAACTGGCCAGTTCCGCTAGTTAACTGACTACTTAACTAATAGCAATGAAAACTAGCCTTTAGCCAACAAAAACAATAAACATTCGTCGCGTCTTTGGGACCCTTTAATGCTAGTGACCCGACACGCACTTGACCGATTTCTATATAATATATATTATGCACAGATATCATAAGGACAGCAACAGTCAATCCGGATTACATCAAATGGGCACAATTTCCTCGCGTGAGAAGATTTGAGATGCCAGTCAAGAAAAGCCTGGGAAGTCATGAAATTGATGAAGTGAAAGGTTAAGTTTTGATATGCTATGCGAATAAACGAGCCGAGCTTAAGTTGATGTTACATAGTTTAACCACATTAAATCACCCTTGTCCATGTAGGGTCGTTTCTTGATGATGATAAGGTTCTTAAATGATTAAGGGCCACCACATATTACCTCACACGAATTTTTTTGATGGTGTTAGGGGAGTGCACAGTAAAGCAGACAGGCTGACGGCCCAACTGTGATGGAAAGTGGTTACCGTCGCTTATGGACATTAGCAATACCAGTGGTCCTATCAATGTGCTGATGACCTTGAAGGAGAAATTGGAACTTGGCAACTGATGCCGGAACATAACTCAAAGTTATTATGGCGGCATAGTCTAGAGCAGGGGTAGTAACCATCCAGTCGGGCAAATATGCAACCACCAGGCTGTGGGTTGTTTTGTCGTCTCTTACGAGAGGCCGCTCGGCCGCAGGAATTATTATTCTTTTTCCGTTCTTGCATGGAGAAAATTGTCAGATCCCCTCGGGCCATGGGGGCGGGCACCGACAGATATGTGTGACTCCCAACGGCCGACGCTTGAGCCATGACGCCTCGATGCCAGCTGACAAGAAGGAGTGTTCCTGGGAACAGGACACCTCACAGCACTAGGTGTGGCACCACGTTATCGGAAGGTGATGGGCAAAGGGCCCTAGGGCCAGAGCACCCCACGTCTCTAGGTGTAGTCCTTTGACCACCATGGGTTCCATTTCGACAATGAAAGGAGATGAGTATAGCGGTGCCTCAAATCCCCTCTTCGCCGTCTGCGACGGGGATCAGCCCTCTCATCCTCTCTCAGTCTCCGTCTCCTTCTGCTACAAGATCTCCTCGCAGAAGGAAACCAAAATGCCCTACGACCTGGCAGTATATTTGTCATTCTTCTTGACCCTTTACAGAAACACTAAGGAGTCTATTTGCAAATCGAAGACTTCATAATCCATTCACAACCATTGATACAACCAACGAAACCGACATAAGCAATGGTGGACTTACAACAGTTATCTTTGATTACAGGGAAAACACCGATTTTCTTACGTGAGTATTGTCTTTGGTTTTATATAAAAATGGGTACTCACCTTGCGAGCCGTAACCGGTGTACGTTACTGTAACCAAAATCCATAATGTGCACGTATGCAGCTCGCGAGACTCATGAGCGAAACACACTGCACCGACAACTAGCTGAGGGAAACCCCGTACTCATCTATCATCTATATATCTCTTGTATTTTTCTGCTTTTGCTGGTCTATGTTATGGTGTACAATAAAGAGTAACCTACCTTCGCATAGCGTTAAACGACAAGCCCTTGATTTAATGTTGAAAAATAATGTCCTTTTCAGAAATCCGCTACCTTTAACGAGAACTAAATCATCGATTGGTTTATACCATCCAACGCGGTCGTCACCCAAGTTATTAAACCTTCCACCCCTGGAACAGCCCAATGGCAACTTCAAATACCATATCTATGGTATACCGCACCAGCCAGCATTTACTAGGACCATAGATGAGGTGATTTATGATAATTTCTCTTTTAGCTTATCCCATTTATTTGTGGCCGGCACAGAATCTCTTTTTCGAATTCAAATTTAAAATAAATTCCACTGGGAACATTTTTCTAATATTTTGGCGAGTGGTCTTGGAACAATCTACTTGGTTCAAGAACTTTTGGAAAAATGTAGAATCTATCTATCTTTTCCGGAAGGAAAAGACACGTTGAAAAACACTGGTTTATATGACAAAATGACCGCTGAAAAAATCGTGCTGGCACACTTATTGGATTTGAAAACATTTTTCTTTTTTTTTCTTTAGGATAACACTAAAAATAAATTATTCCTCCGTGATGACGAGCCTAAACCAAATGGTTTGCCCTCTAGCAGTACTACTACTACGACGACTACCACTAATACTTCTACTACCACCACCACCACCACCACCACTACTACTACCACCAACACCACTACTACTACCACCAACACCACTACTGCTATCACAAACACCACCACTACTACCGCTACTCCCGCTAGTGACCTGGGCAATTCGACTACTAAAAAGGCTGCTGATGAAGGCAAGGTGGCTACTACAACTAAAAGGACCCAAACGACAGAGCCCAAAATGGATATTAATGGTAAAAAACTTTTTAAATGAAGTTGTTTTTAGGGTTATTTAAGTATTTTGGCTGTATAGAGCCCTTGTTACGATGACTATGTTCACTATATAACTATCTACTTATAATACAAATTTAATAGCTGTCCATCAAGGTGTATTAGTACAAACGGTAATGTATGACAGTGAAAGTTGGGTATGACAGAAGAAGCATGAATGTAGGATAAATGCAGTTGAAATGAGAGCTTTGATAAGTAAGGTTAATGAAAGTGATATGATAAGAAATAGTGTGATAAGAGAGTGTTGTGGATTGAAAGAAGATATAGTGACAAGAGTTGAAAAAGGAATGTTAAGCTGGTTTGGACATGTAGAGAGAATGAATGAAAGCAAAACGACAAAACAAGTATATGACAGCAATGTGACTGGTAGAGTCGGTTCCGGTAGACCGAGACGTACTAACCATGTTCAAATTGAAGATATTTAGAAGAAAGATATAAAAAGCAGTTTAAATAAGCGTGTATGTATTTAAAGATTAATGAAAATTGATGAAGTGAAAAGTGTTTGTCAGGATCGTAGCAGGTGGAGATCCATCGTCTCTGCTTACCCCAATGTGAAACATGCGTGACAACATGTATAATACAAACGAAGTAGAACCATGCTGAAATCGTTATCTTGATTTCAGCTCTTGAGTTGGGCTCGAGCGGTGTGATCTCACAGAATATCGCCATGAAACGATTGGCTTGAACTAATAGAGTAGGAGTTCCGATGGCTCTTGAATGATGTTCCATTGAAAATAATGTTTTATTTTGTTATTTTTCAGCTCTTGTTAATTTAATTGCGAACTTGACTTACGAGTACGAAATGAATTTGACTCAAGAGTTCAATGAGACGCTGCAAAAATACAAAATCCCCACTTGTCCATCTCTCGTAGTGACGACCACTACAGAGCAAACCACGACGGAGTATTTCGCTAATTCCTCTATCATCGCTAAGGTGAGACTCTTGATCTGGTCTCAGGGATTGTCCCAATAATCAGTCCTTTATTATTATGATAAGACAATATTAAGATAAGTATTAGAGAGATGGATGTGTGGTATTACGTGAATGGATAAGGTGAGAAATGAGTACATAAGGGGATCTTTGTGACAGAGGACGTATGTCAGAATAGAGGAGAATGTAATGAAAAGACAGAGTGCCGACCCCAAATTATTGGGAAAAGGTGATATAAGAGAGCGTTCTTGTCCACATGCTGCCTGTTCTATTCTTTTAGTGTTTTGTCTGCGGTCTGAGTGAGCCAGGTGTGCCCACCAACGGCAATTGCGGCGATGCGTTCGCGACTGACTTCATGCCGCTGGTACCAATCGACCCAAAAGCAAGGGGGCAAGTCACCAGATACAGGAAATACTGTAGATATTTGGATGTGTAAGTTTTTATACATTTTTATCAGGAAACATATTTTTTATAGCTGGGGTACTGCGAGCAGGCTAAGTGATAAAACAACCTACAGCCAGATGGTAGGACATTAGCTCGTCTGATCACTACCCTAAACTAAAGTATGTATGTCTCGTCTTCGAAGCCGGCAGCAACACGTTTGACATTGCAAATGTCCAACACGACGATAACTTGAGTCTCCAGCTAATCACGTTTTGTCTAGTGAGTAGAAGTTCTCTTCATTACATTAAGTAGAAAGCAACAATGAAGTTCATGTGACGTCATTTGTGGATGGCCTCTTAGGTGAGAAAGCTGTCAAGCGCGAACCTATACCATGATAAAAAATCTATCCCTTTTACCCTATGGGAGCTGCATACGTCTAGTCATTGCAGCGGACAACGAAATACTAGCTAGCAACGCGGGAGCGCACTTATTAATAGTTGCTCTATCTCGCTCGCACATCATCCGTCCCGCTCTCGTACTGTGCTATATATTGTACTAGCTGTACGACTAATTAATATTTGTACTTAAGGTTATCGTTTCCAAAATAAATGAGTTCACTTCAGTTCACATCAGCACTTGACATTGAATACTACTCTGACATCTGAAGTATCATTTGACCTCTACTTCTCACTGCTACAACCCCGTCTTGTCTATGGCTATCCCATCCCTCCCATCTCATCCCCTCTGTCCCATCTCCTCTTAAAAACTGGCAACGCGTTGGTATCCACCCTGGTTTGCAAACATCTTTACGCATTGGGAACCACATTCCATCAGGTGGGCCGTCATCTGCGGTACTCTTGCTATAAAAAGTAAATTTAGAAACTGACATATAATATCTAGTCCAAATTATTTCTACAACGAGACGATTCCGCACTCGATATTCGGGAGGTGGACTGGTGGATGCGCAGTGAGGTGGACGGACCTGACCAATGCATACACGCAGCGCACGTGCAGGCAGCGCCGGCACCCTACCACCGGCAGGCATTTTGGCAGCAAAAGGATGGCGAAACTGGAGTTGGCTCTTAAAGTGAGATCTTTTGCAATTTTTCAGTAATTATTTTTATTACGATTGTAGGTATGTATGTTTGTGTGTGTATGTCTACATGTTTTAATAATATAGTAATCTAGTAGTTTAAGGCGGTATTCTGGTTTAGAAGCTTGAATTTCAGGTAATTTTTAAAGCGCCGTAAAAACGGCTATCAATATTTTTACAAGACATTTTAATAAGGTGTGTTTTAACATTATAAGAAAAAAATAAAAGAAGTTGAAAATTCCAAAAATTAGCAGCTGATGAAGTGGGGTTTCAAAAACTTGGCACGTGAACATACCCACGATTACAGCCCCCTAGCATACTGAAACAAAAAAAAAAAAGACTTATATACAGTAATGTCGCTATGGTTGGAACTACAGAAAAGTTGAAAAAAAAAAATTACAAAATGGCGACTGTCTGAAAAAAAACGATGTTTTTACCACTTTATATGACATTTCGATTTTTTTTATATTAAAAATTGATATTTGAAGATGACCGTAGTTCCAGCCATAGACAAGAGCTATAAAGAAGACTCAAGAAATTTCAAGTAAATCGGTCCAATAGAACTTAACTAATCCTGGGTATCGTTTTGAAAATGACAGTTGCATCAGTTGGGCCGCCAGATTGTTTGCAATTCAGTTTAGTAGTAAGATTTAAGTTGTTTCCCTTTATCCAGGACGTGGACAACGGCTGCCTAATCAGCCCCATGGCGACCCTCCTTCCCCTCTCCCGGGGTATATCCCTCTACGCCCGTTTCCATGCCTGTGTGTGTACCGGGAGCTGGTGTAACAAGTCTATAGACGACAGACAATGTATTGTATACACTTTTATAATGTCGTTATGTATATTATTGTTCTTGTAGTATGAAAATGTCTCAAATAACGGAAATAATGTTATTTTTGTATTGTATTTCGGTTCGAAATGTGTTGTTTTGAAATTATTAAAATTTGTAAGACAATCTATGGTTTATTTGGTTTCTATTGTTTATCTGTGTATTAATACGTGAAGCAAAAACTTTGGACCCTTTTTTACGAAAATCGCGCGAACGAAGTATGAAATTTTTCACACTTATAGTTTATGTAGAGAAGGAGTGCCGAATGCTAATATTTATTTTTTTAAATTATGCATAAAAATACATGAAATCAATAAAACAAACATTACACATACTACCATGTATTTGACAATCACATGCATAGATACTCTTGTTTATTTTTAAGTCAAATTAACAGTGTAGCCTTGGCGAAATCTGTGACTATAGAAGTGTAGTCTTTGACAACTGAACCTTAATAATGTTCAAACTTATAATTTAAATTAATTATTATGGTTGAATTTCGAACATGGGCGACCACTATTTAATTTATGGTTAATTATGGTTTAAATATAATCTATGGTTGGCACTGAAAATTTGACGCAAAAGCCTTTTATTATGTAAGTATGTCTTCGTTTTTTGCGAATCAAGTTTATTGTTGTGTGAAATTTATTTTGAGTGTTCTTTGTGTTTTTTAATTATTATACATGTATTTATTTATTAACAAAACTTTTACATTTTTTTTTTAAATATATAAAGATATTTTTTTATAAAAAAATAAATAACATTATTCTTTTACAAAAATATATCAAAAAATAAAATACATATTCAATAAAAAAATATAAAATCTTGCTGATCACCGCCAGCGGGGCCTGGGGTCCAAACTACCGGTGGTTAGGGCTCCAGAGACAGGAACCTCCTCACAATTCGTGCCGTGTCCAAGAGTGCTGCCTTCTGTATCTGGCCCTTCCCCCAGCTTCCCAGCGAAAGCCTCTCTAGATGACGGTCGAGGCTTTATTATTATTATTTCTATTTATGTATAGCTTCATTTTTGAAACTCAATAAATCTTTTTATTACTTTTTTATTGCTGGAGTATAACAGGGTGACAGCCCAACTGTGATGGATAATGGTTACCATCGCCTATGGAAATTTGCAACACCAAACGTGCTAAAATTGCGCTGCTACTCTCTTAAGGGAGACTAGAACCTGGTCACTAATGCTGAAACACAACTCAAAGTTGTTATAGCGGCATAATTTAGACCAGGTGTGGTAGCCACCCAGGCGGGCAAATGTCCTACCACCTGGATGTGGGTTGTTTTGCTGCCTCCTACGAGAGGCCGCCAGACCGCAGGAATTAGTATTATTTCTCCGTTTCTGCAAGGATGAAAATTTAAAAGAAACTCGCCACAGAGCTAGGTTATATCCTGGGTCTTAGGACATTTCTTTTCCCGACAAATAACGTCCTTAGCGTGGAACAGACGAATACTGCCAAAAAGATGATTATGCTCGCGTTTTTAACCCTAACAATGAAGTCGTCGTAACGGCAACACGTACGAAGTTTCACCATCACGGCTACTGTAGAACAATCTAGTAGCTTTCCACAGATCTATAAAGGGCGTATTCCGCATTGCGGTGAAAAGGGAACCTGCGTCCTTAAAAACAAAATGGTGGCTTCGCCCACCTGTTTGAGTGAAACCTCATTGGTTGAATTTTACAACGGCACACCCCTAACTTATAGGTAACTATGAAATTGTATTTTACAAACGTGAAAATCATGGCGCCGAGAAACTTAAAAACTAATCGGGGTTGCGCATTTTTTATATTTCGCATTTTGAAAAAGCATTTACTTATCATGTCGTATTTAAATAAAATCACTGACCCTCTTATTCATTATTATGAATAGTTAAACTTAGTATATCTATAAAAAGTGTATACTTAAATTCATAAAAGCATTTAATTAATTTAAAGTAAAGTATCTTGCTAAAAAAGAGATACTAGAATACTTAAATGACGAAACTTCATTTAGGACAAAAGCCGGATAGCTGCCCTACTTTTCGAAAAAGCTTTATTTTAAAAAAATATGAACTTGCTGAAAATTATTCAGTATGTATCCTCACAACATAGATCCTTTATCTTCTATAAAAGCCTATTTTTACATATATAATTCACAATGGTTTTGAATAAATACTGTTTTATTTCATCTCTCAGAAGAGCGATAGTTGCCTACTATGGCGGAGTAGCCTAGCGTGGAAAATGCTTCAGGGGATACTAACTTGAAGTTTTACGGGCAGGTTTTCAAATTGGAAAAGTACATTAACAATCTGCCCGTAACACTTCAAGTTGAAATTTTGTTGCGATTCATTTTGTCACTTATCCGTTGCGATTCGTTTTTCTACTTGTCCGTTGAAGTTTCACGTCTAATATGTGTCCCAGCACACATTTCGATTTTTTTTAATTTAAATTAGTTCACTACTTATATCCCCCTGTCATGGTAGCGTAATGGCTAGCGCACGAGTCCTAGACTCGAAGGGCGCGGGTTGGATCCTGGCCAGAACGCATGCACCACTCAGTCTGTTTTCTGCCTAATGTGCATACTTTTACAATTAACACGTGCTAATAACGGTGAAAAAAAAACATAGTAATGCAACCTGCATCGAGATAACCGGTGTGTCAAACCTGCTAAGCCGCCTTGGACAAGCGTGGCGGGTATACTGTCCATTCCCTTAAAGTGGGAGGCCCGAGCCCAGCAGTGGGATAATTATGGGCTGTTATTATTTTTAGAGAGAGAGAGAATGTAGAGAGATGAAAATGAGAATGTTTGTAGAGAGAATGAATGATAGCAGAATCACAAAACAAGTATATGATAGCAATGTGACTGGAAGAGTAAGTGCCGGTAGACCAAGACGTACTCACCATGATCAAATTGAAGATATTTTGAAGAAAGGTCAAATAAAAAGTAGTTTAAATAAGCGTGTATGTATGAGAAGATTAATGAAAGTTGATGAAGCGAAAAGTGTTTGTCAAGATCGTAACAAGTGGAGATCCATTGTCTCTGCCTACCCCAATGGGAAACAGGCGTGACAATATGTATGTATGTATGTATGTTATTATTTTTACATCCCCCTTACTCAGTTTTTAGCATTTCTTTTCATTGTACATAAATTGGACCTCTACAGTTTTCTTCTTGCCAAGCATGTAACGAATTTATGAAGATATCTTGCAGTATAATTTTAGTACGTCCAGTCATTATTATAACTACTTATTATAATATTTTCTTTCCTTTTATTGTGTCTTTGTATTCACTCTCAGTATGCACTGTTTGCTACAACTCCATTAATTCTTCGTAATTTGATTGTGTAACATATTTCTGTATAAAGTTTACACCAAAGAGAAAAAACTGAGTTAATCATTCTTTAGCTAGACGTGTTGCTGGTCAGTTTAGTGCCGCTTCTTCTCTGTAACAGCAATAACACGTTGCGAAGCGGTGTACATAGACTAGGAAGTAAAATTTAATTCTAACTTATATCTATTGAACTTCAAACAGTGTTCTCCAATGGAACTTATTTCGAGTAAAAACTTTTGGATTTGAATTTGATGGCGTTACAATAGCGTTTCTGAATTCACTAACAACTACCTACATTGTCATAGGAAACAAGTCATTCATTCTATTACTTCAAATCAGGTTGGTTTCGACTCATCTCTGTGTTTTGCTAGGCAGCTGTTTAAACTGTATGCGCTTCGTTTCTTTGTTGTTGTAGTGAATTGAGCAAAAACAATAAAGTTTTAGGTATTATATACATAAAAAAACGTTAATTTAGATTTTACGTGAGTAACAGAGCGACTACGCAGGGATTTTCAAGCGGGGAAAGCGCTAGTAGGTATATAATAGGTAAACTCCGGATAAACATAACAGACTCATCACCTGTCAATTTGATCAAACCACGGCTCAACAGGTAGTCAATCGAGCGTACCTATTATATGCATGATGAGTTTATAACATACATTTAGAATATTAAAGAAGATATTGACGTCTAACAAACAAAGTAACCAGTACAGTGATTTAAATTGGATCATTTTGGTTGAGTCATCCATATTTAAACACAAATGAACCGTTAATACTGTTTCCAAGCATTTATTTTATTTAATGTTTGCACGTCTATCAAGTTTTCGCAAAAGGAAAGAAAAATATATAAATATTATTATAGTTATAATAATGACATGACGTACTAATATTTGATGCTAAAACATATTTCCATAAATTCTATTCTATTGTTTTGTCATTTAAGTATTCTTCAATAGTGTTGTATCCCTTTTTTAGCAAGATACTTTTTAGTTTGGTTTTTAATTTAGTGAAAGGCAGATCTAACATTTCATTCGGAATCATATTGAAGATGCGTATACTAACCCCGAAGAAAGAAAAAACTTTAGGTAATCTAAAAGAGGGCAATATCAGTCTATTAATATGCCTGGTGTTGAATTGTGAACATGTTTATAATGCTTGTAGGCACTAAAATTATTGCGAGTATAAAATATATTGTTACGAGTTACGGGACTCGAATTAAAATGCCGTCGAAATTACTATAGAATTTATTAGAACTATACATATCACACCTGGCTAAAGACTACCATTAAATATTACAATACACATTGGCTGTTTTTATAATTACACATTTTAAACACAAAGTAAACAAAAGAAATCAAAATGCCGAAAAGGTAATAAACTGCAGGTGTGAATTGTTCTTTTAACAATATTATTAAAAATATATTGGCAGGCGACCGTTTTAAAGAAAGACTGTATGGGGTTAAGATATAGAAATGCGGAATTAGACCACTTGACCACAGAAAGCTTCTGAATATTACTAGCCGAATGGGGGTTAAAACCCTATGACCATAATCATAATGTTTGCGAGCTGAAGAGATTAATCAAGCAAAGTGTTCAGACCCCATTTATGAGTACGCTCTGCGCCGGCTATATTTGTCATACTTAAACCCAAACGAAGGGGAATCATCCCGTTTGAAACAAATGGATTCTAGTATGTACTAATATGTATTACTAAGATTTGCCCGCGCCTTCATCCATATTTCCGGCGGTATTCTCGGAATAGAAGTAACTAGATGACCCGTGCCTACTTCCCTATCACAATCAAATATACCCTATGTCACTCAAGAATAATGGAGCTTTCCACCGATGAAAGAAATTTCAAAATCGGTTTAGTTGATCCAGAGATTACCCCCTACAACGTCACAAACTCACAAACTTTACCTTTAGTATAAATAATAATATAAATAAATAAATATTCGGCAGACTATCCGTGCAGGAACGGAGAAAGAATACAATTTCCTACGGCCCGGCGGCCTGTCGTAAGAGGCGACAAAACAACCCACAGCCAGGTGGTAGGGCATTTGCCCGCCTGGATGGCTACCACCCCTGGTCTAGAGTATGTCGCCATAACAACCTTGTGTTGTGTTCCGGCATTAGTGACCAGGTTCCAGGCTCTTAAAGAGAGCAGCAGCGCATTCGTAGCACCTTTGGTGTTGCAAATGTCCATAGGCGATGGTAACCGCTGTCCATCAAGTGGGCCGTCTGCCTGTCTGCTGATCTCCTGCAAAAAAAAAAGAAGACCAACACATATGTTGTGTATTCCCAAATTAAAGATAAGATACCCAGACCAGACAGATAGTAAATAACGGAGCAAATTCGTTTCCGAAATTTGCCGGAAATCGAACTCAGAGTCTCTGCGTTGCAATGAGGTAAGGCTACGTGTTGGCCTTTCTATAGAAAGCGTTGTATAATATTTTTTATATGTAATAAAAACACAATGAATGTTTTAGGTTCAACTGTAATATTGGCAACGCTCCGTTCCAGCAAATATCCCCAACTCAACAGATGATAATCTTAAAATGTATCTCAGCGAAATTACTTATTTTATTTACAAGTTGTATTTCGCAGATCTAGGGGTTGATATGTTATTGCGGCCATAAAATCGAATTGATTTATCTCCGTCTGAAGGGAGGGATGAATTGCGTTTCAGATAACAACTATGAATTTAGATTTCTCCGCTTCAATTACGAGGGTAAGCCTGGCTAAGTGCCGTCGAATATACGTAAAGAAAGAAAGAAAAACTTTATTTTAAGAAATAGCGACGTTATTACATTCCTCATACATTATTATACACAGAGCATATTTTAAGAATTTACACGCCATATTTTCAGCACACAGTTTGTACTCAGCATATTGCTGTGCCGGAATTATATCCGACATAACGCTGATTTTCGGTGCAAACCTTCCAATTGGCGTAAGACCATAACGACCCAGTTTTGGCAAATAATAATGTCACATGCCGTCAAAGATAAACGCACAGCTGCCAGTCGTAAAGCGCAGTTTATTGTCTTCCCGAATTTAGGAATTATTTGTTTACTTTTTGTGTAGAATTTGTAATTAAGAAAAACATGCTATTGTTTTTCTACTTATTTTATAGCCGCTATTAGTGTCGAACTAATTCTTATTGTTTTCGAATTTCTTGGCCGTTCGCAGGTGTGCAAATGACATTTTCTTGGAAGAACTGAGCCCATGCAATCGATTGTGTATTGTACAGTTTACTATAAAACAATTCCCGAACGGAGGGGTCAAGCAACGACTACAATACGAGTAAGAAGTACACCCGATGAGCGATATAGTGACGGACTTTGCGCGTGTTATTGAATCGTGCAGTTTGTACTGGCTGTGTCCAGTCATATACATATGTGCCAGTTTTATACATGTTTGTACAGTTCTAATAAACTCTATAATAATTCCAACGGCATTCTAATTCGAGTCCTGTGTAGCTCGTAACAAAACTAATTCTATGTAATCTTTAATCAATAAAACAAAACAACAATGAAAAACAGGTGTACTATTTTTTTTACACTAATTTCCCAAGCAGTGGACTATAACTGGCTGACGACGACTTCGATGAGGACTATATTTTTACAGCATAAACACAAATAACTTGTTTTTAAATACAATTGAACAGCTTTTGAGATACTGGATATCATGAAGCAGCAGAGTGCTAGTCAAGACAAGTAAAACGAGCCCAAACACGACGGGTCTATCTTGTTTCGTGCAGGAGTTCTTATGGCCACCTTCCGCTCCATCATCAGATCAGCTCCATGGTACCATATTATTGCATTGTCACGCGATATACGTATGCATTCAAAATTTCAGCTCAATCGGAAACCGGGAAGTTGGTAAAATTTAACTTGCAAGATTCCACCCGAACTTACATATATACATACGTACATCCTTTGCAAGTTAAATAAAAGCTTGTAAAATACCATATTCCCTTCAAAAAAATTTGCAACTTTTGTCATGGGTTATACTAGCTGTCCCGGCAGACGTCGTCCTGCCCGGTAAAAAATAGGGGTTGATCGTAGAGGGTTGAAAATCTAGGGTTGTATGTATTTTTGTATGTTGTATCATAAAAAAATAGAAATTAAAAATTTTGTCTAAAAAATAAAAAGAAATATTTAGGGGTGGACTACCCCTAACATTTAGGGGGATGAAAAATAGATGTTGGCCGATTCTCATAGATACCGGATAAACACAAAAAATTTCATCAAAATCGGTCAAGCCGTTTCGGAGGAGTATGGCAACGAAAACTGTGACACGAGAATTTTATATATTAGAGAATTACCACAACACACCAAAAGAGCGCAAACCATTTTCGATATAAAATACTTCCTTGAGTATGTTGACACTCAATTAGATAGTCGACTTTGTTAACTAATTACAGGCCATGTGGGCCCCTGGACACTAATATAGCAGCAACTGGACCTCTGCAGTCAATTAAGTGAGCAATAAAACAGATATCTGATCAGGGGTCACTGCATTACATTCTTATGCCGAGGGTCTTGTAACCTGATAATTACAATGCCCTCGGCATAAGGTAGGAGATAGGGTCTGCTTAGAAACAAAATAGAAATTCCGTCAAATGCGTATCGGACTTTTTTATGATAAATCGATTCTCCTTTGAAACCATTTTTAGCCATTTTAGCCACTCAGAAGGTTGGTTGGTATTTCGCGCAACTGATCAGCATTGCCATACGGCGTGGCAATGCAGCCAGCCTTCTGGGCACGCTTGCCTATGGCAGCGATTTGTTACATACTTTGTATTTATTTATAACTAGCTGCGCCCTGCGGTCTCACCCAGCGTGGTGATGGAAAACCGTTATATTTTGGATAATTCATACTATACCTTTAAAATGTTACTTAACTATATGTTATTCTTATGTTGTAAAGTTTCATCAAAATCCAATTAGTAGTTTTTGCGTGAAAGAGTAACGAACATACATTCTTAAAAACTTATATGATTTCGTTTATTTTTAAGTATTTACTTTAATTTATAATCAAGTTTTATTTTCTAAAGCTAGTATTAAAATATGTTCATTGAAAAAAAAAACCAGAATCATACTAATTAACCCCATTTTTAGCTAGACGGAAAGATAATCAGACATAGAAGATACTTATCATGTATGTAACAGCAATAAGATTTCAAGGAAGAATACGCTCGTATAATACCAAAATAAATTGGCGTCAATTGTCTTCTGACACGCGTTTATAATGTAAGGTAACAAAGTTTAACTAAACAAGCGAGTAAAAGGTTTGTGCCGTTTGCTTTATAGTCGCTTGGAGCATAGGATTCTGAGGCCTGTACCAAAAATTATCAAAACTACTCATTGACTCTTCAGGGGATCAGAAAACTGGTGCTTACCTCGGCCAACGGATCAGTATGGCGATCCAGCGAGGAAACGTAGCCAGCCTTCTGGGCACCTTACCCATAGAAGACGGTGATCTGGACTCAGTATTCTACTTATATTCTTGAGGGACTATGGGTAGAGTTTTATTGTATTGTTTTATTCTATTAAATTATTTATGGTATTGTAGGTGAATTTTTTAACTGACTTCGAAAAAAGGAGGAGGTTCTCAATTCGTCGGGATTTTTTTCTTTGTTGCTTTTTTTTATGTATGTTCGCCGATTACTCCGTCATTTGTGATCCGATTTACGTGATTCTTTTTTTGTTCGACGCGGAATAGCTTCCAATTGGTCCCCTAAAAATTTGACATAGTTTGGCCCAGTAGTTTTCATTTTATGAACATTTTTTTGTTCGCGTTTCTTGGGACCTATATTTTTTAAGAGGCGCGGCACCATTCGTAGGTCCACCCATACATAGCTAGAGACTAAAAAGTAACAAATAAAAAATAAAAACTTCGTTTAAAAAAACCGATTTCAAAAACTAAAATTTAAAAATAACTTATTTCTAAAGCTATTATTATTAATATATTATATATTATCTAAAACTCTTGAAGTCGTTGCAAAGTAAAACATAAAAATTACTATATTTTGAAAATTACTAAGCACCAACTTTAAGGTGTTTTAGATAATGTATATTAATAATAATAGCTTTAGAAATAAGTTATTTTATACATTTTAGTTTTTGAAATCGGTATTTTTAAACGAAGGTTTTTATTTTTTTAATATAATTATGCATTTTTATTATTTATATTGAATGTGTAATATCAAGTATGAGGCTATTTATCAATTTTAAAAAACCTTAATTTTCATGCGTGCCTGCGTTTATATTTTCCAATGACGCCTAGCGAAGCTAAGTATTATATAAGTATATGCACACAAGTTTAAAAAAATGTTTTTTTACGCTTCAGTTTACATAGACTCTATCTACACTTCCATTTCGTCTGAGTTATACGACGAAAATAGGAAAATTTTACCATTAGGAACTTGTGTGCGTGAAATACTGCACACACGTGTCAGAATTTGGGTCTAAAACATTCAATCATTTACTAAATAATAAGATACACAACTGATCTGTCAGTTTGTTTGTCAAAGTGTAGAATTGTTTGCACAAAGCAAGTGCATCGCAAATATTTGTCAGTGATCGATGTATTGAAAATGTATACAGTTACAACATTATTGACTTTGTAGGTACGTCTACCATTTAATTTTTTGACATATTGATTAACTATTGAAAACTTTGTGACGGCTCGCGAGGTAAGTTGGAGTGAGGAGCTATTTGGTTTGATACCTATGTCGCCATTTTACCACCGCACTGCTCGCCGGCGAATGGGAGTTCATCCACACTTCCTCGACACCTGGAAGTTATCCACTGTACGTGGCGCCCGCTCCTTTATGCCATACGTGAGCAAGCTGTGGAATGAGCTCCCTCCCTTGGTTTTCCTAGAGCGCTATAATATTGGGGCTAATCAAAAAGGGAGTAAACATATATCTAAAGTCTCAACGAGGTAGGCAACGCATCAGCTCCCTTAGTGTTGCAGTTGTCCATGGGCGACGGTAGCCACTTGCCATCAAGTGAATTAGTGACCAGGATTCAGTCTCACCTTAGAGAGTGGTAGCAAATTGGAATCACGCGGTTACCATCACCTATGGACATTTGCAACGCCAAAGGTGCTACAAATGCACTGCTGCTCTCTTAAGAGAGACTGGAACATAGTCACCAATGCCGGAACACAACTCAAGGTTGTTATGGCAACATACTTTAGACCAGGAGTGGTAGTCATCCAGTCGGGCAAATGCCCTATCACCTGACTGTCGGTTGTTTAGACGCTTTTTACGACAGGCCGCCCGACGTAGGAAATTGTATTCTTTCTCCGTTCGTGCACCGATAAAAATAAATTTAAAAAATATATTGTAGTACTGCAAAAATTATACTGTTGCTGAAAAAAGTACATTTATTGTTTGGTGCGTCAGTTGACGTCGGCAGTGCGCCTCGCTTCCGCTAGCGCACATCCGCCGTGACGTCACTGCCGGGGCGGCGAAAACCGGGGAAAAGACGATGTAGGGCGACCACGGGTTGCATATAACCGGATAGAAATTGAGAAATTAACACATGAAATCCATGATACAGCATTTAATTTTCTAGTGGCTGCCACGGGAACCGTTCTATGAATGTAAATGATTAATAATAAGTAAGTCTTGGTAGCGTAATGGCTAGCGCAAACGTCCCAAATTCAAAAGGCGCGGAATCGATCCTGGCCGGAACGCATGCACCACTTAGGGTGCTTTTCCACCAGATATGTGCTATCCTACATTGCTATGGATGTGTTTGATATCCACGAATCATATTCATTGGTGAACATAGCTTAGCAATGATGAAAATTGATTCAATCAAGATATGTTTTTTATGTGGGAGGATGCGTGCTATGGATGCCTGCTATAGGCCGTCGCGAATGGTGTAGCTATGTGCAGAGCAGAATACCTACAGTATTAACTAAACTAAACAAAACTATAAGGCTGAAATTTGGAACACCCGTCTATTTATGAAAATGAAAATGAATTTATTTATTTCAAAATGGAATCTGGATGGATTACTTATTGAAAGTCATGACTCTACCACCGCTTCCAAGGCAATTTTAGTTACTGTTTAAGGAGAAGAAGCGGCGCAACGAACTCCCCAGTAACACATCTTTATTTTGTAATTATTATGTTTAATCACTCGTCTTTTTATTTTTTATTATGTAGTTTATAATAATACAATGTTTTACAAAGTAATTTTTATGAATGATTATTGAAAAAGCTTGATAGCGATCGCATTATTCCCATTCGGTGCAGTCGTCTAAAAATTCTTTCGTTGTATAATAAGCCTTCTTGCACAAACGTTGCTTTACTAATTTTTTAAACTTATTTACTGACAGTTCTTGAACGTTTACTGGGATTTTGTTAAAGAACAATTACACTTTGCCCCACGAAACTACTTTAAACTTTATGGAGCCTACACGTGGGAGTTTCTAATTTATTTTTGTTCCTAGTGTTTTTACAATGTATATCACCTAATCTGGGATAATCCGTGATATTTTTCTTAACATATAGAACATTTTCAAGTATATACTGTGAAGCCACTGTTAAAATAGTTAGGCACACTTGCATACTAGTAAAACTTTCTAAATTGTAACATGCATAGTTTTTAGTAAACAACAAAAAATGGCATTTTTGCGTATACGCTCATTTGTTATGAAGTCCTCGATATGTACTCTCGATGCTCACCCTACACTCCACCACTCTGCAGCATCAATTTGTTAGAGAAACTTTCCCATTGTGTTCGCTACTCGTAAACTTTTATGGTCTGTATTATACTATATAATATTAATATACAAAGAGCTGTCTGTACGTCCGTTGCAAGTCATTGCACGCCGTTGTCGTTTCGGATTGATTAATGAATTGTTTTTGTTCAGTAATGTATAAGAATTTTGTTTTATATCTGTAGATAATTTTGGAAATACAAAAGTGAATGTTCATTGGCTTTCTAGTACATTTTTTTTATTGCAGGAGTAGAGCAGACAGGCGGATGACGCACTTGATGAAAAGTTATATATTCAAATTCAAAAGTATTTATTCAAAATAAGTTCCACTGGAGAACACTTTTTGAAGGTCATACATATAGGTGAAAATTTAATATTACTTCCTTGTCTATGTACACCGCTTCGCAACGTGTTATTGCTGTTAAGGAGAAGAAGCGGCAACAAACTCCCCAGCAACACGTCTAGCTAAAAATTGTTTTTCTTTATATTTGTTGTTCAATTTATATTTAAGTACTTTTTAAAAAAAGTTTTATACAGAATTATGTTACAGAATGACTTTTGAAGAATTAATGGAGTTGTAGCAAACAGTGCGTATTCAAGAAGAGTTATTATAAATGTAAAGACATGACGTACTAATTTTTTTTTTGCTTCAACATATCTCCATATAATTATTTCTTACGAGAATGGCAAGTGTTACGCGATGTCCATCACAGCAGTCATAGAGTATATTAATATCACATAGACATTCGTCATAGATAATAATATGATCCTGGCAACAGTATGATATAATTGCTGTTTATAGCAATGTTGTAATGTTATTATTTGGTAGGGTAGTTTCGTAGTATTTTGGTATAAAAAAGCGGTGAGGCGTGTAGACGGTGTTCATTGCTTACTGTGTGGTGTGAATAGTCACACCAAAGGCTGGACAATAAAGGGGAAACTGCCCAAATAGTTAATATTTGGTATCTTCGGTACTTTCTTACCCAAATATCTGCAAGGCTGTTTACACAAGATAAAAACGTTATGCTATTTATATTATATATACAAAGATCTTAAGTACTACCTGATAATATTTGTATCCTCGAAGGTTTTTATCTGTTTTCCGTATTAACAGATTTTGGCACGTACGTGAAACTGCTCAGTTTTAACCTTGCTAATTATTTAGAAATATATTATTCTATGTATACGTGACGTAACACAGAACGAAAGATCCTCCTTGTACTTAAAACGTTGAAATACCTATTCATAACAACTTTAATTATTTTTTATTAAGTACACATATCGAAAATGAGTCCCCATCTTCTCATTACGCAAGTCATATTTGAGACTGTAAAGAAATAAAACGACAACGCAACGAGCGACGCGTTAAACGCGTTGACAATTAAAACGCTGTTAATGGTTAAAGTAACAAATGTTATTTGTCCCGGAGGGACAGTTGATTGTCGGGGATGGGGAGAGCCAGGCCCATTAATCCCATACTCTGAGTAAGGTTTATCAGATTTGATGCTATTTACTGTATTGCATATACTTAAGATTTTTGAAGTGATAACTTCTTAAAGGAGGGTAAACCGCTTCGTTACGTAACGCGTTACGGCGCCAGTCTGTCTGGCTTCCCTTTCTCTCACGTTAGATTAGTTTAAGTTATCACTTCTGTCTGGCGTCCCGAGACGCACGTCGTCTTTTTTTATGTTTGCTAGTAGGCAAACTGGCAAACGGTCCACCTGGTGGTAGGTGGCTACCGTCGCCCATGGACATCTGCAACACTAAGGGAGCCGATGCGTTGCCAACTTCGTTGAGACCAGGTATCTGTTCACGCCCTTTTTGAAGAGCCCCATATTGTTATTATATAATGTTTATGATATTAAAATAGTTACATTGTATTTCTATATTTTGTATATATAAGCTCTGTGTACATATGTATTATTAAAATGAAACTAATCATACAAGACATGGGCGCCGCACCGCTTCGGCGCGAGCGGTAGATATTATAATCAATTACCGTATTAAGAGGGCTGGTGCCTACCTCGGCCAACGGATCAGTATGGCGATCCAGCGAGGAAACGTAGCCAGCCTTCTGGGCACCTTACCCATAGAAGACTGTGATCTGGGCTCAGTATTCTACTTATAGTCTTGAGGGACTATGGGTAGAATACAATACAAATAAGTTAAGTTTTCTTACATTGTATTCAATAGTATGTAATTTATATTATATTTAGTTTTATTACCGTATTGTTTTTATATTTATAGGCAATTTAAGTACCTATTCCAAACTGGGCCTCTAAAACCGTTACTTAAATTGTAACCATGACATAGAACAGATGGACGGTAGTCTGCAAAAACAGAAGTAGTGGTCACATCTTTGAATAGTGCCTATTTATTTTTTACATTATTGCTCAGTCTTAAATAATTACATTCCCTATAAAAAATGCTTACAACTAACTATCGTCCCCACCAACGTAGCGCGGCGTTCATATCTAAATTGTACAATACAATTATGTATACCACAACATAACACAATAACTAGGTATTACTAGCAGTGCCAGCGAAACTTCCAGCGCGACCAATCCTCCGGTTTTGTCAGTTTTCTGTATTGACAGATTTCGGCATGAATTTGGACTACTCAGTTTTAAACTTTTATGTGCACGTCTGAATTAGGTTAAAATCACGACTTCGGGCATTTCCGTGACGCTTCGTTTATAGCTGATTCGCGCGCATGTCGCAACTTGTTTTGCTTACTTTGCATTGTTTCTTGATTTTTACGGGTCAGGTCGGTGTTTTTGTGTATAATATAAAAAAAAAAAATTTAAGATAATACTGTTATTGTTCACTAAAGTGAAAGAGCTGAAACAAGATTTAATCATGTCAAAAAGAAAGTCTCATAAGGATTACAATCTATTAGTAATGTATAGATTATTTATTAACTACAAAGTAAGAATCCGGATAGTCGACGGTCTTTGCCGAATAGTCGCCGACTAGTCGGCACATCTCTACTGCCCGTACTCACCAGATATCAAATGGAAGCATCTAAAGTGTTTATCATTAACGGTAGTCCATAAGCAGTCTTCTATCTTCTATTATAAGACGCCCCGACAATTTTTATCATCAAACTTTATTAAAACAATCCCATTAAATGACACTATTTTAATTCGTTTTTGTTAGAAACCACCCTCGCGTATAACCAAATGATCTGTAAGTTTTAAGAAATGTATTTTAGTAAATTAATATTGCTTACACAAATGTTGTATAATGTTATTGGCCAAGTGCGTGGTCCAAACATTTGGAAGGTTTTCGTAGAGGCAGGGTTTTGAAGGTGCCAGCATTGCCATACAGCGAAACAACGCAACCAGCCTTCAGTTAAATGGTTTATATATACTTACTAGCTTCTGCCCGCGTCTTCGTCCGCGTGGAATAACAAAAAAGAAGGTAAGCTTAAAAAAAACCGATTTTGAAACATTCTTCATTGGTACTCCGCTCCTATTGATCTTATCGCGATGATATATAGCTAATCGGTTATTTACCACTGAAAGAATTTTCAAATCAGACAGTGGTTCCTGAGATTATCGCGTTCAAGCATACATTCAGGCTCTTCTGCTTTATATATTAAGACTATAGTTGTTTCTAACATAGAGGTTATGTTAAATCATGTTCCTCTTTTATGAGCTAGAAAGCAAATGAACCAAGGATAAATGCCTGTCTTTTGTTTTATGGGAGCAAATAAATTAATAAACAAACAAATTGAGAAAACATGGCAACGGGCTCATAGAATTTGAAAAATATATAGCCTATAACCATCTACGATTAATTCCTCGTCGAATGGTTGTGGTTTCATGCTGATCGGTCCAGTAGTTTTCGAGTTTACCTCGGGCAAAGAAAACAAACTTTGCTTATATATATATATATATATATATATATATATATATATATATATATAGATGATAACTAAATTAAGTTTTGGTGCTTAATTGGATTTTTTTATAAGTTTCATTTTTACTTATGTTTAGCTGGAATATTTAACATAGAGAAGAGAAGAGATTTGTATATATTGTAAGTTATAAATATTAACATTGGCTGCACATCCTTATTGGAATTATTTAAGAATATACGTTACGCCTTCTGGACTTCCTAGAATTAACAAATTTCTACCCCTTCATACAGTGTCCTACTAAAACTTTTTCACATCATATGCAACCATTTAATGAGACAATATAATAATAACAGTGTTACCTAGATCGCGAGAGCTAAGTCTCAAGCTCCAGGGGTAGAAGTGCTAAATGGCATTGCGTGCACACCCCTTTGCCACTCACACCCATGTTGCCCCTGCCTTCTATGGCATTTTTTGGGGCCTATGCAGGGAGTGGCGAGTCACCGTCTTCCCATTTTTCCATGTTCCCTGAACATTGCGACGGGCAGACGCCATAGTCCCCATATTCCCAGACCCCTAGTATCACCAGCAGTTCACCCCTATAGCCCGGTACTTTTTGTCCTCATTTCCGACAATAATCCTACAATGGCCGGGCTTGTCCTTGGGTGCATTTTTATAAATGGTGTAGACAGGGATAATCGCCGGTCAGTGTCAAGCCACATTTAGATTGAATCTGTCAAAGGGTCTCTACGCATTGGCCTTCCCCGCGCAAGCCCTCCAAATATCCGGGTCATTTTTATGGCCCGTGGTCGTCAAAGACATACAATAATAGTGTTAGAAATAATACGATATATTAGACTTTATTCGGGTAAATTCATATAAAGCCTATTCCAGATTTTTTATTTAAATGACTTTAATGTATAGATACGGTATATTTATAATATTATCGATGTATACATTATTAGAAAAAGAAAAAGATTTTAGAAAAAAACATAAACTTTTTCTATTATCTCTCTTTAACCCCCTTAATATCCAAATATTTTACTGCCCCGAAGTTAATGTTGTGAAGTTTCTATAACTTAGATGTCAACAATTTTATGTTAGGCTATTCAAAATATTTGCATAGTTCTTATTCTTTGCATAATAAGGATCACAATGAGAGGCGTATTAAATTTAAAGAGAATGTAAGTTTGTTTTTGGTATAAATAAGTTCGCTACAGTTGTGAACAAATGACGCGTACATTTTTTATCTCTTTTTGTATTATTGATGTTGTGATTTGTAAATATATTTAATAATATATCTTAGGGACTGTATGAATTTAGATACAATAGTGAAAAAATACGTTAATAATGTTAAGTACATTTAGTTTGCATAATTAAAGACATGAGTGGATGAAGGTGATAAGTCGCATAATTCTAATTCTGAGTAAATCGAGATAAAAGTTTTACTTTTATTTGAAACTGAACTGAACTTAACACCTTTTTCAACCCTTTATTTTTTTAAATATGCCTTATATCTATGGTCTAAGGTCTGTAGTCATTTGGTATCGACTTATAACCTTCATTTACGCAAAAAAAGCAAAAAACCGAATATGCGACATACCACCTTCATCCACTCACGTCTTCAATTATTCTTGTCATGTTTCCGTCTAAAGTTAATAATTAATTTTGTTATGTACCCTCTCTTTTTTAACCGATACAATCGATCATTTCCTAAATTAAATAATAATGTTATATTTCTATTTATTTTGTGATTAACGCCTGTTTTGTATAAAGTAGTGGTCTATAATTTACCATAATTTTATGTGACAATATTTATCTCTAATATGATGTGGAAATTGTATAGGTTATAATTCAAAATCTCTGTTGTATATAGACGGTATTTACTACTTTTTATTTTCATGTTGGCAGACGTGATAGACTTTACTTTTTTTTAACTTTAAATATAATATCTTATATCGAAAATTCCCAAACAATAATATATTACATTCTTGTCATTTATAACCCTTTTAATTAAAATAGTTTATCAATGATTTAATCTGCTATCGGTTGTGCCAATTTGCTAAGTTTCTTATACTGTAATATTGTTGGAGGGATGGCGAGTGTTCTAAAAATGTTTGTAGAGCCAGTGCATGCAATGTATTTAAGGTTTTCGGATTATAAGTATAGTGACCAGTTGCTTTTCTTTTATTACCGTAAACCTTTGTCGAGTTTTTGCAAGTATTACAATAGTTAAAGCCTGTTTAGCAACAAATAATTAGAATCTTATGAATGAAAACTCATCAGTAACAGTAAATAGTTAGTAATAGTTAGCTAGCTAATGAGATACTAGAAAGGATAATCATCCAGTACTTTATTATTTATTTATTTAGGTTTATGGCTTGGCAGCTAGGCCTTTGAGCCAGATCTTAGTTTACAATATAGTTTCTTCATTTCATTAAGCCTATGTGTAGCACAGTTGAACTGTAGGTTATCAGCTGGTGTCATTCAACGGAGTTCTTGTGACAACTCAGAAGGCCACATTTGACTATACAGTTCACATTTGTCACAAAACACATAATTACTACTCAAAAACTATCAATATCCTACAACTATTGTTCATTTTAAAGTAATTTTACACATTTTTAGAAAATAAAACTGCACAGCACAGCATCTCCTTTCCTTTCCTGCCACAAACTCCTCCTATCATCCAGTAAAGAACCTAGAGTGCGCGCCAGGAAAGAAGTACCACAGATGTGGCGTTGCGACCGCTACTTAATACTCCCAGACTAATTATTATTTGCTAATCCGTAGATAGATGAAGGTAATTAGTACATCTATTTACGGATTATATTAACTAATTATACCTATCATTATAAATGATCTCCCAAATGACCTGCAATAAATGTTCAAAATAACCATAAATCAAACAAATATAACCTGAAAAGATCCTATTTTGCTTCCCAAAGCGGACCATTGCGCTTACATGTGCAAACCTGGGACGAAAACAGAAGCATAAACTAGAATGATGATAACCCCGCGTTTATTATCAAATCATCATTAAACACTTGAATGATGGTATTCCTCGACTCTGGTTCTAGTTTTGATACAAAATTAATATTGAATAAATAATTTTTTTTAAATGTCACTATGTATCATAACTCTCGTGACTCTGAGGCACGCATAAGGCCATAAGGTTATATAGGCATAATGGACAATAAATAAAAAAAACTGAACTACAAATACAAAATATTCCATAATTAAAGTTGTTGTAAATTTATTTCCTGGCAACTTTCCGAACAAAATTCGATCAAATAGCTGAGTTACCAGTACCACTTTTAGTTGCATCATTTTCCGTGAGATTTCTTTTGTGGCGCGAACTCTGACACGTGACGGCAGACATGAAAAATATATATCCATCTCATTTTTTCAGTTTCAGAGCAAATAAGAAGAAATCGGGGGCTGTCGCTAATTTGAAAAACCTCACAAGATGAACGGGATTCGAATTTATCTAAATTAAATTATTATTTTTACCGAGCACTGCGCAAAATCTGCGGAGTGACGCTCGCGGACCGCGTTCGTAATACCGAAGTAAGAAAGAGAGTTGGTCTGAAAGAGAGTGTCGGGGTGAAGGTAAGGAAAGGAATGCTCCGGTGGTTCGGGCATGTGGAAAGAATGTATGATGAAAGAATGACTAAACAGATATACAATGCAAAAGTGGATGGATGCAGAAGTCGTGGAAGGCCACGACACACCTTCCATGATCAAATTGATCGTGTACTGGCAGAAGGTGATGTCAGGAGCCTTAAGAACAGGCGAGCGTGCATGACAAGAACTATGAATGTCAAAGAAGCAAGTGAGGTGTGTAAGAATAAGCCTAAATGGCGCTCTGTTGTTCGTGCCTACCCCGCAAGGGACCTGGCGTGAAGTTATGTATGTATGTAAATTATTTTATTGATTAAATTATATTAAACAAACTTGAGATGTGTTCCAACATTAGTAGCCAGGTTCAATTTCCCTTTAGAGAGCGGCAGTACACTGGTAGCATCACTGACTGCAAATTTGCTATAGGTAGTTAGCTAATATAAGCTATTTTTTTTTTATGTTTGTGTGTACTTATGTTTGTGTTCTGAAAGCAGCCGACATAGTCCAAAGAATACTTACAATTTTCTTACAAATGCATCCCTTATTGCTCGCTTTTAGGGCTGCAGTAGGGTTCTAAACCAGTCCTTTAATGGTAGGTATACACTTGGAATGAAGAGGGCTACAATTAGATTTGTTTCTAACGAGTATTTATGTGCCGTTTTATTTCGTTAAACTGTTATTTATATTAGTTAAACTTTGGCAACATTTGGCCTGATGGCTTAATAATACTTTGGTGCGTGAATCAATTAAAAGCTTTTAAGAACGAGCGTTTCACTACACTTATATATATATATATATATATATATATATATATATATATATATATATATATATATATATATACATTCATAGTTCGTACATTCAAAATCATTGGACACTCATATTTTTTTACTGACTTCAAAAAGGAAGAAGCTCTCAACTTGATTGGTATTTTTTTATGTATGCACACATTTATGATCCGATTTACGTGATTTTTATTTGTTTGATGGGGAATTGCCATTTGGTCCCCTAAATTTTTATTTTGTTTTTATTGCCTTAAGTAGGCAAACAGGCAGACGGCCCACCTGATGAAAAGTGGTTACCGTCGCCTATGGACGTTTGCAACACCAGGGGTGTCGCCAACGCGACCTCTTGCCGACCTCTAAGAAATTTTATAACGCCCTTCTTAAAGAACCCCATGTCATAGCGCAACGGGAAAACCGCGGCGGGAAGTTCCCTCCAGATCATTGTTGTACGCGGAATAAATGTTCTAGAGAACCGTTGCGTAGTTGAGCGTGGGAGCTCAAGGGAATGAGGGTGAACATCCCGTCGCTGGCGAGCGGTGCGGTGGTAAAAATGAGGCGTTGGCACCAGATCAAACAGTTCCTCGGAACACTCTCCGTTGTACAGGCAAAAATGACATAGTTTTTTCATTTTTATTTTTTTTTGATTATATATGTATTTATATGTTACAGTCATAGTGATTACATAGTTAGTTACATAGTTAGGCGGTGGAAAAAAATTTGCGTCACATTTTTCAGTTACGCGTCACATTATTTTGCAGGATGGCCGAGTGTAGGATGGTGGTTGATCAACAATTCGTTTTAAACGAGTTGTTTATATATGGATTGTGAGACGAGCATTGTAATATTTCTTTACTTTATTGTGTTTTAATTAATTTTATTTATTTATTAACTTTATTTAACCAATTTCTGTAAAGTTGCATATAGTAGATCATTTTTCGAAAAATAAGGTCATAAAGAAGTTTCACTTATTACGTATGTACACTAGTACGCGCACACATGCTTTTTATATAATGACTGGTCATCATATATAATAGCAACATTGACTAGACAATGTGATAAATTAATCACTTTATCCGGATATTATTCATAATAGCGGGTCAAAGTTAACCAAAGTATTAAATTAAATATTTTATTATTGTAGTCTTTAAGAGTGATACCAAATAAATACTTGTATTGATCCCTGTGTTTTGAACGGCGAAATAATATAATTTCCTGCGGCCGGGCGGCCTGGCTTAAGAGGCGCCAAAACAACCCACAGCCAGGTGGTAGGGCATTTTCCCGACTGTATGGCTACCACCCCTGGTCTAAAGTATGTCGCCATAACAACGTTGAGTTGTGTTCCGGCATTAGTGACCAGGTTCCAGTCCCCCTTAAGAGAGCAGTAGCGCGATCGATCCATAGGCGATGGTAACCGCTTTCCATAAAGTGGGCCGTCTGCCTGTCTGCTGAACTCCAGCAATAAAAAAAATACAAAAAACTCCTAAAATAACAAACTCATTTTTTCCGTCAAACCATGGCCAGAGTCATACTAACAATCAGTCTCTAGAGACAAATAAAGATTGGCAATACGTATACCGGGTCCTACTAGTATTATGTAAAAATGTAAATGCGCATTGGTATCTGGCAAGGGTGAGGTCAATGAGCCGTGAGCAGTTAGCTGTCGGCTGATCGGGGAGGCAGGGCGGACCAGACGCTGATTTATTGACTATGGAAATTATGTTATGCCGAGTGTACTTCACTTCAGTGCGTTCCATTAGTAGCTCTCAACGCTCGAAATGATGATTGAAATAAATTGAATATTAAATATTTATTGTAATTATAATAGCATCATAATTAATAATATAACATTATCTCATACTAATATATAAAGCTGAAGTGTTTATTTGTTTGTTTGGTTGGTTGACTAAGATTTGAAAAATTCTTTCAGTGTTAGGTAACCCATTTATCGAGGAAGGCTATAGGCTATATCATCACGCTAAGAAAATAGGAGCGAAACACCGATGAAGAATGTTTCAAAATCGGTTTTTTTAAACTATTCCACGCGTACGAAGTCGCGGGCAGAAGCTAGTAAATAATACAATCATAATATGTATTATATAGTCATAATCACAACAAATGGCTTGCAACGAAAACTACAAAAAAATTGTATGCCTGTCAAAGGCGAAACATGTAAATTTTACCTTAACTTACGCGTTCCTCTATTAGTAGATCACAATGCCCAAAATGCTCCGTTAGCCGTTCCACAAGGCGAGCGTGGACGTTGTAGTTGTGGCGAAAAGTCACTAATGACGTGATCACTTTCGATCACACAACGCTCACAACGACCTATGTCAAGAGGTGGGTGGAATAACCGTTGCACTTGGTTTTACGATTGTAACGCCGTTATACAAGTGGAACGGGTAAAATAGTGGTCGTGAACGTGTTCGTTGTGAGCTACTTATGGAACGCGCTGGTGGAAGACTGAACGAAAGATGCCCGAATCCGAGGCCTTAGTTTGTGTATTTTCTCTATGTAATGTTGGTGTACAACAAAGTGTTGTGTTGTGCTGTCTATTGTACACCAACATGACAGAAAAAAACTTAAATCTTGTACGAGAATCACTGGTTAGGACATTCTAGCTGAAACGTAATTTAATTTTCTAATAAGAAATATTTTGAGATTTTTTTTATAAAAGAATAGTATTTGTATAATTTTACGAAATAATGTTTATCGAGTATGTCTCTTTAAAAACTGTTAACTTTTGGAATACTTATAAATAGGCTAGAGTTTTCTCCGCGGCTATGCCACGGATCAAACTCTTGAAAACCGCTTAAAAATGTTAGAATATCAGTCTAATGTCCTTCCTTCATCTTGTCGTTGTTGAGTGTAATTACTAATGGATGTGTCCAGTTGTATTAATATGTGAGTAATATTTTTTTTTATTGCAGGAGTTCAGCGGACAAGCACAAGGCCTACTTGATGGAAAGCGGTTACCATCGCCAATTGTGATTAGCAACACTAAAGGTGCTACAAATGTTGCTCTCTTAAGGGAGACTGGAATCTAGTTACTAATGCCAGAACACAAAAGGATGTTATGGCGGCATACTTTTTGACCAGGGGTGGTAGCCATCCAGTCGGGCAAATATCCTACAACCTGGCTGTAGCTTGTTTTGTCGCCTCTTACGACGGGCCAAGTCTCAAACAGTGTTATGGACACAGAGTACTTTATATATAGGGTAATGGAGTCTTTAATTAATGAAGCATGCTCTCACAAATTCAATAAAAATCCGTTGCGTGGTTTAGGCGTTAGTGGATATACAGACTGTCTTTATATCTGTCTGTCTGGCTGTAACAGACAGACGAAGGAAGGCGACTCTGTTTTATACTATGTAAAGAAATTCGGTCTTATTCACATTGAGTTCTAGTAAATTAATTAAGTTTTTAAAGAAGCTACAATCTTGCTCTAAGTCAATATGAATAAGACCGATTGTAA
This sequence comes from Dendrolimus punctatus, assembly GCA_012273795.1. Lineage (NCBI taxonomy): Eukaryota > Metazoa > Arthropoda > Insecta > Lepidoptera > Lasiocampidae > Dendrolimus > Dendrolimus punctatus. Next base: position 613,458 of record CM022554.1, on the reverse strand, counting down.
TCAAATAATAATTATAATATCTTATGATTATATTTAATTTGCTCAAAAGTTAAGCGTTGCTATAGAATGTGGCAACGCCACCAGCCTTTTGGGAACGTTCCCGGTAAGTGACAGTGGTTTGGGACCAATAACCCTAATCTTTAGGCATTTTTCCCTTTTTTATTTAGTTTTACTTTTTATGTAGTTTATTTTTAAGTTTATTGTAGTTTTATCTATTTTTCTTCGAAAAGTTGTGCCTGAATAAATACTAAAATATCATTAAAAAAAATATTTAAAAAATAACATCGGCTAAATACTACAATACTGTGAAGTTCTTAAAAAAGAAATTATTGGCATTTTTTAGTCAAATGAATGTCAAATTATTTATAATACTTATACTCACAGAGTACTTTATATATACTGGTATAGAGTCAACAGTCATAATGTATATACTAACGCACTCTATCGGTATACGACACTATTCAATGGCAAAAACCGTCCAGGGGGTCTAGTATTATTTTGATTTTTATATTAAACTTTTAGAAATTGCGGGAATTAGTAATTTAACTCCTGCAATTCCCAAAAGCCTTTCCAAAAAATGATTATTTGTCAGTAAATAAAACAACAATTTAGCGGTAGCGTGATTTATTTTATGTTTACTTTTATTAAAATATTCAAAGGTATACACTTTCATTACATCATTTGTATCCACATCTAATCTGGTGCCGTTACGATGATTTACTTACAAGTTTTACCGTATCTGAGCACACAACAACCTCTTTCAGAAGAAGCCATAATCCAAGTCATCAGAGAACAAATCGTGAGGCAAATCGGTGTTCAGGGTACATACGTAAGTCCAACGTGATCACAGAACACTAGTAAACGTGATAAACGAAGTCTTCGGAGTCCAGGAATCAAACAAAGTTATCGAAAAATAATCAAATCACAATCAAAGTACACAGTAAACAAGCAACATACATTTACGAGTGTAACTCGTATCGATCGGAATGTCTTTTTGGTTTTGACATAATTGACATCTTTGAAATAAGTTTTTGGTAAATCGACAATTCATCAAAAATCCAGTAATTAAAGTTAAAAAGAGCTTTATAATTTGAAAAAGGTGAGGAATAGAATTTACACACTTTAAAATATATTTATTAGCTGACATGGCTTGCAAAAACATAACAAACATTTCTTAAACAAGTATTAAAACAACTGCGTATAACGAAACATATTATTTTCTTTCATTTGGTGTTCAATTTGAGAACAGTGACATCTACTGCAATACGTACGTACTAATAGAACGCAAAAAATCTCTAAGAAAAAATTATTGTACTGACTTTTATGACACTGCTTATACTACACAGAGTACATTGTATATATATGTAGATATTTAAATAACATAATAAATATTATGTTATTTGTTGTAATAACTTTTCTTCAGTTTCATACCACATCATAACAAGTCACTTGAAGACAATAATGAAACCAGCATTCATCATTTTAGGAATACTTGTGTTCATTGGGATTTTGGCGGTTTGTGTTATTGTTAAATATGCAAACGATAGGAAACAGGAAAAGCATTCAAGAATATGAAGTAGACATAAATACAATCCATGGTATCTACTGTATGTAACACTAGCTATTTCCGTTAAACTTTAGCTTGCTGGTCACTGAATTTTAAGTAATGTGGGGATAGAGAGGGGAGAGGGGACGAGTGGAGAGGGGAGGAGTACTTCTCCCATCAGCAACCCCTATGTCTAGGAGATATGTAGTTCTTGAGATATTTTTTCATTCGTTCGTGTCGTTATAGAGTGTATAGTGCCGGGATGTCATTTCAGGCGTGGGGCGGTCTGTAGCGCCCCACGGGAAGAGTTAAGCGCGACGGCATGTGAGTGAATAAACCACTACACCCACGCCACCCGCTTATGGTGGCCGGAGGTCGCTGTCCGACCTCCGGCGCCGGCGCGCCCTCCTTTGGTGGAAGCGAAGCAAGGTCCGCTGACGTTCCCGCTCCGGCTCCTCCTTCGTAAATATGACTTGCTCGTAGAAGGAGGAGACGGCGTCCCATCCGATACGGCTTCCGACTATGGTGCGTACCACGACCGGGAAAGTCTAATCTAATCTGACCTAAGTCTCTGGTCGCGACATTCAACTAAAGCCAAAGCCCCAAAGCCAAAAGGCCTAAAGAGTGTCACAACCGATATGTAACCATGGTCGCTAAGCAAAAAAACTATTTTCGTATTTAAAATCAATAAACTAATTCAAAACTGGTTTACAAAACTTAACTGTAGTTGGTGTTACAAATACACCATAGGCGATGGTAACTGCTTTCCATCAGGTGAGTCGTCTGCCTGTCTGCTTAACTCGTGCAATTAAAACATTTACTGCTCCTTGGAGCAGTAAGATGCTTTTTTTTTTAATTTTCAGCTACAATACGTGTATACACGTACGTTTTCTGTTAAACATCATTAACAATGACAATGTGATGTAACAAATAACGCATTAAGCCCATCGCTTCATCTGCGAGAAACGGTCATTAGCGCTGACATTGTCCTATTGGAAGTAAGGACATTACATAACAATACTTTCTTCAAAATACTTCTTCTCTATAATAAACCGTCACTAAAGTCACATTGAATGGCGATTCAATGTCAAAAACTTCAAAAATTATGTTTAATAAAATTGAACCAAAAATTAAATACCTTGCATTCATTTCCAGACTATGAAGGCAGCTTGCATAATCCTATCAGTCTTGATTTTCATAGCAATGTTGGCGGTGTGTGTAATGGTAAAATTTGCAACTGACATAACAGTAGAGGAAAGGAAGAGAGATTCCCTATCTGCCAGTGGGGTATACCAGCTAAGCAAATCAATGGGTGTTGTGCACCTGAGTGAAAATTACAGTTATAATTATGCCCAGAGATTTCCTTTCGTTGCTGCCGTGACAAAGAACCACACGAAGACGTATTCCTTCGCCTGCTTCGCCAGTGTCATCTTGGTCAAATGGATTGTCACCTCCGCCCATTGTAGACAGCACGGTGCAACCCATAGAGTGTTACTCTACTACGATTTCGCGAGAAATTACTCCCACACGTACCCAATTCTCTTCTGGAGGATACACGAGAAATTCAACTCGAGTAATCCAACCCCAAAATTTGATATAGCTGTAGCTAAATTGAATATAGATTACTACCCCTTCGTGATTAAATCTGCTGTATTTGATGATCGAGAAGCCGATGACGTAGAAGCTAGTGTTTGGAAAACACTATCGACCATGGATAGAAGAGCTTATTTGACGAATGATTTCGATAAGTTTTATGTCAAAATCGTTCATAAACAAAGGTGCTATGAGAGCTATGGAATAGATTTAGACGATAGTCTGACTTGTATAGACCTATCAGATTATGAAGATTGTTTCTTCCAGGAATTTGGTCCCGTTTTTGCGAAGGATAAAGTTGTGGGTATATTAGCGGTAAAGCCAAGAGACTGTGATACAAAGCTGGCCATATTTACAAACGTGTCGTATTATACGAATTGGATATTGAAATCGACACATACTGCCTTATACGGGTGATTAAAAATGTGAAAATCATTTGTAGTTTCTTTGAGAGGATTTATTTTACTTATATGTATTGTATAATATCCATATATCCTATTTTAATGTTTTTCATTTGCACACCAACGTACCAACCACCACTTTAGATTCCTTTCACACAATCCACAACTCGGGTTGTCTGGAAGAGATCGCTCTAAAGCAGTGGTTCCTAAAGTGGGCGATAACGCCCCCTTGTGGGCGCTGCAACCCTAAAAGGGGGCGATAAGAGACCCAGAAAAAAGGGCATTGGCAGGTGTAACCCATAAGAGTTAACTTGAGACCTCAGCGCTGTTGTGTACTACCTACTGCGCTTAAAAGTCTCGTTTAGAATGAATGTTTAATCTCCGCTAATGTAGCTCTCAATAAACAATTAATTTAATTTGACGTCATAGTGTTTTTTATGTAGGTGAAAAAATGGGGGCGCTAATCATAATTTCTTCTCAAAGTAGGCGGTATACAAAATAAGTTTGGGAACTACTGCTCTAAAGCAATAAGACCGCCCTTTGTTCCTGTCTTTACAGGGAATGATTGTAAATTATTTACTTTGTGTGCGTGTGCTGAACAATTAAGAGTTTTTTTATCCATCTATATTCCTTTAGGCCGGCCGCCGATTGCAATTTCTTGTCACTGTGACTTATTGTTACTGTCACCTGATGTCACCCACGATGCGCTCACTGAATCTGTTCTTGGGTAACAAAGCGCGTTCATTTTTGTAATGGACTTCAACGAGGTTGCCGTGATTTGTGCTCTTGAAATACGTAGAAGAAAAATGAAACGGAAAAGACGCTACTGGGTGCATCCTATATTCACGGAAAGATTATTCAAAGGAAAATTCTACACTATATATTCGGAATTACGCCAGTATCCACCTAAGTTTGTTAATTATCTTCGTATGTCTATAAACTCTTTTGAAATTAAATATATAAAATAAATATAAGAACAAAATTATATCGGAATATTGCTTTAAATTTTTTGCATATAATGCAGGCCTCTTTTCTACCTCTTCTATTAATAATTCATTGTCTATGTCTTCCTCTTGTAAAGAAGACGACATCTTGAAAAACAATAATACAGCCACACTTTTTTAAATAACATACGTCTACTCCGTACGCGCGGCGCCGACCGAGTGACAAAAAGTCACCAGTAAGCGGACTCCCATAGTAATGTACAGGGCGAGTGACAGTCACGTCACTCCGGTGTTGCCTGCCGCTGTAACTATTAGTCACCGTAATATCACGTCGCCATAATGGGCGCACTCAGTATAGTTTTCATTGCACTTGACTAAGTGACAAAAAGTCACGTTGACAAAAAGTCGCAATCAGCGGCGGGCCTTATTGAAAAGCTGGCAGTCAGGCAGACGGCCCACCTGATGGAAAGTGATTACCGTCGTCTACAAATTTTTGTAACACCAGAAGTCTCTGTCGTAATACAAGGCAGAGGGTATTTTAAACTTTTTAAAGCAGACAGATGTGAGTTGAAAAAGTCTTTCAGTGTTAGATAGCCCATTTATCGAGGATGGCTATAGGCTATATCACTATCACGCTTAGACCAATAGAAGCGGAAGCATGTTTAAAAATCGTTTTTTTTTTAACTTACTTTTTCTTTGACTATTCCACCCGGACGAAGTCACGGGCAGAAGCTACTACTAGGTACACCCTTCACAACACAGAGAAGCCTATGTTTTTGTTAGCCGCATCGCCAGTGAGACACGTTCAGGGCCACTTAGACCCCGTTTTGCATTGAATATTTTAAGATATGTGAACCTGGCACTTATCGGTCAACTCTGAAGGTTTAGGAATGACTAGCTGATACCAGCGACTTCATCCGCCTGGTGCGGTTTTTTAACTATCCCACGGTAACTCTTTAAGTTTTCGGGATCAAAAGTATCCTATATGTTGACCAGGGATACTACCACCATACAAAATTTCATTTAAATCGGTCGAGTCGTTTCGGAGGTTAGCCGGTACAAACAAACAAACAGAGATACAAAAAATTTGAAAAAATCTAAATTAGTTCTATTTCACATCCTCCTGACTCGGTTTTTAGCATTTTTTTTCATTGTACAGAAATTCGACATCTTCAGTTTTATTATATGTATGTATATGTCTTCAATACTACATCATCAATCATTTTGAACTCCTTATCTTAATAGCAAAGCGTTACAGCGTGAGAAATTGCAGATATGTATATTTTTAAATGTATTTATTTAAACAGTAATCATACATAAACTCATCGACGGGGCAGAGCAGAGAAGAATCATAAAAGCATTTAGTTGAAATAAACTGGTGTTTACTGCCAATCCTAAGTGCGTACCACCACTCGCACGTAACAATATGAAAATACTTAGATCACACCATTAATTCGTTCAAAATAAATGAGTCCACTACAATTATAAAAAATACCAACATAATAAAAATATAATTCTTAAGTTTTCGCGACTTGTATACATAATAAAACTACGTTTTAACGGTTTAAAGCGCGATGATTTATAAAACTTGTAAATAGAACTTTAACAATACTCGTTGGACAATTGTCAATTTTGTCGTCCGTGACCACGGCCACTGTAAAGCGGCCGAAACGTCGGAATAACCAAAATCAAATAAATTACTGCGCTTAAAATCGTTAAAATCTAGTTTTATTATAATAAAAATAACTTCTAAAATCTCTCTCATACATTTACAATCTAGGCTCAAGAATGTATAAAAGCGTATCAGTCTCCTTTTAAACATCTTCATCTACAAAACCCGAAACGGTTTGACAGACGCAATGTATATTTCGAACTGGCTATATCGGCGATTCTTATACATTGTACATATACTAGCTGTGCCTGCAAATTCGTACACGTAAGTTTTATTCGCGGAACCCCAAAAAAAAGAAATAAAAGTGGCCTAAGTTACTCCTTAGAACATCTGCTATCTGCTAGTGAAAGTCTCGTCAAAATCAATCCAGCCATTTCAGAGATTAGCCGGAACATCCAGACAGATAAATTAAAAAAAAAAAATTTATATTTAGCATAATATGCATTTAGTAAAAGACTGTTATTTTGAAATTACAAACAGACACTTCAACTTTATTTATCTGTATAGTAGATATATATATGTGAACTCTAAATAAATTTTAAAACCCTTTTCATTGACACCAAAACTTTGTACTCTCTCCGTCAACTCAAACCGTGCGAAAAAAAACATTACTAAAATAAATTCCGAGCCCTTCATCCACTGAGCCATCATGATTTAAGATCCACTAAAACACGCTCTTAAGTCATCCCCAACCCATATATTTTGATAAATTGTCAAAATGAAACCTCTCTTTCACTCCCGTGACGTTTCCGGTACGAGTGATAGAGACAGAATTATGAATTATGAATATTTTTATAGTACAGGGGTGGAAACAAGTTGCACTTAATTTGGATATCGCTTATAACTTGCACATTTAACTTAGTAACTTATAGTTATTTTTGTTTATACATAGACTAGCTCAAACTCGCGATTTTACCAAAGATTTTAGTGTTTAGCAAATTATCTTAGACCTTAGCCAATTAAAAAAAAATGAATAACCCCTATAAATAACCGTCATATCCATTTGTCTGTTGAATAGTTTTTTTTGTGGATAAATAATAGCAAAAAATATAGCTAAAAACAAACCAGCTTCAGAAGTAACTACAAAATCTATAATCACTACATAGTATAAAACAAAGTCGCCTTTTCTGTCCCTATATCCCTATGTGCGCTTAAATCTTTAAAACTACCCAACGAATTTTGATGTGGTTTTTTCCAATAGATAGAGTGATTCAAGAGGAAGGTTTATATGTATAATACATGCATCATATACTAAGGCAACATTGCTAATTTTAGAGGTTTCTATGTAGTGATGCCCGTGCGAAGCCGGGGCGGGTCGCTAGTCTTATATATATAAATCTCGTCTTAATATATATAAATCTCCTGTCACGATGTTTGTCCGCGATGGACTCCTAAACTACTCAACCGATTTTAATCAAATTTGCACACCGTGTGCAGTTTGATCCAACTAGAAAGATAGGATAGTTTTTATACCGTTGGAACCGGTAGGTGGCGCTGAGATCGGGTTCTAGAATCCTCTTAACAACGGAGAGCGATTTTGTTTTTGTGTGTTTGAGTGGGTCCCTGGATGGTTTAAATCCACAATTGGAACCGGTAGGTGGCGCTGGGATCGGGTCATAGATTTTTATTTTTTCAGAGCAGGACAACGTCTGCCGGGGCCGCTAGTAAGTATTATAAAATTCTAAACATCCGGATCTGTACATTAAATCTATTTAGAAAAGAACAACTAGAATCTTCTTCTTCTTATATATAAACATGAATGTTTTTGTCTGTATGTCCTTTATAGAATCGTAAACTATACATTTGATCATGCGATGATCTTTAGCGAATTTGTTGTGCATGAGCCAGAGAAGGTTTCCGAGTTGGTTCACATTGGACCCGGTAGGTGGCGCTGCTGTCGGCCTATCGACTGAAGCTTCTCCGGGCAGGACGACGTCTGCCGGGAGTATATAAATGATGAAGAACACGATGGATTTTTTTAAAGATTTTTTTGTACTCCCAAGGTGGTGCCATGGTTACCAAGACAGAAAGTGGTGAGTGGATTCAAGGGAAATCGAGAGTAACCATTACTTATTAAAGAACGCTTTGTGCCTAAATTCTTGAAAGAATCTTGTATACGCGTGAAGCTATTACATTTTCCACAAGCACTTAATATTTTTATCGCAGGAGTACAGCAGACAGGCAGACGGCCCACCTGATGGAAAGCGGTTACCGTCGCCTATGGACGTTTGCAACACCAGAGGTGTCGAAGAAATTTTATGACATCCATTTTAAAAAACCCCATATTGTAGCGCTGTATGAAAACCACGGCTGGGAGCTCATTCCAAATCCCCACGGTGCGCAAGAGAAACGTTCCAGAGAACCGTTGCGTACAAGAGCGAAGTGGCTCAAGGAAGTGGGGATGAATGTCCAACCAATGGTGTGGGGTGCGGTGGTAAAAAGAAACGAAGGCACACATTCTGAACAGCTCCTCGGAACACTCTCCGTCGGTAGAATTTTTATATCTACGTTACGCGATTTAGTTACGTAACGCGTTACGGTGCCAGTCTGTCTGGCTTCTCTTTCTCTCACACTTACGGCTGCAGTAGGCAGGCTACTCCTCTCTCACTCTAACCCTCAGCGCTAGCCGTATTTCGGTAATTAGATTAAATAATGTACATGCACAAAATTCTAATGAACATATTCAAGAATTTTAACTAAGAATCCCTACTAATATTATAAATGTGAATGTAAGTTTGTTTGTCACGCTTTCACGCGAAAACTACTCAACCGATCATCATGAAACTTTGCACACATATTCTTGGAGGTATTAGAAGTAACATGGGATACATTTTAAGAAAAAAAATTCCACGCGGACGAAGTCGCGGGCAGAAGCTAGTAAAATATATTTACATACATACATACATAACTTCACGCCAGGTCCCTTGCGGGGTAGGTACAAACAACAGAGTGCCATACAGGCTTATTCTTACACACCTCACTTGCGTCTTGACATTCATAGTTAATAGTTAGTAGTAGTTAGTTATTCATAGTTAATAAATTTATTTTAATAGTCAATAAAAGATTTTATTCATAAATAACCTAAGCTTTTCTCAATTTAAACAAAATCAATATTAAATAGTTCAACTTAGATTAGTTGATGTTATCACTGCTGTCGGGCGTCCCGAGATGTACAAGTTTTTTTTTCTAGTTCCCACATATCACAGACTTCATGACTCACATCCCTTCGCTCCAATATATCTACATTACAATACATCTATTGAGCAATATCGAAGTGGTAGATTAATGTGAAGAGGGGATACTATCCTTGAACAGAGTCGAGATTTGCAAACATTGATAGCTATTACTGATTTATTACTCGCCCTCCCGCGGTTTTTTTATTTATCTCAAATTCAATGACATTCATTTTTTCTTTCTTTATAATCTACTAGCTGACTCGTGCCCATTTCACTGGGCATCAGAAAAAAAATCATATTCAAATATACCACACGTATATTATATTTAACAGATACACTCTACATTAGTATAAGTTTAGTATTAAAATTAGAAAAAAAATTATAAGTTATTCTTAAGGTACCTACACTACAACATAAAAATCACAAAATTAATGTCACACGCAGTAACAAAAAAAAATCGTAATCGAAACCTGCGAAAAATCGAAATGTGTGCTGGGACACATTAGAAATGAAACTTCAACGGAAAAACGAATTGCAACGGACAAGTGGAAAAACGTATGCCAAAGGATAAGTGGGAAAATCAATCGCAACGGACAAGTGGAAAAACGAATCGCAACGTACAAGTGGAAAAACTTCAACCGACAAGTGACCAAATGAATCGCAACAAAATTTTTACTTGAAGTTTTACGGGCAGGTTTTCAAATTGGACAAGTACATTAACAATCTGCCCGTAACAGTTCAAATTAAAGTTTTAACCTTTATACAACTTTTTGAATTATTCAATTAGGACATCCCATTCGAAAGATAGAAAGAAACTCGTGATGAGTTTAAAAATGTAAGAATTAGACCATGTGACTGTGACGCTTTTTCGTGAGCGAAAAATAGTAAGACCTCCTCTATATAGAAGTTTCAATTTAAAACCTGTTTATAATATTTCTTTAAGTATATTTGACACCACATGATTTAAAACGCAAGTATAATTAAGCTAATGTATAGCTTTTATCGCGGGCTTTGAGAGCGGCGATCGAATGAAGAAATTCCGTAACGAAAATAAATCTAACACCTCCCACTCTGCTTACCATGCGCGGTGACGAGGGCTTGAGGCGGGCGCGGCGAGCGGAGGAATGCGGTGGCCACAGTGAACCGCGAGCTCTCGTAGCGTTTTTTTTGTGATTTATCTTAACTCGAAGTAAGAAAGAGAGTTGGTCTAAAAGAGAGTGTCGGGGTAAAGGTAAGGAAAGGAATGCTCCGGTGGTTCGGGCATGTGGAAAGAATGTATGATGAAAGAATGACTAAACAGATATACAATGCAAAAGTGGATGGATGCAGAAGTCGCGGAAGGCCACGACACACCTTCCATGATCAAATTGATCATGTATTAGCAGAAGGTGATGTCAGGAGCCTTAAGAATAGACGAGCGTGCATGACAAGAGCTATGAATGTCAAAGAAGCAAGTGAGGTATGTAAGAATAAGCCTGTATGGCACTCTGTTGTTCGTGCCTACCCCGCAAGGGACCTGGCGTGAAGTTATGTATGTATGTATGTATCTTAACTCGAGACCACCCTACACAAACGTAGGCCAGAACGCCTTGTCGTGGAGTGCCTTGACGTAGAGAGCATTGTCGTAGAGTGCCTTGACGTAGAGGAGGACCTTGTCGTAAGGCGCCTAGTTGAAGAGCGCCCTGTAGTAGGAATGTGGACATCACTACAATAAAAAACTACTACGGCATCTGCTTGCTTAAAGGCTTATTTCCTAGACTTAAACATTCTTAAATACATGACACAAACGAAAGCCATGAATCACCCTTAATAGGACCCACGTTCACACGTTCCCAATGTTTTCAATAAGCTGAAGTGCTGCCAATCTCTTAATACCAATGATACAAACCAATATTTACGCGGATTAAGTTGGGGAAACTGTAACATTGCTTTACATTACGCTTATTATAGTTCAACCGTATCACGACTAGAGATGTATAGCTATTGTAAAGGACAGCTATTTAGCGGCTGTACACAGAATCATGGCTTAATAGTCCAACACTGCACTTTTTTTTTTGTAAAAACCAAAATTTATGTTTCTACGTCTTGAAGTCGATACGGAGTAAAACATACAAATTAAATTACTACATTACAAATATTTTGTAATTTTGTAAAGTAAGTAAATGTTAAAGATTTGTTTTTTACAAATCTTTCCTCTTTATAATATTAGTATAGATCTTAAAAACTAAATTGGCTTAAAGGCCTAATTGCCAAGCCATAAATATTATAAAAAAATTAAACTAAACTACAAAAAAACTTATAAATTAAATATTATTATAATCATATTTATATCTTAAAGATCTAGTCCAGAACACTGTCGGTGGGGAGCGTTCCCAAAATGCTGGCCGCATTCCCAGCGTTGTATAGCAACGCTCATCCGTTGCCCTAAATATAGGCCAGCCTTTGGTCACGTGAGACCTCTTTGAATTGCCTTGAAAGGTATAGATAAAGTTGACAAGCTTCACGTTCCCATGGCCTTAAAATTCATCCCCGAACCCTGCTCCACTGACAAGTCTGACTGTGCGGCCTTAATTCCTACAACAGCAATAGAGACGCAGTTGCAAAATACGGTATGTTCTGTAACAACCGCCGTACACTTACCGAATTTGCACGATCCATTTGATCATGGAAGGTGTGTTTGTGTGTGTTCGCCTTCCGCGACTCCTGCATCCATCCACTTTTGCATTGTATATCTGTTTAGTCATTCTTTCATCATACATTCTTTCCACATGCCCGAACCACCGGAGTATTCCTTTCCTTACCTTCACCCCGACACTCTCTTTCAGACCAACTCTCTTTCTTACTTCGGTATTACGAACGCGGTCCGCGAGCGTCACTCCGCAGATTTTGAGCAGTGCTCGGATCTCAACCGCGTTTACTCTACTTTCATGCTCTCTTCCATACCCAACTTTCGCTTCCATACGTGAGCGTAGGTACCAGCACCGCGTTGTGTATGGCAAGCTGGGCCTTCTGGCTGAGTTTCTTAGCGCCTAGAAGTTTACCTAAAGCTCCATTCACACTGATCCCCAAATTCACTCTTCTTTCTATATCAGCAGTGTACCTTAAAGCCCTGTTAAAAGCACATCCAAGATATACAAACTCATTCACTTGTTCAAGCATAACATCATCGACCATATCCTTGCGTTCGTTCTGGTTTCTTCTTTTTCAAACACCATAACCTTTGTATTCTTCGCATTCAGATGTAAGCTCGCCTGACAGTGATCTTTCATCATTGTGACTAGTGTTTGCAGTTCGGATGGCGATTCGGCTTAAAGCACGGCATCATCCGTATAAAGCAAGGTCAATCAGTCTTAATCTCTGGAGACAATCGTCCAGGTATAGGATGAACTGCAAAGCCGACAGCATGCAGCCTTGCCAGACGCCAATATTGACGTCAAACCAGGGCGACAGGCTGCGCCGTTCACCCGTACGCGTGCCATACAGTGCTAGTGAGTGGACTAATATACTAAGCAGCTAAACGTAATTATATTCCACCCTTCGTTACCGATTCTATGTTTAGATCGACAGAACGGAAGTCTCAGATAAGAATATACCTACCCATTGATTGCCATATAATCATGCAGATACCCACGCATTATATCATTCACAGCGTTGTAGCAATGCTTATTGCGTGACCATACCTTTATAAGGTCATATTCCAGTAAACATGACATAAGTTTAATTATTCAACAAAGAAATCATTCTTAGTTCACAAAATTACAAAAATATCGATGACTCAGGCTTCTCTCGATTGCGTGAAATCTCCAATGTAGTCGCTGTGAATCAGCTGCATTGGAAAATCAATACAACAACACTTATACAAATTCATTTGTTGTTTACTGTGTTCTACACCTTCCAGCGGCGTGAAAGTAATTAATCCTAATACTATTGTTCATATACAATTATTTTATTGATAATTAAAACAATGTTTACAAGTTTAAAGCAGTAATTAGCGCTAAAAATTAAATTTACCACCGGTGTGAAGTTTGACTCAGGTGAACATTGCAGTCTAATTAAATCGCACCAGATGGCGCAGTTGTACTCGTGATGTTGTTACATACCGTATGGGCGTGTGAGTGCTTGTGTAAAAAAATATGTGTTTTGTGATGTTTTAAAAACAAATGCAAACTAAAAACGGTGAGTTAAGTGCCGTAATAACTTGTTCTATCTGTATATATCCCGGCAACCCGGTGAATGGCTCAGGAAACTGGTAGGAAGTGCGAAATCGTACATCTGTTCGATCAGATGTATAACCCGACCGAATTTAGGTCGCGTATTTTGCATTGCACTTCCTGCTTTATCCCACTCTTCTTGATTCGGACGTATTATATTCCCGCCATCTTGTGAGCGAAGCTTTCAGGATTTCTTAAAAATATATTGATCGTAAGCTTTCTGTAACCTAGTTTTATCGTAATTCCAGTTTTATACAAACGGATACACTTGTAAATTGTTTAAATTATCTTCCTGGTGTACTGTTTCATGTTTAATGCATGCTATTTAAGTTTTGTTGACATAGTCTTTTTGATATTTTAGCCTGAAAATTATTCAGTAGCAAACAAATGAAGGGTGAAATCTTTATAAAATTATAACATACTATAATTATCTGAAATACATAAACTATCGTCTTTAATTGGTATTAATTTCGTGATTGTATCAGTGTCCTTGTTGCGCCTACATTATGACATCAGAATTTTGAAATAGAATTTTTATACACAGACAATAGTTGTTTTTAGATGTCTTGGCCGTACTCTATATTCTCACGATTTAGTGTTTTAACTAACATTTACATAGTTATATTCGTCTATAATTATCTTATATTTGATTTTTTTTAGTTAGATCCACTCAAAATTAAGCTTAATAGATTTACTAATTTGTTGTTTTTTGTGTAATATACAATTAATGAAACCCAAAAACTCCGGACATCTATTAAATTAGACTTTGTCTTGAAAGGTCAATGCACCTTTCAGCCATGTTTGTTTACTATTTGTCTATACATGTAATAAACCAAAATAATTTCTTTAATATTTGTGGCTGAAATTATAAACATTCTTAATAAATATTTAAACAATTTGAGCTACTTCTACAACTGAATCCATACATAAATATGAAGAGTTAATTAAATGACTCATACAAGAGTCATGCTTGTAAGATAAATATAAAAGCATTAAGAAACTTAAACTCAAATATAATCTATGGTGTCTATGAAGTCTTGTTTGTTACATTCTATTCCCAAGCTAAACAAGTTTTGCTTATATTGTGGGTAATATAAAATGGACCATTATGGGTTTGATCCCAGACTTCCAGACCATAGTAAATAAGGGAACGTTTATAACATTTGCACTGTTAGTGATCAAACTTAAAATCTCAGTGTTCTAGTTAGCTTTTAAATTTCATTGGGGAAATGCATTTATGCATCTTTCGGATTCTGGGGGAGGTCCGTGAGGGTTAAAGAGCCTCCCCTAGGCTGGTTCTGTACACACCTTGACCAAGAAAGGAGTTGCAAAATGCTGGCCCCTAGACTATCTACTAAACCTACCAACATCCCTTTGTTTGTGAGGTGCAATGGAGTCATATCCAGTCAGTTTGCCAAGACCCTGGAGACCAGAACGCCACACGTCTGCAGGTGTGGTTCTGCTTGATCCACCACAGGTTCCACTATATCAATTGGAGGAGAGTGTAGCAATGCCTCTGACCCTATTTTCGCTGTCTGGGATAAAGGAAGTCTTCCAGTGATCTATGCTGGCAAAAACCTCCCTATCACAGAGTCTATTAAAATTCAATATTATGTAGTACACAAAATCCTTATCTAAAACTGTTTTAATGAGTAAACCAATTAAATATTTACTTAAAAGTATTATTTGAATGCTCTCAATATTAGATATTGAAATACCTTAATAGAGTAATTTAGTATACAATATATTTTTAAACAATGTATAACCTAATACAATAAAATAGAACTTATTCATATTGTATTCTTCCCATAGTCCCTCAAGACTATCAGTAGAATACTAAGCCGAGATCACAGTCTTCTATGGGTAAGGTGCTGAAGGCTGGCTATGTTTCCTTGCTGGATCGCCATACTGATCCGTTGCCTGAGATAGGCACCAACCTGATCACCTGAACTGTCAGTGAGTTATTTTGATAAATTTTGGTAGAGCTCATGGCCTCCGACACACAAATATTAAATTTAAAGTTTTACATGTGATAAATTAATCAAACAGTAAAAATCTTTTGTCTGCCAATATGAAAATAAAATGTAGTGAATACATACATATATACAATAGAGAGATTTTGAATTATAACCTACACAATTAGTAGTAGTAGTAGATCAGATTAGAGAAAAACATTGTTACTATAAAATTATGGTACATTATAGAGAACTATACAAAACAGGTGCTAATCATGGAATAAATAAAAATATAACATTATTATTCAGTTAAAGAAATGGCTGATTATCATTTAGTAATAAGGGGGGAGTACATACCAAAATTAATTAGTAACCTTTAAAAGAAACATGACAAGAACAACTATGCAAATAAATTGTTGTGTATTAAATAAATAATAATTGGTTAATGTCTTCAATATTTTAATCTTTTCCTTAGCACACCTGTTAGAAGCCTTGGCAGAGAGAAGAGAGGGTATAGATAACATATTTGTCTTTGGTAAAATGTGAATTAAAGGTTTGGATACTTTGACATTAAAGGCCTTACTTATAATAATCTCGTTAAGAAACAATTAGGTATCTCTTAACTAAGAGAATCAGACTCAGACCCTAATCAATGAATATCTTTTTTTTCACTTATAAATGTGTATTACCGGTTGTTTATCGAAGAGGAACACAGATAAACAAAATTTGAATTATTAACATAGGCTGTACCCGAAATTCGTCTAAAGAGGAGTTTATGGGTAAGATTTTCATTAATCAGTTACTGAGCAGCTTCTTTAAATTTAAGAAAGGATTATTAGTAAGGCCATAATTTTATTGTTCTGACATAAATAAATGTAACAATACATATAACTCAACATTGCCAACAGAGATTAGTACATTATAAATAAGTCTTTATTAACATACTTATCACAGTCCTTGGGACAGGATATTTTATAAATAATACTTATCATACCACTATACATATAGATACTTAAAATAATAAATAAATAAATCGGGCGGTATTATAATAATCCTACAATGCCACTTATAATTTACATAATATGAACAGTGAATACATAATAGCACATAACATAATATTATTATATGTTTTGGTGTATTTGACATGTAGAACCATGCAAGAGTGATTTTAGTTCTTAGGTACTTGCTTGTTTATCACTTAAGGCTACATTAAAGTTCAAAAACTCATTTGTTTATGTGTCACTGTCAGTTATTTTAAAAAACTAGTCTTGATTTTTTTTGTTTTACTTGACTTTATGTTGGTGGTTGGAAGACTTCACAACTTTACCAGAGTTTTCGGGGTGAACAGGCAACTTGCTTGACGGAGCTCTGTAGGGAGTTTTAACTCGGATGGACTGTTGCCATGAGAGGGGGATGAATCTGATGATATCTGGTACACAGATTCATATAATGTAAGCAATCTGAAAATTATGCAATTTTTAAGGCTTCTAATATGTTGCCCACTTATTGTTAGTTTGTAATTAAAGAACTATGTTATGATTTTTTAAGAGACACGAAAAAAATCGACCTTCAGTTATATATATGGTGCCCACCTCTAACCTATACATTACTTGCGATTTTACTATCGCATTGCGTTTATAATAACTTGACGATAACGTAGCAAGTCTTCTGGGTACCTTGCCTATAAAAAATGGTGAGCTAGGCTCAGAATTCTACTCATAGTCCTGAGGCATTATAGGTAAAATCCAATATAACTAAGTTTTATTGTATTGTTTATATTATAGTCTTATTTAATCAATTATGTACCTATAGTATCATTTTATTACTACACTAATTGACCCATGTCCACTTAGCTGGGTACCTACTCGAGATAAGCTAGGGCGCCTTCTTCTACGAATCTCACAACGCCCAAAATGTTCCGTCTGTCATTCCACATGGCGACCAGGGTGGTGGCGAAATTGTCACTAATCATCACGTCATTATTTTCGATTACACGACACTCACAACGACCCATGTCAAGAGCTGGGTCTAAGTGGGCGTTGACCACAGCATTAATTCTCTCTATTGATTGAAATTGAATAAGGCGCGATTTTCAAATCAGCCAATGACATCTGTGTATTTCGTCGTTAATGACATCAACGCTCCATAATCCATTCCACTTCAGTTTATGATTGTAACAACCACAAACAAGTGGAATGGGAAAAATCATGGATGATCGTGGTCATCGTGAGTCTCTTGTGGAACTTAGCCCTAATATATAATTGTCTATGGGAAAAATAATCCTCTCTCTAGTCGATTTCAAGAATATTTAATCCTGGGGACTTATTTATTGTTTAGTCAGTTTTTATCGGAATTAATATTTTACATAAAAAAATATTTTTAATTACAATAAAATATAACTTTCTACTGATAAAAAAATATCAGTAGTTCAAGATATATTACTTCCTACATACACTAGTGCCCACTTCGCTGAGCGCCACTAAAAAATTAAACACTATCAGACATAGCCTATGTCACTAAGGAATAATGTAGCTTTCTGCTGATGAAAGAATTTTCGAAATCGGTTCAGTAGTTCAAGATATTATATTTACAAACAAACTCACAAACTTTACCTCTTTATTTTAAATATATGTAAGTAATGTAAATGTTGAGAGTTGGCAAGTCTGCTTATCGTGGGTACACTATACAGCTTCCTGTCATATTTCTTGTACATACATAAAACCCACTACTTGTTTCTAAGAAACATGACCGCGGAACCTTAAAAAACAAATATCCGAAGTTCTGCAGATAACTCAAGATAACTTGTCTAAGTAAACACTAACCTAGACCCAAAAGTTATTCTTAAGCAAGGTAAAGTTTAATTTTATCAACATTGAAATAGTACAGACAGACAAGTTGTACGACGACCTTCGATAACAGCACGGTTCAAGTGAGTGTGGCGCGAAATGAAAGCGTGAGCGATTTATTAGCGTCATACCAATCCTATTTTTAGTTAAGGTTTCGCACCGTTTATAGATTAATTATGGAGTTCTGTTTTTAACCGACTTCCAAAAGGTGGAGGTTCTTATTCGGCTCTGTTTTTTTTCGCAAATTTGTTCGATTTTCACTTGTTTTTTAATTCGAAAGAGCATGCTTCGGAGGTGGTCCCAGTGTCACCAAGTCAGGGTCTGATGAGTAGTTCCCAGAGAAATCGAGAAAGCAATACGCGTATACACGTGCTAGTAATACAATTTCTACAGGCGCTAAACATATTATTTCTAAAGCTACTAAACTATGTTTAGTTACGCAAATACTTGAATAGTTTTACAATCGTAAGGTGGAGCACGCTTACCTAGAAGGTACCTATTCACTCTGCACTTGAAGACGCCCAGGATGTAGGTATTGCGAAAAATAGGCTGAATGTTACGATCTAACTAAGTAGACGGTGGTCTGTTAGATACGAACGTCGTTGGCTGCTTACGGCGTGACGCTATAAGCGTCCGATACATGAAAATGCACTATATAGTGGTATCTCTCAGATGCCCGACGTTTGGAAGCCTCACTCAGCTTAAGTTCGTCAAGAGTTGTCCGTTGTGACTATTATATTTATACCCTATCATATAAATCAATCGGTCTTTTTGAAAATTCGTTGCTCAGGCTTCGGGCCTCGAAAAATATTTACACGGTGATGCAAACTTGCCCTGCAGCTGTTTTATCACCCCTTTAAATTTGAATAATCTATTGTTCGCGCTAATCGCTTTGTTCACGCCGCCGTAAGTCGTCATAAAACCTTCTTTCCTCTGTTGATATTTCATGCGAATTCTTGGAAACCATTAAGCTGACCATTGTAACGATTTCAAGAAGAAGTGGGCGGCATTTTGTTAGGAGGCCATGTGAATGCACCAGTCGTGTTCTGTCTGCGAACGAGGCGTTACCTAGTGCTCTTTCGGAGCGAGTATCTTATAACGACGTACTTTGAGCGATTTACGTGATAACGATTTTCTGTCCTACGGTTTGGTTCGTTGTATTCGGCTATACGACTATTCGACGAACTGTGAATTACGTGCGTGTACTTCTAATAAACTTTGTGATAGTTCCAATAGCATTTTTGAATTCACCGCCAAAATGTTTACATTTGTATCACACAGATTACATCAGCGCCGAAATTATCGTGTCAGTGTCATCGATGCAGTTCATCAGGCTTGACCTGAATTCGTGTAGCAATCAAGTAGCTTTCGTCTCGGAGAGAATTAGTCTGATATATCCAAAATTTAAACTGAAAGTAAAATTTGAGAAACCGAATGGAATGACGCTCATTTCTTGAAAGATGAGACGGCCCTTTGTGTGGGACGCGACATGTGTCGTCACTTTGGCCCCATCACATCTTACAATGACTGATGGCTGGCAACGCTGAAGCCCGTAAACAGCGTAAATATGGATCCTTAGAAAGAGGATACATGTCTGTGCCGTTTGAAACACCAGGTCTGTGGGGTAAAGAATTTCTACAAAGTATAATTTGTGGTGTGACAGAGGACATATGTCAGAATAGAGTATGGAAGGAAAATACATATTGTGTCGACCCCAAATAATAGGGAGAAGGTGAAAGAAAAGAAAGAAATGCAATTATGATGATGACTCTATAGACGAACAAATATTAATTAATTGGATTTAGTTAAGGTTTAAAAAAAACATTGTTTTAGTAGTTTGTAATAAATAAAAAATATGTCAGCTCTGACGCACGACTGGAGTTTGCACATAAAAACATGTGCACGTGCGAGGCGACAGCGACTAATAAGAGCGGGTTGCAAGACCTTCTAATTTCAGAATAGATACCGTATTTTACCTTGATGGATATTATTTTAAATCATATTCCATTCCATTGTATTAAATTTCGAAATCTATAAAATTCTAAACATCCCATGTCTGTACATTTAATGTATTAAAAAAAAAACAAAAACGAATATATAAATCACTTTTGTTCGGGACTCACGTGAAAATTACTGGGCCGATTTTGACGCGGTTTTCGGTGATTCTTAGACTTATAATCAGCGTTACTTTTTAACCCGGGAATCCGCTGGGAGATTTTCTGAAAATATTTAAAATAACTAGACAATAAATAATAAGTCGGCAGACAAAGACACACATTGTACATTCCCAAGCAAAGTAAGTTATGCTTGTGTTATGGGTAATATACAACGTACCACTCTGGGGCCGATCCCAGACACCCAGACCATAGTAAATAATCGGAAGTTGTTTTACGAAATTTACCATGACAGCAATCGAACCCGAAGCCTCCCCGCTGCAGTGAGGTCGGCCGGCGAATGCTTAGTCCACTCAACCATAGAGGGTAACAAATTAAAAAATAGCAATGTGTTTTTGACACTGACAGATAGCAATGTGTTTTTGACACTGACAGATAGCAAATTTTTGTGATATTTTTATCCCGGGAACAGTTCGTAGTTGTTCGGGTGCATACAAATTAGCTTATATTGACAAAGTCCTTACTAAAACGATAACTTGCATTCTTTTGAAGTGAAACTTATAATATTAGGATTTTTCCATCACGAAAAAGCGTTACGGCCGCGTGGAGGGGCGGCATAATTTTAGACTAGACTATGGATGCTTTATTTGATTCCGGATCGAAGTCAGTTTATTTGACCGAACGCAATGGCCATTAAAATATATAATAAATTTCCTGCTAAATTAAAAAACACTAAAGACGACATCTTTTTAAAAGAACTTAAAAATATATTAATAATAAAATGCTACTACAATATAAACGATTTTTTTAAAGATGATATAAAATAGATATAATGACATTTTTCAGTACGTGAAATAGACCGATCCGCTCCGCACAGTATCTATTGCTATACCCTGCTAGGGTTATTGTGAACGTGTAAAACTGTTTATAATTGTGCAATAAATGATTGAGTATTGAGTATTTGTTTGATAAAATTAAATATGTTTAAATAAAAAATGTATTAATTAAAATATACCTAACCTAACCAAATCTTAACTTGCAGTAAACCTGCCAAAAATCGAGTTGTGTGGGACATAGCACAAGTGAAACTTCAACGCACAAGTGGAAAAACGAATCGCAATGAACAAGTGGGAAAACGAATAGCTACAAAATTTACTTGAAGTTTTACGGGCAGATTATTAATGTACTTGTTTAATTTGAAAACCTGCTCGTAAAACTTGGACGTAGTCGCGAGCATATCCTTGTTGTATGATAATATTTATAATGATATTTTGAGTTAACGCTTGCTTTAACTTCACTTCTCATAAAATTGCCATGAAAACCGATTCTTAGGGAGAAACTGTGTTACTGTTATCCGTGCAGGAACGGAGAAACGATACAATTTCATGCGTTGGGGCAGCCTGTCGTAAGAGGCGACAAAACAACCCACAGCCAGGTGGTAAGGCATTTGCCCGAATGGATGGCTACCACTCCTGGTCTAAAGTATGTCGCCATAATAACCTTGAGTTGTGTTCCGGCATTAGTGACCAGTTTCCAGTATCCCTTACGAGAGCAGCAGCGCATTTGTAACACCTTTGGTGTTGCAAATGTCCATAGGCGTTGATAACCGCTTTCCATTAAGTGTCCAGGCCATCTGCCTGTCTGCTGAACTCATGCAATGAAAAAAAACTTCTAATAGTACTAACTAAATCTTATCTATGTCTTATGTATTTTGAAATATATTATTGTGTATGTGTATATAATTATATGACTATATATATATGTAGTATTTATATATTTATTTCTGAGTATCTATTGCCTTTTTCCTGCACCACCTACATCGCCTGATTCAAGTTTCTGTGATTTCGGTTGCCTGGAAGAGATCGCTTTGAGCGATAAGGCCGCCTATTGTATGGCCTAGAAAATATTGTAAATATGGTCTGTTTTTGTAATTGCATATTTTGGTGTGCAATAAAGTGTTATCTTTCTCTATCTCTTTAAATCTTCATAACTCGCAATTTTGCTCGATAATACTCCTTAATCATAAAAAAGGCGCTGGTGATATGCCCATATTCTGCACAATGAAAAAACGTGACTTCTTGATTATTAAACCCAACCACAGTTATTTATGACAATTTAAATCAAATCGAAGACAGTTGTCGGTACATCATATCGCAGTGTACTATATGCCTATACGATATTGCTTATTGGAATGAGTTCATCGCTCTGGCGGGCTTCCAGCGTACGATTTGGAGTTGTAGGGCTGTCAGAATCACTAAATAATATATGTCTATATCTTACTGCTGGACTGCTCTGACTTCAAAATTTTCAGTCCGCTGGGAGACTTGCCCGACTTGGCTAACACCCCTGGTCCAAAGTATCGCACTAACAACCTTGAGTTGTGTTCCCTGCATTAGTGACCAGGTTCCAGTCTCCCTTAAGAAAGCTGCAGCGCATGTAACACCTTTGGTGTTGCAAATGTCTATATAGGCGATAGTATCCACTTTCCATCAAGTGGACCGATTGCCTGCCTCCTGAACTCTTCAAATAAATAAAAAAAACAATTTGGGTGTCGATATCGAATTTAATTTATGTGTATTTGGGTTATTTTATTGTTTGTAACGTTACTTTACATGAAATAGAGATTATGGGGTCTAAAACAGCCGCTTTCGTAGTTTCGTATTGTGAATTGGACAAATGTCAAAATTAAGTGGGACTATATGGCATATCTTACACCTACCAGAATATATATCGACACTCATCCATTTTATCCCGATACGAGAAGAGGGATAGTATACCGATAGAAAGGTGGTATAGGAGATTTGAGTTTTAAAGTGTTTATTGAAGTGAAACTTATTTAGAATCGTTGGGGTTTGAAACTCGATGTAACGAAAAAGGGACCCTAAAAAGAGATAAACACATAAGTCTATAGGACTATGTCTGCGAGAGAATGAGATATAATACATTATATTTAATAATTCACCAATCCGCGCATATAGATAGTGTTGGAAATGTTTTGAAGTTTTTCTTTTATATTTTGAATTTCGTGTTTTAAAGCTATAATATATGAAATGTTACGTCACGAAATTTAGAATCCCTCCCACCTCTTGTTACACTTCTTCTGCTTGTGAACTGCCCACACACATACATTTTTTTAATTTTGACCGTGGAGGAGAGCGAGGAAACGTAGCCAGCCTTCTGGGCACCTTACCCATAGAAGACGGTGATCTGGGCTCAGTATTCTACTTATAGTCTTGAGGGACTATGGGTAGAATACAATACAAATAAGTTAAGTTTTCTTACATTGTATTCAATAGTATGTAATTTATATAATATTTAGTGTCAGTTGTCTTTTGTTCATAGATTAAAAACATGAAAAAAAAAATTTTTTGATTTAATCTTTATTAAAATCTGAAATGCTTTTATCTAAATATTTTCAACATTCAATATTTTCACAGTTGAAATTTTACTGTTCTTCGTTTTTTATTTCACTTCTTTATAATTTAATTATACCTAGACATAAATTGTTAAAAGAATCCTCTCAGTCAGGTTGCCTGGAAGAGATCGCTTTAAGCGATAAGGCCGCCTTTTGCTTGCCTTTAATTAATGTAATTATTCATTCTGTAATTGTTTACTTTGGTGAACAATAAAGTGTTTACTATTATAACCTATGGTTATAATTTTATTTTAAAACTAGTTATATGAACTCAAAATCTAATTGCTGAACAGCGTGTGTAAGAAAAATGCTATACTCACTTGATTTGGTAAATTATTTCTAATAATAATAGTATTTAATTCATAAATTGTTACAAATTTGCCAACCCTATAAGGGACTGTTCATTCCAACATTGGACCAATGTTTGGCCAGTATATTAACCCTCATTAACCGAGGAATGTTGGTATTGGCAGTAACTGGGTGGTAACAATTATGCGTTCAAATTATCTTTGGTTAAGTTTGTGTACGTTACGTCATCGATTTGAGATTTTTCTTTGTAATTATTGTTAGTGTGTTAAACGTTAAGGTTCTGAAGCAATTTAAAAAAAAATTTTTAGTCATATCTGTGTTTGTGCCGCAGTTACTTTCTTAGAATCTATTCGTTGTATATGAATAAACTTATTTTTATCTCGTGTGAAAAATGAATATAGATTTTAACATAACTTTAGTATGCGGTCATTAAATAGGTATATAGCTGCACACTATATAATGCAAATACAGCCTATGTAACAGATGTCTTGTGAAGTATTTTATTATTTATTTTTATTGCATAAGTTCAGCAGACTTACGGGCTACTTGATAGAAAGCGGTTACCAACACCTATGTACATATTCAACACTACAAATGCGCTGCTGCTCTCTTAAGGGACACTGGACCTGGTCACTAGTTTTTTTTTTTTTTTTTTTTTTTTTTTTTTTTTTTTTTTTTTTGAGGCGGGGAAAAATGACTAACCGATTTACGCACTCTCTGGACCGTCACTAGGAAACGGCACGAATCCACGGGGGGCGATAACGCTAGCAATTGTATGCTCTACTTGCGCTTCGTCCGCTATGGATTACACAGAGGAGTGTGGAGACTCCGAGCGATGCCGCACGGGCGAGCAACCTCAATACCCACTAAAAAACCCCTCCTCCCTTCGCGGCCCTGCGCTTTGATGTGAAGGAAAGACTGAGATGTAGAACATAGTTACTCAGCAGTCGATCCAGCGCATAAAGTGCTGAAGTGTGCCCCGGGAGAACACACTCCACTACGGAACGGGGGTAGTTGTAAAATCCCTTGCTGACCTAGTAGCTAAGGGCCCCCATCGTTCCGGATCCTAACTCAGGGAGGGAAGTAATGCGCGTACCTGCCTCTCCGGGTGCCGGCTGAAGGCCGGCGACCTCGAGAAGAGACCGTAGCACGCGCCCTAGGACTTCGCTCCCTATCCCTCTCTGCGGCCTCTTTCAGAGACATAACTGCCTCACAAAAAGAAACCGCAGTATCCCAGCGGTCGTCGCTCTGCAACATGGCCGTTACCAAATCGCCGAGCGATGCGACGGCTCCTAACTTTGTCTCGAGCTCGAAACGCTGCGGCGCCCAGGCAGCGCACTCGACAAGCGTATGAAACGCCGTATCGGGCGCGCCACACTGTCGGCAATCCGGAGAAGGCAAGCAGCCCACAATGCGAAACAGATACTGGTCGAAGCAACCGTGTCCGGTCAGTATCTGCGTCGT
Source organism: Dendrolimus punctatus (assembly GCA_012273795.1). Lineage (NCBI taxonomy): Eukaryota > Metazoa > Arthropoda > Insecta > Lepidoptera > Lasiocampidae > Dendrolimus > Dendrolimus punctatus. The sequence continues at coordinate 587,812 of CM022554.1, read as the reverse complement.
CCTGAAGGTGAGGGTGCCGCTAGTGCGGTTAACCCATTCCTCCAGTTGTGGCCTGATTGCGTCCACCGTAAAGCCGCCGGCCGCAGGGTGTTCGAGGTCACGAGACCAGTCGACGAGGCAGGAAGCGGTTTCCCGCTTCCTGACCGTCTCTATCTCGACTTGACAGAAGGTCAGTCCTCTAGCTAGGGCATCCTGCTGGGTACGACGAACCCTGGACAGGACGTCTGCCTGGAGAGGCCAGGGCAGCTCGCCTGCCAAGAGTGTCGCCGCCGTCCAAGACACTGTACGATACCCACGTATGGTTCTCACGGCCAGAACCCGCTGCGCCCGGTGCAGCAGGGTTCGATTGTGGCGGTGAAGCGACTCGAACCAGACGGGGGCACCGTAAAGGGCCATACTCCTCAGGATGCCAGAATATAGTTTCCGCGTCGCACCCCCCGGCCCCCCCACGTTGGGAAGAAGCCTTGAGAGTGCGCCCGCGGAACTCACGAGTTTGGGAACTAACTGCTCAAAATGCGCTTTGAACAGCCATTTCCCGTCTAAGACTAGCCCAAGATATTTCATCGTGGGCCCTACTCTGATCGCCACCCCCTGGACTGTAACGGACAGATCCGGGGGTGGATTGCGAAACTTCCTATGGAACATGATGGCCTCCGTTTTCGCGGGGGAGACCCTCAAGCCCAGCCTAGCTATTCTGTCTACGACTATCGCCAACCCGTCGTTGGCGACGTCCACGGACTCCGCGAATGACGCGGCGCGTGCCGTGAGTAGGGTGTCGTCCGCAAAGCAGATCAGCCCTACCCCGGGCCTGACCGTCACCCGAAGGATCCAGTCATAGCCTACGTTCCAAAGGATCGGCCCGAGGACCGACCCCTGTGGAACGCCGCACGCGACACGTCGCCGACCTAACTCGTGATTGACGGACGCACCGCCCTCCCAAAGGATGTGTCGATCCCGCAGGTACTCGCCTAACAGCCTCGTGAGGTACGGGGGACTCCGTGTGCACGGAGCCCCTCCCTGATCGTCTCATGAGGGAGGCTGTTAAAGGCGTTCGCTATGTCTAGCGACACCGCAAGAACGACGTCCTTCGCCTGGACGGCTTCGTCCGTCACCGTTCGCAGCGTCTCGAAGGCGTCCATCGTGGACCGCCTCCTCCGAAACCCGAACTGCGTATCTGATAGCCCCGGCTCCACGGTGTCTAGATGCTTCACGAGCCGCTCCGCCAAGATCTTCTCGAAGACCTTGGCGACCTCGTTCAGCAGCACTATGGGCCTGTAGGCGGACGGATCGTCGGGAGGCTTACGACCTCCCTTGGGAAGAAGGCACAGACGCCCCTCCTTCCATTGCGACGGGAACCTACCTGCGCGAATACAGGCTTCGAAGAGGTCCCGCAGCTGGCTGCGTAGATGTTTTGCAGCCAGGAAGAGGAGGCGACCGGGGACCCCGTCGGGTCCCGGAGCCGTCTTCCTGCCCCGGAGCCGGTCCAGGGCAACGTCGAGTTCCCCCTCGGAGATGGAGTGAGGCTCCTCGTCCGTGGGGGTGTCGGGAATGGGTGGACCCATACTGGGGGGAGTGAAGTTCCCCGGATCCGGGAAGAGCCCATCGATCACCGAACGGAGCACCTCGGGTTCGAGCGTTTCCGTAGCCGTGGAAGTGCAAGGCCGCAACTTGTTGCGGGCCCCACGGTACGGACGCCCCCAAGGGTCCCGATCGAGCGTCTCGAGGAGCTCGGCCCGAGCTCGGGCTTTCGACCGCAATATCGCAATCGAAAGGGCCTTTCTGGCCTCCCTAAACTCTCCCACGAGTCCATTTTCCGCGACATAGTCCGGAGGACGGCGCGCCCTGCAGCGTTTGAGCCTGCGGCTGATGATGCGAACTGCCTTTCGCATCTCGCCGAGCTCCTCGGTCCACCAGTGGACCGCCTGCCTGCACGAAGGCTGTCGTTTGGAGACGCGTGGCATCGCAGCGTCGCAAACCCTCGTCAGGGTCTTGCGCATGTGCTCTGCCTGCGTGTCCAAATTCGCGAAATCGGCTGGGTAGGCCCAGCTTTCCGTACATGCCCACTCCTCGGCCTGCTCCGGATCGAGCTTGGTAAGGGCCCAACGCGGGAGGAGAGGGGGGCGACGTTGAACAGGGCTCGGACCGGAGGAGGGGGTCGTTAGCTCAAATCTGATATACCGATGATCAGAGAGCGACTCCACCTCCTCCAGCACCCTCCATCCGGTCACTCTGCGGGCGGCCGCATGAGTGGCGAATGACAGGTCGATGATCGATCCACCCCGTGCGCGTACGCAGGTCTGGACCGACCCCTGGTTCAATATTGTGAGGCCGGCTTGAAGAGCCCAATCCTCAACTGCCCGACCCCTAGGGTCCGTGATGACGTTTCCCCAGGATTGGTGCTTCGCATTAAAGTCGCCCATCACGAAAGTCGCTTTGGGTGACAATCTGCGAACGGCAGCCCCGACGGCGTCCAAGCGAAGCTCGAACTCCGCCAGAGGGCGGTTTCGCGAGAAGTAAACGCCGATGACGACGATACTCCCGCTTTCCGCCACCGCATAGCCCTTTCCTCTTTCGAGACACGTAAGCGGTGTACCAGATCCGGCCCTGGCCACCACCGCTACCGTGTCGTCGAGATCGCCAACCCAGTTGCCGGCGGGGGGAACGTAATACGGCTCGCTGATAACGGCCAAGTTCGCTCGCCACTCCGCCATCGCCTGCAGGCACAAGTCCTGGGTGGTGGGGGAGTGGTTTACGTTGGCCTGAAAAAACGCTGTAGCGGGTGTACTAGGCATTGGAGGTGTCCATTGCCTGCACAGCCGTCGCCGCAGTTGCAGCCGCACCTCGTCTCGTCCGCGGGTGGACGAATTTGCCCTTTACGAAGGGAGGTAGGCAGAACCTCGCCAACGTAGGATGGGCAGCGTTAAGGCCCCCCGCCGCGCACGCCACGCAGTGGGGTTTTCGCGCCTTACAGTCCGGAATCCTGTGTCCGCTTTTACCGCAGCGGAGGCACAGTTTGGACCGGTCCGGGCACGTGTCCGGGCACTGTTGGGCGCTATGACCGACGTTGAAACAGCGGTAACAACGTATCGGTCTAGCCTCCATTGCCTCCACCCTCGCCGAAGTGAAGCCCACCACGAGGTAGCCCAGTTCGGCGATGGTTTTGGCGGCAGCGACCGGGCACAACACGTATGTTGCGCCCAGGCCGCCCGGTCCGGCACCGATGTGCTTCGCGAGCACGTCGTCGCGCCTGCATCCGCTGGCGCACACGACCGCGTCGCGCAACCCATCGATAGTGACCGAGTCATCCAGTCCAGATATGTAAAGCTCCCCACGCTTTACTGGGCGGATGACCTCGGCCAACCCTGCAAGGGCCCCGCGAAGAGCCTCGGCGACGCGATCCGCCTTGGCGGCGCCCTCCGGTCCCGGTTGGAACTGGAGGAGGCGCCCATCCTTGGCGGTCCGCACCACCTTCAGCCCCTCGCGGAGACCCATGGCGGTGATGTCGACCACCCCCGAAGCCTTCGCCTTAGCAAAGACGTCGCGGTAGCCGACACCTTTCGCGACCGCGTCCGGCAGCAGCTTGATGACGACTGCCGCCGTACTCGGCTCGCGGTAGACGGCGGCAGGCTTCGGAGCCTGCCTACGCGGTTGCTGCCTCCTTCCCGTCGAAGGGGCAGCAGCTTGTGCCTGGGGGGGGGAGGGGGCCCGTTGGCCCTCGCCCCCTTACCCCTTTTCCGCCCGACGACCGTGGTCCACGCCTCCCCCCCGGGAGCGGGGGTGGGGGCGGGGGCCACGGGCGCCGGCGGTGGCGCGACGGCGACGGCGACTCGAGGGCGGGGGCGGGGGCCGCGACGACCGGTGTCGCGGCCGCGGGCGCCGCCCGACGCCTGGGAGCCGGTGTCACAGGGGTGGGGGCCGAGACGGAGGCCACAGGGGCGGCAGCGGCGGCGGCGCGTTCCGCCCTCCGCTTCCTCCTGAGCGTCCGTCTCACACCTCCCCTGTGTTTCTTTTTTTGTTTTGGGGGCGGCGGCTGTGGGGAGCCCGCCACCCCTGCGGCCGGGGCCGCCACCACCACTTCCATCGGGGCCGGGGTACTAGCTTCCCCCATACCTCGACGGACGGCGGCGGCAGCCGTGGCCGGTCTTGGCCGTCCGGTGGCCACCGCGGTGGCCGCGAGCGCGACGGCCGCGCGAGGAGCCGGTCTGGGCGCCGGCGCCTTGCCTCGGTCCGCCGCAAGCGGCGGGCGGAGGGTCGGCGCGGGGTTCAGCCGGTCCTCGATGGCGGCCAACCTCGCGTCGATTAATGGCGCAACAGCGTCGAGCACGACGCGCAAGAGCGCATCGTACCCGCCGCCGCTGAGCCCGAGCAGAGGGGTGGACGTCGCATCCACACCCGCACCCGCCCCGTCGGCGGGTGCCACTGTCGGACCGCAGCCCGAACCCGAGCCCGCCCCGTCGGCGGGCGCCGCGGCCGACTCCGCCCCGTCGGCGGAAGTCGGTTTTGGCCCCGCCAACGCGGCGGGGGCCGGACGCGATTTTTTAGTCGCCACGGGCGCAGCGGGCGTTTCCGGAATCGCCGCTGCCTCCGCCGCGACCGCCCGCGCCTTCCGCTTGACAGGCGCGGGGGGTGGCGCCGCCACGACGGCGGGCGCCGGCTCCGCTACCGGAGCAGAGGCCTTAAGGGCCTTGCGCATCTCTTCAAATTCCTTGCGGTAGGAAAGATTTTCCTCCCGCAACGAACTCACTTCGATGCGCAGACGCGCGTTCTCGTTGCCGAGCTTCCATGCCTCGGCCTCCGGATCCCGCGTGACCAGCGTGTCGACAATGTCCGACACTCTGCTCGCGGCATCCTTCAGCCGACGCACGTAGCCCCCCTTCAGATTGCCCGACGTCTGGGCGATCTGAATGATTTCGGCCACCTGGGCGCATGCCGCGAGGCGAAGCTCCCCAGGGCCGAGCAACGAAACGTTCCCTACTAGGGCGGCGCACTGGCTGGCCGCGACCAATTTGGCGGCGGTAGCCTTGCGCGCCTTGCGCCCCTTTTCCCCCCCCTCTGTGCGAAGGAAGGCCTCCGCACCCGCGAGTACGGACGCGGTCGCGGCCGACGCGACCGACGCGGTTGCGCCCCCCGTGGGGCGCAAAGGCGAGCGCGCGCGCGCTGGGGTGGAGGCACCCGACGTGGTCGCCGAATCGGCGTCACTGTTCCGAGACCGATCCCAGAACCGTGACCTCGATCCGGCCGCGAATACCGGGGTACACAGTAAAGGGGGCACGCTTGCCCCCGAAGACGTCGTCTGCGCCACCAAACCCGCCGCCGAAGACGACGAACCTATGGACGCGAGACATGGTGTGGCCGCTGCCACCGCTGCCGCCGAAGACGAGGACGTGGACGCCGCCGCCGCCACCGCCGTCGTCGCAGCCGTCGAACACGCCGGCGCCGACATCGCGACAGCGACTCCCATCCCATTAGGGAAGGAAGACGAAGGGGTCGCCGCTGCCGCGCCTACAAAAACCCTATTCGCGAATCCGGTCGTTGACGCGAGTGAAGCTCGCGCATCGACCGGGCTCGCGGAACGATCGTCCCCGACGTTGCGAACTGTTACGTCGCAAACCGGTAGCAAATGCGCAGGTGAGGCCTGTGCGCTGTGTGCCACCGTCGTCGTGGGGTGCTCGTCCCCTACTGCCTCTGTTCCGGCCGCCGTGCGAACCCTTTGGTCGCAGGCAGGCGGAGCAGGGCAGGTATATTCAAACGCGCGCAGCGCACCGTCGAGCGCACTATCCAGCGAGTCTGGTGTGCTACCCGAGAGCGGTGTGCGGAAGCCGTCTTCGTACCCGCCGTACCCCTGCACGGGTGAAGCCCGTGCAGAGGCCGTCGGGGAACCGAAGGCACCATAGTCTATGGTGCGCGACTCGCACACGGCCAGGTCAACAGCCGAGCTCGAGCCGCGCAGCGGTTCACTACCTATATCCGGGTGTGCCGCGCGCGCGCGCGCCGCACGGCCGGATGGGGGCCTACGCGCCACGGGACCGACCGGTGGCCCCATAGCGAAATTCCTATCAGCAGGGGCATCGGTGGTCAAATCCACGACCGACGCCGCCCGCCCTAACAAGACAGGCGCCTCGGTTGCCGCCGTGATAACGGCAGCAGCCTGGCAGCCTGAAGGCCCTGCAGCAGATTTGCTGCGCCTAACGGTTGATGACAGGACTTTTTTCCGCCTCGTCTCACCAATCTCGGCGCCGAGCCAACCGTCCTTAGATTCCAGGTGGCCCCTCTTGCAAGGGGCGCCCGAAAGCCCAGGCGGTGCTTTGGGATTGTGGGCATCCATTACTGGATGCCCACACTCGAGCCAAGGTTGGCACTACGTGCCGGCGTGTTATTACTACACGAAAAACCGTTAATATTGCGTCATGCAGTCTTACGCAATAGATGCGTGCGAAGCGAAAATCAAAAAAGAACTCACCGAGCCAAAAAACTGCAATCCGCGCCGGGATTGAAACTAAATTACACTCAACACAACACTACACAACTGTACTGCAATTCGTCGCTTTCCAAAACTGGAAAATGTGCAGAAAAACTGCAGAAAAATCCGAGATATTGAGCAGCGTGACCGCCTCGTTTGGCTGCTAGTCCGGAACTCGGACCTGGTCACTAGTGCCGTAACACAACCCAAGGTTGTAATAGTGACGTACTTTACCCCAGGGGTGGTAGCCTTAGTATGTAGTAATATGCTTAAAGTTTTGTAGTAATGTAATGTGTATTTTACACAATGGAATATGTATTTATTTATTTTTCACTAATATTACTTACATATTATACATAATACAATATTACCTAAACGCGCAAGGTAACTAAAATTTAATTAAAAAACTTATTTCGCAAGAAAAAACCAAGTCATATTTTAATATTGTTGTGAGCAAAACACTCATTTGTAACCTTGTACACAAAATGAGTCACCGCAGTTGTATTACGAGTTATAGAGTAGATTCCGAGAAATTCAAATATCAAGGATAGTGACTAAAATAGGATGCGTAAACAACCAATGTTAAGTATTCATGAATATTCAAGTTTAATATTCAACCCAAAGCCTAGCCAAGTAGCAGCTCCTTGCCTAACCCGAAAAGAGGGAAGGAGTTATTGTAGCAGCTGCACAAGACGCATTTACTAAACATTTGGGCTCTTCTACAAAAACGACATTACTGATATAGAGCTTATACAATTTCCTGTGTTGGGGCGGCCTGTCGTAAGAGGCGACAAAACAATCCACAGCCAGGTGGTAGGCCATTTGTCCGACTGGATGGCTACCAACCCTGGTCTACAGTATGTCGCCATAGCAACCTTGAGTTGCGTTTCGGCGTTAGTGACCAGATTCCAGTCTCCCTTAAGAGGGCAGCAGCGTATTTGTAGCATCTTTGGTGTAGCAAATGTTCATAGGCGATGGTAACCGCTTTCCATCAAGTGGGCCATCAGCCTGTCTGCTGAACTCCTGCAATAAAATAAATAAATAAAATATGTCAAATTTTAACGGATAGTAAGACAAATGTGCGGTCGGTAAGATAGGATACAGCCGTTAATAAATTTACTTGATGATTCATAATAATGTTATTCATTGTATTGGTTTGCGGAAAATCCATTCATAACAGCTGATTCGTGACAAACTTCCTCTACCCACAGCAGCTGATAAAAAACTACATCAATAAGCAATGACTAGCGATGTAGGAAGACATATCGAGTTTTTTTATTACAAGAGTACAGTAGGCAGACCCACCTGATGGTAATGAAAATGATTGTAGTTATTTCAAAATGAAATCTTACAGATTACATGAGTCTCAAGATCTATCCGGGCAGGAACGGAGAAAGAATACAATTTCCTGCGTTGGGGCGGCCTGTCGTAAGAGGCGACTAAACAAACGATAGCCAGGTGGTAGGGCATTTGCCCGTCTGGATGGCTACCACCCCTGGTCTAAAGTATGTCGCCATAACAACTTTGAGTTGTGTTCTGGCATCAGTGGCCAGGTTCCAGTTTCTCCTTTCAGGCCGGCAGCAAATTGGCAGCACCCCTGGTATTGCTAATGTTCATAGGCGACGGTAACTACTCGGCAATTGGTAGATAACTCGAAGTTCATCTGTTGACAACGAGGCGTCCACCCATGAACGGCGGTGCTTGTCGAATGCCGAGTGGCGTAATGATCTATGCTCTTATTGTTTGGCCAAAATAAACGCCAGGGTTTGTTCACATACAAAATTTACCAGCCATTTGTATGTTTTATACACTGGATCTATTTTGTTATGTATGTAGTGCTAGTGACACCAAAACATAATTACAACTAATTTTCCCTAAATATGAAGCTCGTCATTACACTGAATGGATGACACTGGGTGGCGTTGCGTCATCGGCGTGACGTCATTTGGACTGTTATGGTCGTGGTATTGACTTAGATGCGCATGCGCATGCACTACACGAGTAGTAAGCTTAATTCATTTGAATGAATTGAATGTCAATTTCACTTTAAAAACATGTATTATCTATATAAGACTGGTCAGTCTGCTAAATTATCTTCTAATATAGTATGCACAGAGTGATTTTTTCAAATAAGTCTCCATGGCCACGAAACTAAAATATAACGAAAAATACTCAAAAAATGTTGGGGTTGATTTTGATGAAAACTGAAGCAGTATTATAAGATTTTTGTAAAATCAATTGCCCTAGGAATCGAATCAAAAAATTCAAAGAATTCATTTGTAGCAAACAGTGCACACTCAGTAAGACAAAGACATAATAAATGAAAAGTCATAATTATGATAATGTCATGACGTACCTACTAAACTTTTATACTGCAATATATCTCCATAAATTCGTTACATGCTTGGCAGGATAAAAATGTTATACAAAATATAGTATAAGAGGTTGGAGCAAGCTGCTATTTAATTAGTTTTGTCATTTAGTACTCATCAATAATGTAGTATCCCTTTTTTAACGAGATTTTTTTTATTTGGTTTTTAATTGAGTGAAAGGCAAATCTAACATTTCATTCGGAATCTTATTAAAGAAGCGTATACCAACCCCTAAGAATGAGGACAAAACTTACTATTTGAAAATATACTACTCAAAATATACTATTTGAAGTGATTATTTTGTTTTTTACTTCAATTATGATTGAATTAGTTTCAATTTAGTTTAACCACCAAATATGATTTAATTTTCTTGTAATATCTCCTTGGACACCGGGTTGCATGGAAAAGGTCGTTACAGGCGATAAGGCCGCCCATTGTTCTAATTGAAATATGTTACATTGAATATCTAGGTTTAAGTTATAGTGAACTTTAAAGAGTTTTCACTCACTCACACTCACGATGATACTTTATACGTAATTTTCCTGAAATAAATTTAATGTTGTAAATTTTTGAATGACAAAGGTTTTTGTTAATTGACTTTCCAAGTGAATGGGCTACGATGTTGTTGGTCGACTTTCTTTGTCCATTGAAGAAATGAAGGGCCAGCGTCGCCTTAGGCGACGTCGTCGCGTGGGCCACCCGTCCCACTCGCACCGGATGCTGACGCAACCTGTCCATTACTGAGACATATGTGGCTTGAAAATAATTAAATATATGCCACTAATAGAATACTAGAGCTTTGATTACTCCGAAATAGAAGACCTCATGGCCGAGCCCAAACTAAATTGAGGAGATAAAATCTCAATCATGTATTACGGATGGAGGTGGATCGGAGAGTGAAGAAAGCATACTTGTCGTCCCAAGTATCGCTGGCAGGATAGAGTGGAAGCTGACCTGACCGCACTACAAGCCTACAACTGGCAAGACACTGCGCAGGACAGAAGAAAGTGGCGTGCTCTCGTCTCGGAGGCCAAGACTCACTTCGGGTCGCTGAGCCAACGGAGTTAGTCAATTAGCGCTTTGATTGTTTATATTTCGAATTCATGTCGCGCACGAACTACAATAAATCAGCGACAATTGACTCTGTCATCTGCGCCATCTTCAGTGGATAACTCTCATTGCTTAGTCTACAACCTACCAGTAAAGGACGCGGTAGTAACTACCAGTAATAATCCATTGAAAACTTACATTTTAAGGACCAGAATATTGCATTTTTTAGAGGACGCAATTTTATTTTTGGGACGTGGGACGTCAATAGAAGACACATGCCCAAAAATTAAAATTGCGTCCTCTAAGGAATGCAAAGCTCATGTAAAATTTCAATGGGCTATAAATAAAGGACGCGGTAGTGTACGAATTTTGTTTCTCCCTACCTCAAAAAAATGTGTTACCAAGTCAATGCTGACTTCAATATTACCGGTTGAATATTTTGGAGTCAGTCCGCTCCCCAAGTCAGTAGCTGGATCACTGTAATCCAGCCTTTACGTTGTCAGTGGCAAGAAACCCTGAAAACTCACTAGGATACGTATGAATTCAAATGTCTATTCGTGCAGAAATGCCTGCCATAAGAGGGGACAAAACAACCCACATCCAGGTGGTAGGGTATTTGTCTGTTTGAATGGTTACCACCTCCTGGTCTAGAGTATGTCGCCATAAAAACCTTGAGATGTGTTCCAGCAATTAATGCCCAGTTCCCAGTACGTTGATAGCACCTCTGGTGTTACAAATGTCCATGGGCGATGGTAACCGTTTTCCACCAGGTCGAATAAAAAAAAAAATAAGTGTAAAACAAAGTGTGACCAGGTGTGGAAGGGATTCTAAATTTCATGACTACATATTTTATATATTGCTAGATGATACCAGCGACTTAGTTCACGTGGTGCGGTTTTTTAACCATCCTACGGGAACTCCAGTCGTTTCGGCGATTTGCCGGTAAAAACAGACAGAGAAACAAAAAAATTGAATAAAATGTAAATGAAATAGAACTAATTTCACTCCTTACATCCCCTGATTCGGTTTTCATTTTACAGAAATTCGACCTCGTACAGTTTTATTAATGTATATAATTATATGTCGTTATAATATATTTTAGCTTTAAAACACAAAATTTGTCGTATTAACAAAAAACTTGAAAACATTTTCAGCTCTATCAGTATACGCATAGTGTTTTAAATATTAAATATAATGTATTCTATCTCATTCTCTCGCAGGCTTAGTCCTATAGATTTATTTATTTATCTCTTAAGTGTCTCAAATCGCAACGATGCTAAAGATGTTTCATTTAAAAATAAAATGTCCTGCATTTATTTGCTGGATTATAAATTAACCTCGTCTTGCGTTTCCTAAATTAAAAGCAAAGATATCATTCGACCCATTGACCCAAATCGCGCGCATTGCGTCTCGTGTTCACGACTCCTGAGCATATAACGAGAGTGTAGGGCCCGGCGTTGTTGGGCAATGTTTACGGGTCGTTTCGCCGTCCGTGTCTATACATTGTTGTTTGTATACGCTTTTTGTCTTTAAGATGTAAAGTTTTTTTGTGATTATAAAATTTGTTACTATTTTTGACTTGGATCCATGCTGCAATAATCACCTCGATTACAGACAGTTTGGTTAAAATATTGCATAACATGAATGTATCTATTGTTCGAATGTGTAATGGGCCGTCTGTCCAATTCCAAGCGTCGCCATATTAAAAAAAAAATCTGACAAATTAACAAAGAGCTAGCTAGCTAGCTAACTTAATAGTTACGTCTGATTTATGTTGGTACTGGCTGTGCCCGCGACCTCGTCCGCCTGGAGTTAGTTTTCAAAACCCCCCGATTTTGAAACATTCTTCATCGGTGCTTCACTCCTATTGATCTTAGCGTGATGATATATAACCTATAGCCTTCCTCGATAAATGGGCTATCTAACACTGAAAGAAATTTTCCAATCAGACCAGTAGTTCTTGAGATTAGCGCGTTCAATCAAGCAAACTCGGTAAGTTTTATATATTAGTATAAGATAAGTTAACTTGCGGAATTATTGTAAAGCCCTTCGCTAAGTTAGCATTTGCCCCCGATTTCCCGTAATTAAGACTGAAATTTGAATTCGTATATTACAACATCAAAAGCACGTGTTCAACAAAGCAACAATATCCAGTCCAGCGCCATATAGTTTTATTTTGATGGACACCATAAACAGTGGCTCGTGCCATATTAACTGTTGATGCGCCCGCGCACGCTTAGGCGATGAGTGACGCGTCCAGTCGACAATGAGCCTCGTTGATAGGAGGACGTGTGTATACTCCGTAATCGCATGCGCCCTTATTGAACATTCGTACTTTAATATTATAATACAATTGAAGTTTTTCCCGCGGCTATGTCGCAGTTCGGTACCCTAGCAGGTACTTTTATTTTACTTTCATCAAAATTTAATTAGATTCTATAAATGTATATTGCGAGCGCAGCCGCAGCCAAGAGCTAGTGTGCGTGTGTTATATATATACTAATAGATATTATGTTAGTACAATAGTATGTAAAATTGAGAGAAGAGAAGGAAAAGAAAGAGAGGCATGTTGTTGAATAGTATCTTGTGCCGCTTCTTCTTTTCCAGCCACAATAAGTTGCGAAGCGGTGGAAATTTATTAGGCCCCCCATTCAGTAAATAATAAATATAAACATTTTTTTTAATTTAACTAAGTAATTAAAATAAAGAAGTTGGGGGTAGGCTGAGTACTAACTTTAACATTACTATTTGACACTTTTTGAAGTATTTGGGAAGTAATATAAAATCCAAAAGATTTTATCTAAAATAAATTCCACTGAAGAACACTTTTTGAAGGTCATACATATAAGTTAAATTTAAGTTTACTTCTTAGTCTTTGTACACCGCTTCGCAACGTGTTACTGCTGTTAAATAGAAGAAGCGGCAAGTAACTGGCCAGCAACACGTCTAGCTAAAAAGTGTCTTTCTTCTTAATCTCAAACTTTTTGTTATACATAAGTATGTTACAAAATTACTTTTCGAAGAATTAATGGAATTATAGCAAACAGTGCATACTCAGTAAGACAAAGACATATTTATTAAAGACATTATTATCGCTATAATATTGACACGACTTTCTAAAAATGTATACTGCAACATATGTACATAAATTTCTTATATGTTTGGCAAGATAAATATGTGATACGAAACAGTATAAGAGCCTGGAGCGAACTGCTATGTAAATGAAGTTTTGTCATTTAAGTATTCTTCAATAGTGTACTAACCCTTTTTAAGCTAGTTGTAGCTGGGTCGTGCTTTTGGGTAATGTTTGGAGTCTCTGCGAAGCGAAAATGGTGATTTTGTGCAAAGAAATGAAACGACGCCATTTTATATTAAAAACGGAAGAGGATTTTATTTCCCTTTTTTATGTATTTAACATGTCATTTACTAGTAAAACATAAGTAAACATATACACTTAAAAGGCGGCTCCAGATGTTCGCGTCGGTAACACTAGTTACTTTTAAATTTAGTGAAAGGTAGATCTAACATTTCATTAGGAATCTTCTTCGATCAACAATAGTAGGAATCTTATTGAAGAAGCGTATGCGAACCTCCAAGAAAGAGGACAATACTTTTTGTAATCTAAAATATCGCAATATCAGTCTATTTCTATGACTGCCGTCTCATGGAAGTCGTTTAAAAATCAAATAGAATGCGTCGCTTTAAAACCTTAAAACATAGTGTTTATTCTGTCTGTCATTTAAGAGCTTTGCTCTTGTCGGTGGAGCCTCCTCCAATGTTCTCTATTGTGGGCCAGTTATTTTACTTCCATTTCCGACACGACACCCACTTGGTCTTTTATTTGATCCATGAATGCTCGTCTTGGTCTTCCTTTCATTCTTTGTTGGGTGTCACGGTCACCATTTTGGGGTATTATTCGCTCTTTCTAAAATATTAATTAATCCTTTAAAGAAATAATAAGCACGTCTCCATAAAACAGACATTTATTTGGATCTGAGTTGAATACGATATTTTTCCTCTTAATACGTCACTTACAATAAAATGATCCGTAACAATCTCCTTGCTTCCACTTTTAATTAACGAGCATAAGGTGTGTCGTAGCAAGTGGTCAAACATCTTCCCCCTTATTACCTCCCGCTTCATCATAGCTTCATCATACGCACCGCAAAGGAGTGGAACTTATTGCCGGAGTCTTCCTTTCCTGATACTTTTTACCTGGGTCTCTTCAAGTCCCGTTTGAATAGGTACCTCTTAAGTAAGCATGCTCCTTCCTCGACCACATCAAACGAGAAAAAAGTAGAAATAAACATAGATAATAAGATTATATATATTAAGGTATACTATATAATAAGATTAAATTTATAGACATAAAGAAAAACATATTAGCGTGTTAAATTTATAGAAAGAAATACTAAAGTTGAAATGAACACACTCTTTCCAAAATTATGAAAGATCTTTTGATTTGATAATTTTGATCTGCTAAAGCGACTATATCAAGGTGTATAACGTATAAAATGTATCATTTCTCCATTTAAAGTCTTAATTATGGTATGTTTAATCTAGTAATTCCCGGAACTAGTTTATATCTCCTCGATAACACGCATCGACGTTGGGCGCCAAAGTAGTCGGGCCGTGCGAGCTGCCCCTGCCGCCCTTCCTCAGGTTCCGGCGCCAGCTAGGCGGGCGCCGTCTGGCGGGCGTCTGCCGCCGCCATGGAGCCTCTTACATAACGGGAGCCCAGCCTCGCGCTCCCGGGATAGGGTATTTTCGCCATTATGCAGATGGCCCCAATGTGCCTTTGTTGCCAACCACGCTTACCTCCTTTATTAGGTTCACCGATTTGTTTTACATGCTACATTTTGGTGATATTTATTCACACATCAGAATGTTAAAGTATGAAAGAAAGGAAGAAAAATTCTTTATTTGAAGAAATAGAGATGTACAATAATTACAACCAGTGGTCGCCAGTGGTCAAAATTCGACCATAAATATTAATTTAAATTACCAGCTTGAACATTTTAAGGTTCTGTTGTCAATTTGACTTTAACAATAAACAAAAGAGTATATTTGCGTGTGTGTGTCAAATACATGGTAGTGTGTAATGTTTTTTTTATTAGTTTCATGTATTTTTTATGCATAATAAAAAAAATTATTAGCATTCTGCACTCTTTCACTATATAAACTATAAATGTGCGAAATTTCATACTCCTTCGTCCGCGCAATTTTCGTAAAAAGCTTCCTTTAGTTTCTAAAGTCCTACAAAAACTGAATCTAATTTACTCTCTCTCTTTTTCCCAGGTATATGAACTTGAAATGTGAAGGTGCCAAAGAATACACACGCCACAGAGTGCCTTCAAAGAAAGAAAATTCGAAAAGTGCCTATTTTCAAACTGAAAATAATAGAGACAACTAAACGAACGACGTAACGCAAAACGAATTGACGAAAATTTGGTAAGTGTTTGTTTTCTGTTAGTTAAGAAAAGTGGTAGAAGGTACCCGTGATGGTAACCACCTATGGTTGTTGATTCCCAAGGCTGCGAAGTAGACACAAAGTCAAAAGCCAACATTTTAAATAGCAGTGAGATAAGTAGTAACGCGGAGAAGTCTTAAAAAAAAACAATTTTATAAGACTAGTTTATTGTTCGACAGTTCTTAATTATTATAAAAGTATAGTGCTGAACTTTACCAACCAGAACTGGTTGAAACTGGGACATTACGTCTAATAAACCTATGACCAAATTACAACATCTTACAAGGCTAACTTAATGACAATTAAATTGTTATAAACAACTTTAACTTAAAATCTAATTATTAGACTAATCACTAAACGATGACCAAGCGCTGCGTGGTCAGCACTTTCGTAGGCAGACGCAGGCCGCGCGATCGCCTAACTAGTCTCAGCCACACTTTGTTCGCGTTGCCATGACAAAGTGTTTGTATAAAAGTAATAGCAAATAGTAAAAGATAAAAGTAACGTAAATGATGAACCAGGACATAGATAAGCTAGCTCAGTGGTCAGTTTCATTTAAATCCTCAATTAAAATTAAGTAGTTTTTACTTGATGGCCGTAACGGACAAAATTTTAAAAGTTACATATTCAGAATCTGTAGGTCCGAATTAGTCCCCTTCCCCCAGATTTTTCTTTGCATATTTATTATATTACTAGGATATGCCTGCTACTTCGTCCATGCTTGACTAGAAATTTCCGCGCGTTTCCCGGGACACAAAGCACCGCAACATTTAAAAGGGAATGTAAGTCATCCCATCCGGTCTCTTGCCATCGTCGCGGCACAAGCCGTTTGGTTCCAAAACAGAAGGAATTTGCATCCGTACAGGAATGGAGAAAGAATACAATTTCGTGCGGCCGGGCGGCCTGTCTTAAGAGGCGACAAAACAACCCACGGCCAGGTGGAAGGGCATTTGCCTGTCTGAGTGGTTACACTCCTGTTCTTGAGTATGCCGCCATAACAACCTTGAGTTGTGTTTCGTCATCAATGGTCGGGTCTCTCTCTTAAAAGAGCAGCAGCGCATTTGTAGCACCTTTGGTGTTGAAAATGTCCATAGGCGCTGGTAACCGCTTTCCATCAAGTGGGTGGTCTGTCTGTGTGCAAGAGCCCGGTGGATGATATCGATGAGTCACGCGTGTCGGGTATATATATTATAGATTGATAGATTACAAACCCTAATGCCATAATATGTAAAGCTGTCTCGTAATGATATGAGACGTTCACCCAAATTGAATCTCGGTGAAAGGCATAGAAATGAAATCAAATTATTTATTTATCTGAAACATGGAAATGAAAAATGTTATAATTGAATGCTTGGTGTATGTTTCGCCTTATAAAAGTAAAAAACGCATACAAAAACAATTGAAAGAACATAACGGTGTTCTACGACATTGAATGATTCAAATTAAAGTTTATATGATTTACTTTGGTTGATTCATCCGAATTTAAAGACAAAAATGTACCGTCTAATATCGGCTTAATGTAAAAAGGCGACAGTGTCAAAAAGCCTCAAGAGAAAAATAACTCAGCAGGACACATAAGCCGTGTCAATGTATTTTTATTTGCGAGCATCGTCTACACTTTGGAGTACATTCGACGTCCCGCTGAGACGCATTGGAAACGCATTTTGTTGATAAAACGTTTTCCTGTCCCGAGAAAATTTTACATGTCACCGTATGTAAGAGAGGGAGGTAAAGCATAGATTGGCGTTCGTTGACCAAATAAGAGAAATGAATATAAACTTTATTAATTATTTTCTTTTCTTTAGTTATAAACCTGCGCTTGGTTCTTGGTTCTCGCAAATGTGCACCATAACTTAGGTATAACCTAATCTGGCGAATAGCGATGAAGGTGGTGCTAGGGATTGTAATCCGACCGGATTGATTTCACCTGGATAACTTAACTTTCCTTTTTTGTTCCAAAACGGGCGTTAATGAAGTGTAAAAATATGACGATACATATACGAAATCAACTTTATTATGATTAATTTTAAAAAGAAAAACAATTAAATTCTTAGTGTCAAAACAAATAAAATCCACAAATTATTATAAAAAAATCTCAAAAGAAAACAAGTATCTTCATCTTTAATGTAATTTAAATTGTGGTTCGGTGTTCTTAGATTTTAAAGATAAAGTAGAAATCAATATTATAAAATTAATTATAACAAAATAATTAATCTTAACTGCGATCATAGTAATATCAATAATTAGCTTCCTATTTTAGAATGCTACTTAAGTTTTATTTTAAACTAGCTGTCCCGGCAGACGTCGTCCTGCCCGGTAAAAAATAGGGTTTGATCGTAGAGGGTTGAAAATCTAGGGTTGTATGTATTTTTGTATGTTGTATCATAAAAAAATAGAAATTAAAAATTTTATCTAAAAATAAATAAAAAAATTTAGGGGTGGACTACCCCTAACATTTAGGGGGATGAAAAATAGATGTTGGCCGATTCTCATAGATACCGGATAAGCACAAAAAATTTCATCAAAATCGGTCAAGCTGTTTCGGAGGAGTATGGCAACGAAAACTGTGACACGAGAATTTTATATATTAGATATGACAGACTACCGAATCTATCAAAATAAATAGCACAACAATCACTATAATTAATATTTATACTCTTTAGTTTTTAAATAAACAATACATTTTTGGTTTGAAAACACGATCTAGGAAACAAATTATGTTGATTGTCTCATCTTCCAATCGACTTCTAATAGAGCTACTCATATAGCCTGCGGCCGAGAAGCCTGGTCAGCAAATAATCTTGAATAGCAGACAAGTATTCTTCTCGAACTCCTTCACTTTCAAACACCGTTATTTCCTTCTTTAGCTGTTTATCAAAACACTTCTTTTTAAAGTTTGTATTGTATAAGACGCTAATTCTTGCTGGATCTGTGATTGTAATTCTGCCTGTAATGTAGTCTTTTTCAGTGATTGTGAATCTAAATTCTCTACTTCTTCAACGAGTTCTACATTATTGTTTTTATCTTTTCTAGTCGCACGTCTTTTTTCTTTGGCATAGTGAACGCATTATCAGCGTCAAACGACTCGCACGCACAAGCACCACGCGTTTAAAGTAAACCTTATATAATAATATTCGATTGTTCACGTTATATTATTATTAAACGTTAAAATTGTAAATGTTACACAAGTCATCATCATTACCATCTGAGCGTTAAATCCCGGTTGCGTTCGGAATGATCACTTCGAAGCCCAGGGTCCGCTTTCCTAGATTTTCTTCTCCACTTCGTGCGATGTTCGGCATCCTTTGTGTTGAGAACGTTGGTATGCATGTCATCCCTCACAACGTCAAGCCAACATTCCTTGGGCCAACCCCTTCGACCTGGACCTGACGGAGGCGGCACAGTACAGTTTTGTATTGATACTTGTGTAACATTTACACACGTATCAGTACAAAACTGTACCCGTATCTTTTTCGAAAATGAGGGTAAATAACTATATTTTTAAAGCCCTGCTTATTTGATTTTACGGTATCAACGACATGAACACACTTACGGAGGCACTCGTCAGTTAGCTACTTGTGATCACAAAGTTTATTTTGCATATCGAATCCATTGTGGGTTGTAATGAAGTGTTTGTACTACATATTGGACTAGTTATATGCGGATGTGGGGTCATAGATGAGACACTATGATGTGGGGGGGTTCGACGACGTTGCACAAGTAGTCTAAGGATTACTTGTGCAACGTCTATCACTAGCCCTCTGATTTTTGTTATTATCTAGTGCATGTGCCTTACCATGCATTCCTTTTAACTACCTACTACTGGTATAGTAGAATACTAAAGAATGACCAATCGCCTGGTAAATTAAAAAAAATCTAACAAAAATAAAACCGACTTCAAGAGTAACTAAAAAGCAAAAAATTAAATTTAAAACTTGAATTCGGTGCGAAGTTAATAACGAAAATTATCAACTATATACATTGTTAAAACAACAAAAAATTGCAAATATAGTATTAATTTTGTGATTCACTTGGTACTAACTGCAACTTGTAGAAAAATTTATTTTTTTGGTTACTCTTAATTTACGTTTCTAGAAAGAAATGTTTATTTACAATATCTTCGGAACTTAAAGTGTAAAACTAATGAAATTTATATGGGATCATTGTAAACCTACACTCAATCGAATACAAAAAGAATAATCAAAATCGGTTCAGAAATAAAAAAAATATGGCTGAAAAACCGCAAAAATTTAATACTCGTATTTTTACCCGAGATTTCAAAGATTTTTATGCTTGAACCATCCGGAAGGTCCGATAGCAATAACATTTATATTGAGACCATTTCGAAGCTTTACTGAATCAAAGGCAAAAAGAATCATCAACATGGGCCCAGAAAAAAAATGTTATTATCATGGAAAACAAAAATCGACCCCACCGAATGTTTTCCAATAGTTTGCACACCGACACACGCCACCCCGAAAAGTCGTTGACAATTATGAATATTTACGCATCGGAGTATGCTGTGTGATGACACAGAAGTAATTGTTGGAGACTTGAAGGGTTGTGTTTTGCTTGCGGGGGATACAATGGGTACTTAATTCGCGTATATTTAAACGATTCGAGATGTTTAGGATGATGAATGATATAATCCATAGGTAAGGAAGTAGAAGAAAGTAGGTCTGTTTTTTCTGAAATTTGGTATATATGTAGTCTCAATACCGAGAATGGACATAGGATACTTTTAATCCTGGAAAATAGGAAAGTTTACTTATTGGAATAGTTGGAATTTATTGGGGGCGAACAGCGCCCAGAGAAATATTAATGGATAATTACAATGTATATTTGCTGTCTAAATAAAATTGAAACTACTTGACTGTAACTCAATATCACTTATCGTTCTGATTAACAAAATCATTAAGATACCTATGATGCTAAAAAAAACAGCACTATTGACATGTATTCTGGGCCACCCCTACTTTAAGTTACTGTAAAATATCAACTTTAAAGCAATCTGAATTTGTGGACTATTATTATTCCCTTCTCTGCAGTATTTATACTCGTTGTTATTGCCCACTTTAGTATTTCAATTTAAAACAAATGAAAGCACTACATACATGAGATCTTATGCTTCTGAAGATATGGTACATTTTTCAATGATAGATGAATATTTCTGTCCGTGTAGCTTTAGCCTTTTGTGCTGTGAGTGGCCACAGGTGTATTGTCAACTTACCCTCTGCAGATTGCTACTGTATTTATATGGTTCTCTAACTATTTTTTATCAATGTGGTCTCTAATGGAACCATTAGGACCCTATATTTTTGTAATGAGTTTTGATTGTGCATTTATATCAACGCCCCATGCGTTGATACTTGTTCCATTTTACAGTTGTGTGTTATTGATTTTTCAATGACATCTTCATTAAATTCATCGTCATTTATTTTCTCTAAGTGTGCGTGATGTTTACAATTTAGATTTTTGTGATAAGTTCGTTTGTTATCAATGCTTTTTATGTGAGGATAATCTTTCAAATTAGTTGTAGTGTTTATCCATGCTGATATATAAATGTAAAAATTTTAATTTAGCCTTAGGGTGTTACTTTTTTACTGCTTTGAAAATGATATATATACCAAACTTCACGAGAATCATCGTGACACTTCGTATATTATTAATAATTGGATTAAACTTTAAAAAAGGTCACAAATTTTAAGTTGCATGTTAAGCTATGTTAATGAATAAAAAATCCAGTAATCTGCTATATTTTTACAAAAAAGTAATTGCCACCAAGATCTAGAGGATTTTTCTTGAGGATTAGTAACTTACGTATTCCACGCGTTCTCCCATCGAAACTTTGCGCTTCTCCCAAACGAATCAATAAACAATATCACAAGCGCCGGAAATCCGAGCGGAGTACGAGATGCATTTCCATCTTTCACCGTCTTTTCACCCTCCGAAATCATCCCTAAAGTTCGTACCCTAATGTCTTTTTGCCGCGGGTGCGAGAGGGACGCGAACCACGCAAGGCGCCTGCGCGCGTCGACCCCTCACAAGCTCAGGAGACGGTTGATGCCGCCAACTACGAGATCCTGTAGTGCTGCCGGGATCGCGGAACACTTCTTCGTGGACCGTCCGCGGCGGCGGAGGTCCCGTTCTCTCACCCCCAGGCGAAACACCCCCAAAAACTGCACTTAGCAACAGAGGTGCACCACAGGGCAAACCACTCAGCCCGGTACTATTGAAACATTACCAATTTCAACCAAAAATTGTGAAGCCAGGGTGTGAGAGAGCGCGAAGCAAGTATTTTAATATAAAGTGGGAACGAGACAGCACGATGGCGCCGCGCTCCCGGTCGAGGTAAGTGCCACTTGCCACGTGTTGTAAAAAGTTTACAGTTTCACTTGGTTTTCAAAACTCAAACTGTATTATTTGTTTGCGACAATTGCTTTTGTCTAGTTTTATATCAACAACCTTCGCGGTGTTATTGAATTTATTTTTAATTTCTGTTTAATAGGAACACCTAAAAACTTTTACCTTTTGTGAGGTTGTTACGACCTCTTAGAGGGCCATTGTGTGTTAAATTGATTTATTTTTTCAATTTATTCACTTTGATTTCAAACTCCATTATATGATTCTAATTAAATACCGATCGTATAAACATTCTTATGAGTTACAGTTATATTATACATCTTTTAACTATTTTGAAATTGTGTTTTCACTAAATTTAAAGATATAATTTACTGTAATGAAGGCAAAAGTTACATCTGTTAGTGTTGTAGGAACTTTTTATGCAACTGCTTTCACTGTTTTTTTCTTTTAGTCAATAAACATTCAAATAATCTATGAAATACTTTAATCATTCACTGAAATTATCTCTTCGTTAGAGACATTTCCTAAGCAAATACCATGTTTTATAATTTACAGTCATTCACTCTCGTTATGACTCTTTGAAACTCTGTTATTCCAATCGTTTCAGTTTTAATTGATCTAATCAGGGTTTTTGCGATGTATTTTATTCAGTTTGGTCTATCTGGTAGTAATTTTTGGTTTATTGATTGTCTCATTACTTAAACTGAGCCCGATTTGAAAGCAAGACTTTATTTGAAGAAATATCGACCTATTTACACAAATTATAGTAAAAAGAAAGAACCAAGTTTGGAGAACATATACGCCGCATTTTAAGCAAATTGGTCCTTCTGCAGCCAGTCTCTTTCCACTGCTGGATATAGGCCTACCCAAACTTGCACCATATACCCCAGTCTCTCGTCTTTCTTATCCAACCACTGACAGCGACCATGCGCAGGCCATTAGTCCACCGTGCTGGAGGTTCCCACTCAGATTATTGCTGTGCCGGAATTTTATTCGACACAACGCTTTTCAGTGCACACCATCTCCCTTCGATCGCGATGCTGAAAACAACCCAACTACAACCTAGTTAAGTCAAATTCCACCACAGATAATAACAACATATTATACTCTTACAATAAATATTTTAATAATTTGAACAATATTATTAACTAAGTAATGTATAGTTACAATAAAATAATGATAATATTCTTGTGCGTGTCTCCTAACATCAGGAAACTTTCCCTATTCCCTATATTTAAAATCCCTTTACCTATATTGGCGTATCTGACATCACTAAGGTGACATAAGTAGAAAAGTATTTATTGATTTAATTTTTATTTCATTATTATTTATCACGAGTCTAAATTCTTAGTATCCCCCTTATTTGAATATTTTCTTAGCGACATGTTCAAATGAACCATAAATACACGATTCTGTAGAGTGAAGATTTCAAGGGGCAATGAACGTACAGCAATGCTATTTGTTATCAAATTTGCAACTAAAATAAATAGTGTACAGTACAAGTGTTTATCTGTTAAAATATTTTGAGGAAGATTAGAGTAGGTTACGCACGTTTTATGCAATATGAAGCATTATCTTATCAACGTGGTATGTGTACATTTATAACACTACTTGGATTTAATTTTTGTGTAACTATATTGATATTTCCATTTTCTTCTATGATCAAAAAGATTTGGGATAATGATTTTCATATTACACTCTCATCTTTTATTTAGATCCCTTTTAAAAATTAAATCACTTTAAGTATCTAATCAAGTAGTAGCATGGGAAAAAAACACTTCTCCCATGGTTGTAGCTATCTTTTTTTTTTTTTTTTATTGCTGGAGATCAGCAGACAGGCAAACGGCCCACTTGATGGACAGCGGTTACCATCGCCTATGGACATTTGCAACACCAAAGGTGCTACGAATGTGCTGCTGCTCTCTTTAGGGAGCCTGGAACCTGGTCACTAATGCCGGAACACAACACAAGGTTGTTATGGCGACATACTCTAGACCAGGGGTGGTAGCCATCCAGTCGGGCAAATGCCCTACCACCTGGCTGTGGGTTGTTTTGTCGCCTCTTACGACAGGCCGCCGGGCCGCAGGAAATTGTATTCTTTCTCCGTTCCTGCACGGATGGCTTTTACCAGACGAACAGATTTTTTTGCTTTAGAAGACAAATTATTAACCAAATTCAAAAGTTTCTGTCCAAACTAAATTATCTGAAAAACAGTATTTAAAAAGTCAATACGTAATTAAGTGAACTGCGTGAAGTGTATTCTTTGCTGCTGGTATTCCTGGTAAGACCATAAATAATGTTGAAAATGGGCGGCCTCACCGTTTAATGCGATCTGCAATATGTTATAAGGAGAAGAAGCGGAAAAAAGCTCCCCAACAACACGCCTAGCTAAGACCATACTTACGGTACGCCATCTGCTTAGAGATGATGATTCTGATATATTATTATTACTACTTGATGTAGATGCTGAAACAAGTTCTCCTGTGCATGTTTTAAGTAGTCAATAATCAAATCGTAATTCAGCCGATTATATCTATAATTATCTATTATATTCAATACTATACAATACAACAAACAAGAAAACAACAGTTCGTTAGACTCAATTTGTTTCTCGCAGGGGGTCCGGCGTCCTGCCGAGATGATTGCTCTGCCTCATCGTTTTAACCCGATTGATTGGTCATGATGGATGAATGTTAATTAGGTTCGCTTGTTTGCATTCTGCCACTGAGCTTTTTTAACGAGGGGGACTCCTTATTGAGCTTATTGACCTTATTAAACCATAATCCCTGATTGAATTCACTTACGGTCAGATTTCTCTGCAGGAGTGGAATTAGAATAAATGTCATGGATACATCGTGTTTATTTTGCCTGTACTTTTTACAGTCCTGATATCTAAAGGCAAAAAAGAATCTTTATAGCGTATAGCTTCAGTTCTGTATCTGTATGTCGCAAAGACACTGCTGATTCGCCAGAATGCCTTGCGTTAACTCAATAACTCAGGCGCCGATAACTTTTAAATTAATTCGAAATCGCGTCTTGGTGCGCAAATCGAACTCAGACGGAGTAGCTAATAGTGCAAGCAGTTAGTGCATGTGGCAGAAGTAGGGTAACTTAACAGTGCAAAAGGAAAGAATCAGTAATCAGTAAAATAAGTAAATTAACATACTGGTGCGAAGGCGTCAATTTCGAAGCTGATATTTCAGGAACTGCAAAGGCTAGAGTCACGAAATTAAAATTAAACTTATTATCGGTCTCAATCTCATGTCTAAATGTTTCTTCTACTTTATCAATAACACTGCGAAATCAGTAATTCGCTAATTCGGAATGCAACAAATAAGGGAGCGTGTGTCACTTAATCCACTGCATTATGTTAAAATCACTTGAGCCCCTCGTGTCCACTGTCCCCTAATTCGCTAATAGAAAAACAGACTATCGCATTTCCGCAAATCGGAACACCGTGACGACATCCGGCTCGCTCACCGGAAGTCTAATATGGCGGACGTTGATAGATGTCAATTTAGATTTATTTTATCTCCTTTTATTAATAGATACCTAATAAATATTTTCTATTTCTTACTTTAACATGCTATATTTTCTTTCACGATTAGTAATCGTACTTCGTAGACCAAAAAGAGATGGATGGATTGTGTGAAGGATGACCTGATTTGTGATGTGACAGAAGACATATTTCAGAATCAGAGGAGTGTGGAAAGAAAAGACATTGTTTTTAATGTTTTGACCTGGTGTCTACTTGCTTTGGACGTGGTGGTAGACTCATGTCTTTCAATCAGTAATCAGTATGATTCCATTTGCAAATGAGTACTTTCATTTTCATTTAGTGTTTTAAGATTTAATTGGAGATCAACCACGCTTCCTCGTCACTGTCAACAATCGTATGTGGCGTCTTCTTCTATATGCCATGTGCGTGCACGTTGTCCTTCCGGAGGTTTTCCCAAACCGTTTATAATATGGGGTTCTTCAGAATTGGCATAAAAAGATTCTTAAAATCCTTAAGATGCAACGCGTCTGCTTCCCTGGTGTTATAAATGTCCATGGAAATGGTAATCACATACCACCAAGAGAACCGTATGCTAATTTTCTTATCTATAAAAAAAATAAAGTGACATGAAAATTTCTTTTGTATCCGGTAGCATTGTGGTTAGTGTCTTTGGTTTTCCAAATGTCAATGGGAAAGCCATTAGCCGTAAGCTTCTGCTATATTTCAGTAATGAAAAATACCATCTTGAATAATTGAATCTTGAATAATTGAATCTAGAATATCATCTTGATACTTAATGCAAATATAAAGAAAACTCATACCAGCTAAAATCATCCACAGGCGGTTTCCTTTCTTGCCTTAGCTTTTTTAAGTTAAGTATGAGTGTGACAAGACGTTTTTCAAGGGCCAGACATGCCGGCGCCGGAGTTCTATCGATTACCCCCACCCGACATCTTTTCTTTGACAGGGTGGGGGTTGACGCATGCGTTATACAGTTGTTTGCCAACAAACCGTCAGATTATGGATTTTGGGTTATTAAATGCTTACGTAATAATTCGCTTATGTCTTAGCTTCTTGATTCATATATTCATTTTTTTAAATTCTTTATACTTTGGTTAATGGGGTTTTTTATGGGTAAGTTTATTTAATACTTACTGATTGAACAATTCCTATAATAAACATACAAGAATTAAGAAAGACACCGTTCGTCATAAAGAACATGCACAAATTTAATTGTATTGAAATTGAACACATCTGTTGCGATAACAGTTAAACGTGATTCAATGTGTGCGACTTTCATAACATGTTCGTCAGCAGAAGTAGTTTTATTGGTACTTAGTTTGAACAAAGCTAATTTAATTTAGTTCTGCTCAAGATAATCTGTTCATGCGAAACTATTTGCTTCTCCAAATAAAATATCAATAGTGCTCTCACTAATTTATTCATCACCCTCGTATATTTTTACACTTACGCCAAAGCAGAAAACTTTTTCTTTAGTATGTAAAGCTTTGTGATTCCGTACATTTAGACCGTAATCTGGGTTGTCTGAAAGACTTGTCAGTAGCCCCTTGTTACTACTTTCACTTATTGTAATTAAATTATTATCTTTATCTACGTGGTGAGTCAACTATTTGGTGTCTACCTATGTTCTTGCCAAAATCCCAATTATTTGAGCCATCACAAGTTCTTTTAAGTTTCTTGCGTAATTCGTTTCAGGCAGTAAGTAGTAAGTTCACAAATCTTCATAATTATCATCTTTAACATTTGCAGAACCTTTTTGATTATTTATACCAGACTTCTCGCAATCCGATTCTTCTTCTTCCATGATATATAGTGACAATTAATTAAGTATTCATTATTGAATCCACTCACCTATGTAATTGTATCTCAAGTAATATGAAACTATAATAGAATTACTTATCTCCGCTTTGTATCGACTATGGGACATGTCAATCGGAGGTACCATTGTCTCCACACGTCACGCAACCCTTTTGTTTTGCCGATGTCTCCTGTAAAGGGCAAGGGGAATTTCTTATATCTTTCTTTGTATTTTTATTAAGCTTTGCAAAAATATTTTGTCCCTTCGGATAATTCATCAACACTCTCTGAATAACGTTTTATTGACCGTCCTCCGTTAGTCTTAAGAATTTATAGCGATGATAATTGACTTTTAAGTTATTTTCTATTAAGCCAATGTCTTTATGGTTACTGAATCAAAACTCAGCATCTTCAGTATGAATATTCACACTTAGGTCATTTTTAAGAATCTTAAATAAGAATTTCTAAATTCGTCATCCAGTATCGTAATGGAAACTGATGGTATAACTAGAAATGATTTTATGCCAGCTTTCTATATCTTAGGTCAATTTCAGATGGATCATTTCTGTTTTTCAATTTGGATCTCTTGAATCATTCAATGACTATTGGAGAATATTCCATCGAGTGACATGGAAGATCTTCATTTTCTTTGATCATTTAAGAGCATGCTCTTGTCGGTGGAGCCTCTTCCAATCTTCTCTATTATGGGCCAGTTGTTTTACTTCTGTGTAAGACACGACACCCACTTTTTCTTTTATTTAATTTATTTGATCCATAAATGCTCGCCTTGGTCTTCCCTTCTCCCTCCTTGCTTCCACATTGCCTTTTGTGTCGTAGCAAATGGCCAAACATCTTCCCCCTTCATTCCTCTAGAGTTTTTAAAATTGTGCGTTTCTCCTTTACTACATCCAAAACTTCTTCATTGGTCTTTTTTTCTTTCCAACTTATTCTCTCTATGCGTCTCCAACACCACATTTCAAATGCTTCTAATCTATCGCGGTCTCTTTGTGTCATTTTTCATGCTTCACACCCATCTAAAGCTATGTTTCCGATATAAATTTTAATTAAACTTTGTAAACACCCAGGTTTGGAAACTGGTAAAAAAAGCCTTACCGGTTACAACTTCATTACATTGGTACTTTTCTTTCAAGTTTGGTTTTCACTTTGAGCTCAGTTAAACGTTTCTTGTTAGCAAAAGTTCGTTAAATAACAGTATTATTATGTACTTATATTAAATTGTTCTAAATATATATATTTTGTCTATTCTTATTTTAATGTTGTTCTAATTATAAATAATTTGTTCATTTGTTATTTTTTCTCCTCTGTGAAGGTGACGTTGCTGCTTGACACTAACGGAAGACCAGCGTTGGTTGTTATCAACCAGTACTTGCTCAGTTAGGACCGGTTTAGAGTTAGTCAGCCTTTGGCTTTAAACTGCTTATGTGTAATTTTTATTTTAAATAACTCTAAAGAAACATTATTTTCTTTATTTCTTTAAAAGGTTTTTGTTGAATAAATCGATTTCGAACGGTTTTTGAACGCACACCCTCAAAGCGCAACTATGTAGTACGGAAAGATTTTCTCTATTTTCTCTTCTCACAGAATAAACCGGCTATAACACTCCTAAAGGTTTACACTACCAATGAAATGGTTATCTAAAACCGGTTGTAAGCATTGGTAAATATCCTAACGGGTGTGGGTTTGACCCGGTTGTCGCCGGTTGCTAGGCGACGGCGAGGACGCCTCACCGGCGCCGTGTTCTGCTCCTGACATATCCAGATTATGCGCGGATGTTCGCTCCAGTTAAGCGACTCACGTAGGTGTGTGTACCATATTTAGTGCAATTTGTTCATAGCCCTGATTGAATAATACAGATGTAATAATGATGTATTCAATCTTTATATTAACACGTAAAGCAAAAACTTTGTACCCCTTTTTACGAAAATTGCGCGGACGGAAGAGTATGAAATTTCGCACACTTGTGTTAGTTACACTATTTAAAACTCAAGAACGGCTCTACCGATTTGGCTGAAAATTGGTGGGGAGCTAACTTAGACCTGGAGACGAACAAAAAATACTTTTCATCCCGTTGGAACTGGTAGATGGCGCTGAGATCGCCTTCTAGAACCTAATCACCTAGACCGATTTTGGTGATTTTGTTTTTGTGTGTTTGAGTGTGTCTTCGGATGGTTTAGATTCGCAATTAGAACCGGTAGGTGGCGCTGAGATTGGGTCCTAGATTTTTATTTTATCAGAGCAGGACAACGTCTGCCGGGGCGGCTAGTAGTTTAAATAAGGAGTGCAGAATGCTAATATTATTTTATAATTATGTATAAAAAATACATTAAATCAATAAAAAAACATTACACACACTACTGTGTATTGGACACACACACACGCATATATACTCTTTTGCTTATTGTTAAAGTCAAAGTGTGTAGCCCTTTGTAACTTTTTTTAAACTAACTAACTCCGTGGGCTCAGCGACCCAAAGTGAGACTTGGCCTCCGAGACGAGAGCACGCCACTATCCTCTGTTCTGCGCAGTGTCTTGCCAGTTGTGGGCTTGTAATGCGGCCAGGTCAGCCTCCACTCTGTTCTTCCAACGATACTTAGGACGACAAGTATGCTTTCTTTCCTCCCCCATCTTCTTCCATCCGCCCTACATGACATGTTGGGCTCGGCCATTAGCTCTTTTATTTCGGAGTTGGTTCGGACCTTCCAGCTCCCATCTCCTTTTATGGTTGAGCCGAAGATTTTTCTGAGAACCTTTCTCTCTGTGACCATTCAAATTATGACTATTTTCAATCTACGCAAACGAAGCCGCGCACAACAGCTAGTAAAGTTACATGTCAACACGCAGCGCTGTCAAGTCTGTCACGCGCTGAACCCGGCGGACCGTGAAAGATGCGTCGCGACGCGCCCACCGCTCGAGCAATAAACGACACGTTACGGCGCGCGGTTTTTTTGTGTTTTTGTATTTTTTTTCCATGTAATGTTGGTGTACAATAAAGAGTATTGTATTGTATTGTATAAGCTAAAATTTTAATTTTACTTGTTAGCTGTTAAGGAGAAGAAGTAAGTTTTATACAGAAGTATTACGTAAGTAAGTTACAGAATTAGTGGAGTTTCAGCAAACAGTGCATTTCATGCATTTTCAATAAGACAAAGGCACAATAAAAGGAAAGAAAAATATGATTATAGTTATAATAATGACATGACGTACTCAAATTTTATCTTAATGATCAATCTGCCATAAGGATAGAAAACGTCGGACACGGTATGCAAAACCTACCTTGTATTTAAACCGACAAGCACTTTACCGAGTTCTGAACTAAAATACAGCCCGAAAATGATGCCATCGCAATAAATTAAATTCATATTGCACTATAAAAATTCTTAGACCCCGTTACAGACAGGCTGAACTCCTCAATGGTCCAATGTGAAGTGGAATTTATGCAAAACTGCATGCAATAACTCTAAAACGTATCGTCATAGGGATTTTAATGAGTCCACTGTCCCCCTCGTGATAAAATGAGATAACTGACGTTTTGGCAAAAATCGACTTTATTGTATTTTCGTAAAGCTGGAATAGTTACCTATCTTTTTGTCTAACGTTTTATCTTGGATATTAATGTAGTATAGGATCCCGCTATACAACGCTACCCGAGAGTTGTGACCGGAAAAGAATAGGTAACCTAACATTTGCATGTTCTATGGGCTTCATACTTTCGATTGGTATAGAATTTGCTTAATAAACAAACCGGTGAAAAGTATTTTTTTTTAATATGAATTAATCATATACTGGACTGAATTTTTTTAGGCAACCCATATGCAATATATTTATTGACACCTTTAATTATATATAAAATAGGTTTCATCAAATTAGCACTCTGTGAAGGTCGTTGTATAGCGGGATCTTAGCCTAATAGGAATATACTCGATAAATAATTTTATTGGAAAAACTCAATAAGCTGAAAAGCCTGGAAAAGAATAAATAGGAAGATCATCTAGAAGAGGTCGCTATTTAGCGATAAGATCGCCCTTTGTGCAAGCAACATCTTATACTAATATATAAAGCTGAAGAGTTTTGTTGTCTGTTTGTTTCATTGAACGCGCTAATCTCAAGAACTGCTGGTCTGATTGGAAAATTTCTTTCAGTGTTAGATAGTCCATTTATCGAGGAAGGCTATAGGCTATATATCATCACGCTAAGACCCAATAGGAGTGGAGCACCTATAAAGGATATTTCAAAATCGAGGGGTTTTGAAAACAAATTCCACGCGAATGAAGTCGCGGGCACGACAAGTTAGATATATTATTTTAATCTGTAAGTTTTTTTTGTGTTGGTATGTATACCTATCTATAATTTTGCAGGCATAGTTTTATTTATAGTATCTATCTATCTATCATTTGAGAGCTGTCTTGTCGGTGGAGCCTCCTCCAATCTTCTCTATTCTCCAGTATTCTAATATTTATAGTATAGTTTAATATAATTAATAAAAATCAATTTTCATTTGATAACATGTTAAAAGATCTACAGTAAAATTATTACAAAAATATGTTCAATTTTTAAACAGTATTAAGTCAAATGTTAAGTTTTTATATATAAACTAAGTAACAGTCGAGAACATTCCTTGAAGGTTATACATATGTTAAAATTAAGTCTACTTCCTAATAATGTACATCGCTTTGTAACATATTAAACAAAATAACAGATAAAACCTTAAAATATAATTAATATTTTGTGGTCGTCATAAGCCAGGTGTGATTATAGGAAATTAGCTCCACGCGGCCGAGAAAATATATTGCATTTGGGCAGTATAAAGCAATGCCCCAATTGAGAGATAAGGCAGTCGAGCGATAACAAGCGAAGCAAGACGTGTGTACATTCGGTAATCTATTTAGTGACGGACTTTGCGCTTGTTATTGAATTGTGCATTACGTTTGGACTGGTTGTGTTCAGTTATATTTGTACCTGTGTTCTACGTATTTGTATAGTTCTAATAAACTCTATAATAATTCCAACGGCATTTTAATTCGAGTCAGTAATTATCAGTATTTATAATACAAAACATAAAATCAAGTTATCTCGATCTTTTTAATTTGTTAGTTGCTTAATTTTGTCATGACGGGGACGATATGGGCTTTTTATGATATGCAAACATGATGTACTCAATTGTATTATCTAATGCATTGGGATTAGGTGGAAAATTGCATACAACAAATATTTAGCTGTCATATCTGTGCTATGAGATTTAGAAGTGCCATTGCGTAGGTTTTTATAGGTATTCGAGGAGGTTTTACAGCCGTTTTCGGGCTTAATTTTGTGGTTAACGGATTCTCGTATACGTCTATTATGACGATTTAATAATCCGAAATTTAATTTACGTCTTATTTATAATACTTTATTGCTCACTTACGAGTATGGCTATCTTGTATCTTATTAATTGATAATTTTGACCGGTACTTCTTTTCTGAAAATCCGAGGACAACAAACAAACGGTTATATAAGATACTTGTGACTAAATGCTATATATTGTTAGTGTTTGTTATTTAAGTGGAGGAAATGTGGACAGAATTAGTGGGAAAGGATAATGTTATAGATAAATGTTATTTAGAGTTCAAAATTTGGTAAATGTATAGCTTTCCGGTATTCGAATTTTATGTAGCGGGGTGGTGAAATGGGGAGGGGGAGAGGCATACTTACCTTTACTTCAACCTTTAAGGTCCGGCGATCTTGAAATAAACTTTTTTTAATAAACATAACCTCACTTATTTTCACTGATTTTTTCGCTAATGTTGCACTTCTATTATAGGTCCGAAATCGAAAAATCCTTTCAAAGTTCCAAAAAAACCAGTAATCAACATAAAAACAGCCAAAATAACCCAAAAACCAGCTTAATTGGAGAAAAATGAAGAAAAAACACAATAGAGCACATTTGTATACAATACAAGAGTAACCATTCAAAATGGCGACCAATAAAGACGATATTTTTTTTTTACGTAATCGCATTAATTTATATTTAACCAATATTTAAAAAAAAATCAGCAGTGTATTGAAATTGAAATAAAATCGATATCATTAATATATTGATTCATTATCATATTAAAAGCCAACTTGCTAGTCGTCCACTAAATTGAGAAAACAAATGTTTCATATGAGACTTTCAAGGTGTCGTAACTCTCTGTATGTACAAAAAAAGGTAAATGGTTACCACTCGGTTCTGGCACTCGCCGGCCGCTGCCGCGGCACGCTCGCTTCGCTCGCTCGGCTCGTGCGCTTTGGTCTAAATATCACCTAACATAACTGACTGTTTGTGTATAAAATAAATAGTAAATGGTTACCAGTCGGTTCCGGCACTCGCCGGCCGCTGCCGCGGCACACTGACTACGCTTCCTCGGCTCTTTAAATAGAACATGGTGTCTATATAAATTAAGTAACTTTATAAATGTATTTTATGGAAAACTAAACAAAAGTCTAAAAGAAAGCCAGTAGTCAACGTAAAAAGAATCAAAATTATTATAAAACGCAGCACAAGTCGTAGAAAAATAAAAAGTTAACAGAAGAAAACACATTCACTCAACTACTAGAGAAAAGGAATAAAATGGCGGCAATAAAGGTGGTAAAAAAACAATATTTTTTTTCATAGAAATATTTATCGATTTCCGAAAATTATTAAATAATTCTAAATCGTGAGCTACATGATTTCGAATTTCTTAATTACAAATCGATAAGTATTAATGACATATCGATTAATTTATTTTTATCATCACACCTTGTTAGCCAAGCCATTAAAAACAAAAGTGACAGTAAAAACTGTCACTTTTTAATCAGTCGATTATTATACATGTCTATTACCTACTCTAGCATTTATTTGTATTTATGCGTCAATTAAATTTGAAAGTTTATTTCTACATTAAAAACAGTTTTAGTGTTATAAAAAGTTCTGGCGGTTATATGTTATTCATGAGTACATTCATAAACAATTCGTGAGTACATTCATAAACTCAAATCACGGTTTTTTATTATCAAAAGTGGCACAATTTTACAACATAAATAAGTGAGTTTATGATTATAAACCAAAAAAAATTTAAACCCTCCGGACCTTAGGGGTTCTCGTAGGGGTGAGTATACCTCCCCCTATTCACTGCGCCCACCAACAACTTAACATTTGTGTACCGGATTGTTAAGTCGCAGCCCAAAATTTACTTAAATTATATACTGAACTATTAACTAAAGATAGTAAAGGTTAATGGGACTAGGTAGGGATATCTGTTGGTGGGATGTCATAAAGAGGGATGGTGATATTCGGGCAGTGAAAAAGTTCTTTTGGCTTGCTTAGTCGTTATAATTTGACATAAGCTCTATGTGAGTAATGTCATTCTACCGATGGTATGGCAAGTGAATCAATAATAGAAGAAGACTACTTCACTATCAGTCATATAGGACTTTCAATTTATGGTTGTTTAATTTTAAAGATGTTTTAAATAATTAGAAGTTGATTGAACGTTTAATTGAGAGATCTTCAAAAAAAAGAATGATCAGTTTAGTATTTTTTTTATTGGGCAAAAGATTTTTTTTAAAATAAGTTTCAGGTATGACCACGATCACGCTTAGTAAGTAGTACTAAACAATGATGCGGTCAAGGATGCAAGCAAGCGAGGTAAGCGTGCCACGCTTACCTACCTGTTCACACCATACTTGAAGGCATCAGCATTGTACTTTTCAAGAAACACGGCCTCTGGTAGTGCCTTCCACAGCTGTGTCGTACGCAGGCGGAAAGTAGATGTGAAACGTTTCTTTCGCACCGTTGCGTGGGTGATTCCACTGTGAAAGGATACAGTACACCAGGGGCCCAATTCTCCTTCTTTATAATTGCATGTGTTCAGCAGACAGGCAGAGGGCCCACATTGTAGAAAGAGGTTATCATCACCTATGGCCATTCGTAATACCAGAGGTGCTACAAATGCCCTGCTGCTCTCTTAAGGGATACTGGAACCTGGCCATTAATATCGGAACACAATTCATAGTTATCGCGGAATACCTTAGACCAGAGGTGGTAGCCATTTGGCTGTGGGTGGTGGCTGGCCGTGGGAAATTGTATTCTTTCTCCGTTCACACGGACAATTATTATTAATGCACCAGTGACTCAAGTTTCTTTTTTGTCAAAAAATGAAGGAAAATTCATTTAAAGATTAAATCTGACAAATAAATCTCACCTGTTATTTAGGTGATTTACTAGGGTTATTTATCTCTTCAAACCAATATGAGATTCGAAACAGAAGTTAGTAGAAAATAGTGACAATCCTTTATATCGCATTTTCGCAAATCTTGCGGCAGCTAGTGTGAATTTATGATAAGTTCTTATGTTTTATAATGTAATCTTTAAACTCATGTCTATTTGAGTTTTTCCATGTTTTATTAAGCGCACTAATTGTACTAAACATGCGCCATATGGCACCTAGCCGCCGCTGGGGCCAAGCGTCGTGATCCTATATTTATAGAGCAGTAGAACAACTGTTTCGTAAGTTCCGGAGCACATGACAGGCCGCTGTCACGGATATCGTCGGTGGCTTGCGCTTTTTATTACGCCAGCTGTTTCAATTTACAATTGGGCCAAGTGCGTGAGTTGACTCGAATGCGATGAAGGGTTCCGTGGTAGTGACTTCCAAGTTCCCCAGCACGTCTATTTGGTTCAATGCGACCCTTGGAGATCCGCCCACAAACGGGTGAGCCCACACCAGCCATGATCCCGTGGTCCTGACTATAATATAGTAAATACATCTATTATGTAATAAATCTGGGTGTCAAGTTTATAAGATGATTTTAAAACTAATGAGATTTTGTTTTATTGCATGAGTTCACCATGATGGAAAGCGGTTATCATCGCCTATGGACATTTGCAACACCAAAGACGTTACAAATGCGCTGCTGCTCTCTTGAGGAAGACTGGAACCTGGCTCCTAATATCGGAACGTAACGCAAGGGTATTATGGCGGCATATTCTGGACTAGAGGTGTCTTTGGGACCTGGTTAAAGCGAAGTTACGTAGACCATCGAAAAATATCTAAAAGTCTCAAAACACCAAAAAGTCAGTAAAGTTTACTAACAAGTCTTTAGTAGTTGAAGTACTGGTGCTATGTGGACTCTATTCCATCTTCCGGAATCAGAAACAAATTGTATCAAAATATAGTAAATATTGTAAATACTCGAAGTTAAGGACATAAAGTTTAATTGAAGCCCTCCTCCTCTTAGAAGTCGGTTAAAAATAGTAAATTATATAAAAGCATCTGCACGTGAGCGGCGACAGTGTCCAAATTCGGCCTAATAACAACGCCGGTTACAAAACCTTCTATTTTCAAAAAAGCGTACATTACACTAATGGATATTATTTTAGAAATTATTTCATTGTATTAATAATTCAGCCCAGCTATTCCGAAGATATAATTTTTAGAATTTTTGTGTCTGAAATTATTAACTAGATTTAAATGAAACTACACACAGCTAACCTGTATCTCGGGTCCATCACCTAGAATATTTTTATCGTGATAAATATAGTCAAAAATACTTTAATAGCTTTAGAAACAAAAAACACAAGAAACACGTTTACGTGCCCGTATGTAATATTCGAGGGTTCCTCTCGATTTTCCTGGTATCCACTCACCAGGTCCTGACTTGGTGACAATAGGATCACCTCAAGAGTATTGTCTTTCGAATAATGAAAAAAAATATGAACACGGACGAATTGAGAACCTCGCTCTTTTGGAATTTGGTTAGAAAGATGGCGCTCATGTCTTTTAATGCCACTGTTGTAATTCGCTAACAAATAGGTCGTCGTCATACCAACGCGTATGAAGTTTCGCACTGCTAATTTTAAATACTAATGGTCGCCCGTGGTAGAAATTCGACCATAATCATTAATTTACATTATGAGTTTGAATTATGAAGATTCTGTTGTCAGACTTCTATAATCACAGATTTCGCCAAGGCCATACTGGTTGATTTGAGTTTAACAATAAACAAAAGAGTATATGAGTGTGTGTGTCAAATACATTGTAGTGTGTGTAATGTTTTTTTTTTATTGATTTAATGTATTTTTTATGAATAATTTAAAAAATATTAGTGTTCCGCACTCTTTCTCTATATAAACTATAAGTGAGCGAAATTTTATAATCCTCCGTCCATGCAATTTTCGTAAAAAGGAGTACGAAGTTTTCCCTCTGTGTTTGCTTAGATGAACTCGATATAAAACACCTTATTCCCTTAACTATAAGGAAATATGTACAGGTACTATGTTAAAGATCGATCATCGACCCCCCAGTCAGAGGCGACGAAATCGGAATA
Source organism: Dendrolimus punctatus (assembly GCA_012273795.1). Taxonomy (NCBI): domain Eukaryota; kingdom Metazoa; phylum Arthropoda; class Insecta; order Lepidoptera; family Lasiocampidae; genus Dendrolimus; species Dendrolimus punctatus. The sequence continues at coordinate 550,433 of CM022554.1, read as the reverse complement.
GTGGAAACCAACTAAACCGTTGCATGGCTTCAGAAATGTAAAAGGAAGCCGATGTAATGGTAATACTTGGTCGATACAAAAATAGCTGCGCGTAAACAGGCCGAGTGATTTCATGTGTAATGGTCGGAATGGATCTAATTTAATGGCTTTGTTCTTAGAAATTATTCACGTCGGATAGAGGACATATCGCAAGCTTAATAAAACAAAGATATATAACTCAAAAATTGCGTTTTTTTGCTAACGAGCGTTTTTAAGTTTGGGCCTATTACGAGTTGTTCTTTCTTTGTTTAAAATCGTTGGATGCTCTTAACTTTAGCTAAATGTAAAAGTATTTACATTCAACTAACATAAATGAAGTTTATTTGTTGACAGTGACTGTAAAAGTAGTTTGAAAAAAAAGAGTACTTATTCGTACTTATTTCACTTTATGATTAAAAAAGTAAATAAATTCTTAAGACAATTAGAATTAAATTGCAGTTGAAATACACCACAAAGCGAAATAAGTTTTTATCCGTGCAGCACCGGAGAAACAATACAATTTCCTGAGGCCGGGCTGCCTATGGCAAGGGCGACAAAACAACCCACAGCCAGGTGGTAGGGGTATTTGCCCGACTGGATGGCTACTACCCTTGGTCTAGGCTATGCCGCCATTAGAACGTTGAGTTGTCTTCCGTCAATAGTGACCAGGTTCCAGTCACCATTAAGAGAGCAGAAGTGCATTTGGAGCACCTTTGGTGTTGCAAATGTCCATAGGCGATGATAACCGCTACAAATAAAATATTATGAGAAATAAATCTCACCCATTATTAATAAAACGATTTATTGGGTTCACTTATCTCTTTAAACTAATATGAGATTAGAACCAGAAGTTAGTAGAAAAAAGAGGGGGCAATCCTTTACTTCACCAACCAATGGTCAGATTGTGCGGCAGTTGGAGCGAATTTATTATCTTAATATATATAAATTACGTGTCAAGTTGTTTGTCCGCGATGGACTCCTAAACTACTTAACCAATTTTAATCAAATTTGCACACCGTGTGCAGTTTGATCCAACTTGAAAGATAGGATATTTTTTATACCGTTGGAACTGGAACGGGTTCTAGAATCCTCCTAACCACCGGGAGCGATTTTGGTGATTTTGTTTTTGTGTCATAAAACAAAGTCTTGTAGGAATTCAGAAAATATGGCGATACGAAGTTCGCCGGGTCAGCTAGTTTATGATAAGTTCTTAACGCTTTATCTCCAAACTCATCATTTCTGAGTTATTTATTTGCTTTAAAGAAAGAAAATATTTATTTCCGATTGCGACGCGCACAATACAAACTGATAAGAAAATATACATGCAAAAAATGGAAGCCGTAATTTAAAAAATGAGGCTGGCACTAAGTCTTTGCTGTGCCGAAAAATCATACAACATTGAGCTAATCGTATTTCATGGGATACGTCCCTATCGCATTCCTTCTGTCAAGTTGGCGTCGCCCCTAGTGTTGCAAACGTCCATATGTGACGGTAGCCACATTCCATTAGGTGGACCGTCTGCCTGTTTATCAGCTTCGCAATAAAAAAAATACTTAAATAAACATTTTAATGGGAATGAACTTAGTAATTAATCACATGAATGTACAAAGTAGGTTAATAAAGTTATTTGTTTTCAACTTAATGTTGCGATAAATCGTATTATTGTCATCGAGTCAAATATGTGAGTCAAGGTTTTTGAGTTCTTTGAAGCTGTAAGGTCAACTTAAATCATACACTGAATTACTAATAAACCATAAATAACAAGTATTTCTGCTTTTAACGTAAACAAATTCATCATCATGTCATCACAGTTAGGGTCGTTATTGTTAAATGTGTAATAACAAACCATTAACTTCCAACCGCTGGGCTTGGGCTTAACAATTTTCTTGGAGGTTAGTTTGGTGAGATTAAAACGTCTGTTATTTCGATGTGCAGGTTTCATCACGACGTTTTCCTTCACCGTCAGAACGTGGTAATTGTGACAATATGCACATTATATTACTGTGAATTTTAACCAAAATCCGCGTAGTAGTTTTTGACCTGGGCAGATCAACAAACAAATTATCTATAAAATAAGATAAATTTATAAATTAAACATTGACTCCAATCGCTGTCGGCGCGGGGAGTGTTCCCAAAATGATGGCCGCATTACCACGTTGGCTGGCAACGCTTATGCGTTGCCCCAGATGTCCAGCCAGCCCTGTGACCATCCGAGAACTCTCAATGCGACTAGCGGTGATAAGCAGGCCTCAAAGTCTTGACTTCGAAAGCCACAAATATGTCCCCATTACCAATGGACACATTTTTTTTGTCCGCAGGTTTCTGACTTGGGCATCGCACAGGAAGCGTCGCCGCACGCGTGACGCAGCGTGCGCGAGCGCATCGAGCAAGCACTACAGGACAACTGGAGGCGGCTGATACGGCCGACTTCTGTGAGTTTATTCACTTAGATCTCTAGCATCCTATAAGCCTGTCCATATTCGCGCGAGACGGAGAAAGGAGGGTAATATATGCCAATACAAATAATACGCAATTTTGGCAGAAATATTTTACTGTGCGGGTTGTAAGGTGCTGTGTGGCGATACAATTACCAGTGAACATACGTCTATCTTTTAATAAGCTCCTCAAAGATCACTATCTAAATTTGTAAACAGTAATTTATGTATGTGTATGTAAATTTATGTAATTTTTTGTGTATATGTACGTGTATATTTTTACATTGCTATTAATGAATGCATATATCATTATATATATTTTAAACTATGCGCACTAAATACCGACCCAGTATTAGCTGGAACAAATCGTTTTTAGCGATAACACTGCTGATTGTACTAGTTAATGATTGTTAAGTCTAATGTGTACTGTTTACTTGTGTGCAATAAAGAGTACTAGTGGTCGAAATTCGACCATAATTAATTTAAATCATAAGTTTGATCATTATTAAGGTTCTGATGTCAAAAACTATACTTCTATAATCACAGAGTATATGCATGTGTGTGTCAAATACAATGTTTTTTTATTGGTTTAATGTATTTTTTATGCATATTAAAAAAAAATAAGCATTCTGCACTCCTTCTCTCTATAAAATTGTGCGAAATTTCATACTCCTCCGTCCGCGCAATTTCCGAAAAAGGGGGTTTTTGCTTCACGTATTAATATAATGATTCTATTCTATGACCACTTTCTATCAGGTGGCTCGAAGGCTGTCTGCTGTATTGTGGCAATAGAGAAAGCTACCAGAGTATCCAGCCCATAAGGCTGTATCTGTCCTGAATTTTTACTGTGTTTGTTTCTTTTCAGGCTGCACACCAGTCCCGTCCGCGTAACCGCTCCTTCAGCCACGAGAGCCGGCGCAGCAGGCGGCCGAGCTTATGCTCTCTCGACTCTGAAGAGAGCACCTACAAGACAGCTACTATACATAAGTATGTTTTTTGTATGAAAATTAATATTATTTATTTAGGCATTCTGACGGACTGACTGATTCTCTGGCGACTGCCAAGGGACGAGATCTACTTGTCCACGTAGGCCGCATGGTCTAGGATGGAGCATGCTTACCTAGAAGGTACCTATTCACACTGGACGTGAAGACATCCAAGTATCAGGAAAAACAGACTCCGGCAACGTGTTCCACTCCTTTGCGCTCGTATGATGAAGTTATAGATGCAAAGCGACTGCCCACGAACAGAAACGTTACAGTCGCCTGTAAACGTTTGCAACACCACGTGGGATGCCAACGCGTTGCCAGCCTTTAGGAAGGGATAGAGGAGATGGGAGGATCAGATAGCAAGAATAGATATGGGGAGAGGAAAGTGGGCCATCGTTTCTCATAATATGGAACCCTTGGAACAGGTTACATATTTGAGCCGTTTGGGATGGAGACTTTGGATCCATGGAGGCCAAGTGCCTGCAAATTATTTCAAAATATTCAAAAAACGTTTGCTCGATACCACAGGGGGACCGGTAGGCTGGAGCCTACCTCGTTCAAAGGATTAGCCTCTGTACCCAGCTTCGTAATGCTGCCACTCTTCTAGGTAAAATGGACGGGCTTTTGGATGGGTTTTTATATTTTTGCTATTGTATATATTTGAAGATCACGGGCCATAAAAAAGTCCCGGCCTTTTGGAGGGCTTGCGTGGGCCATGGGAAGGCCAACACGTAGAGGCCCCTTGACAAATTCGATGTAAATCGCCCCGCGCTTACTAAGGTACTACGAAAATGCAGACGTTTAGCAGCTTACGGAGAGAGCTATGTATCCGCGGTAAGCATGGGGGTACGGGATTTACGGGGGAGAGGTCAGGAGGGTGATTCTGCCCGCAACATATATATAGAATTTCGATATAAAACTACAAAAGTGCCAAGAAGCCGAAGTGCTCACCGCCACGTTAGTGTATTACAGTGATGTTAAAATACTTATATGCTTGGTTCCAGGACTCATTCGCTTACAAGAATGGCGGCTATATCACTGAAGATATCCATCGAGGGTGGCAAGGTGGTGAAGACGATCCAGTTCGACCCCTCCACCACGGTATACGACGCGTGTCGCATCATCAGGGATAAGATATTGGAGGCCAGCGCCGGGGATCGTGAGTATAAGAGCCATATGTATAGACTTTAGGGTTCAATCACCCCCAAATAAAGATTGTTTCCACTGAGTATAACACCCTCATCCACAATATAAAGTACTCCATGTAGCATAGCTTTGTGACACCTCGGTGTAAACTCCATGTAACGTCACTTGATTTAACGACAAACACCTTTAAGCGTCGAATTCATTTGGCTTTGTTTGGTTTAGCTTGTCTTCTATACAGTGATACACTCTATATAGCATTACACCCTCTCTTAACAACGACAAGTAAAAAAAGTACCTTTCAATTTGCCAGAATGAGTAAAAACTGCGTAGCTGTGTACGTTCTTTTATTGCTTTATTGTCCTAGCCCGTAATAAACTGGGCTGTCGACATCATGCATACCGAATTATCTAAGTACTTCCTTTATCACCAAGATGCCTCAATGTCCACCATATATGAATAAAATAATTTTAAAAATACAACTAAATTACTGGTGCAGCAAACGACGTCAGACAAAACTAAAAGTCTTCCCTCCATTTAACGACAACTCTATAACGCGATAAAATGCAGTCCTTCGGTGTCGTTATATAGAGTTTACTCTTAGATAAATAAATAGTAGTAATTAATTTTTTTGGAAATATTAAAGGAATTTTGATTGATTGAAATTACATTGTTTATATTTCACCAACAGCGAAAGAATACGGCCTCTTCCTGGCGTCGGAAGAAGACAACAAGAAGGGCATATGGCTGGAGGCGTCCAGGAGCCTGGACTACTACATGCTCAGGAACGGTGATTTGCTTGAATACAACAAGAAGACGAGGAACCTGAGGGTCCGGATGCTGGATGGTGAGTAACCTCGCCATAATCTATAAAATTCTAAATTAATCGTGTCTGTACGTTGAAGCCATTAAAAAAAAGCAACTGCAATACACTATATAAACGATGGAGAACACGATGCATTTTTTTAGATATCATATCTCTTTGTCGGTCTTTTCAGGATTCACGTCAAAACTACTGGGCCGATTTCGATGCGGTTTTGATTGATCGACAGAAAAAACTTAGGTTTATAATCTCCGCTGCTTTTTATTCTGGGAATCCCGCGGGACTTTTCACGGGAGTGATTTGCAGTTGTTCGGGTGCATAAAAATTAACATATTCCGACACAATTTTTATTAAAAAGATCGCTTGCATTCTTTTCTATTGCTGCGGTACTTAGTGTCCTGGGAATCTCGCGGGAATCGCAAGTCAAGCGTTGACGAAGCCGCGGGCATATCCTAGTTGTACACATATTACTTAAAAATAGAAAAGAAATCTAGCAAAAAAGAAACTGATTTCAAGATTAACTAAGAACCAATGAATAAATATTTTCTATAATGTCTTGGAAGTCGGTGACAAGTAAATAAAAAAGGCAACAACAGCAAAATATAGTAATTTTTATTATATTTTACTTGGCACTAACTTCAAGAGGTCTTCACGGTTTCTTTATTGTTAGATTTTTTATTTATTACTGGTGGCTACAGCAGCCAGACCACTGAGCCACTTGATGAAAAGTTGTTGAAATTAAAAAATAGTCTTCTTCATGTCTGTTTTATTGAAGAGTTATTTTGTAAAGACAGGTAACAAGGGTTGCTTAGATACTATGAGAAATATTTAAATATAAAAGAACAAATATTACAAACCAGTATTACACTAAAAGTGGCTATGGTGGCCTATAGAGACAAGTACTGTAATACAAGAGGTGCTAGACCAGGGGTGGTAGCCGTGTAGGTCCATCCAAGGCATTCACACGTTACACATAATACTATTGTTTGCAGGCACCGTCAAGACATTGCTGGTGGACGACAGTCAGATCGTTGCGAATCTCATGGTGGTGATATGCACGAAGATCGGCATCACCAACTACGACGAGTATGGCCTGGTGAGTGAGAAAGTGGTAAAATAATAGAAACAGAATAAGTCCTAAAATTGGACCCAGTCTCAGTATATGCTGACCAATGAACAGCAGTGCTGTCTGTTCGCCTGCGGCCAGCGAGCGGAGTCAAGAAGGACAAAACAACACACATGTGGAGAGCACGTAGAATGTACATACTGAGACTTGAGACGTGAAGTAATTTGATAATCTTCTTAATATAATAATATTTACTACACAACGGTACGGTACAATGCAAGGATAAATAAAGAGTGTGTAAAAAGAAAAAAAATAAAAGAATGTTGAGAGTGTCAAATTATAAAAAGTAAAAAATATAAAAACTATCAAGGAGGAGCTGTCAGTCCGCCTTGTGAAGTTTTAGTATTTCGCAGCACGATGTGGCATGTTGTTCACACAGTAATTCAGCTGCCTCTAGACTGCTTCGTAGGACACGTGAATGCATAGACAGTGGAGACGAAGTTGACAGCGGAGAGTAGTAATACCGCTATGCTAGTGGAACCTACCTATCTTAAAGCCCTCGGAAGCCCAAAGGAAAACATAAATGTATGGGAGCTGCATAAGTCTAGTCAATGCAGCGGTCAACGAACTACTGGCTAGCGCAACGCCGGAGCGCACATATTAATAGTTGCTCTATCTCGCTCGCACATAGTCCGTCCCGCTTACACATTGTGCTATATATTGTAGCAGCAATACGACTTGTTAATATTTCTACTTAAGGTATTTATTTCCAAAATAAATTAGTTCAGTTCAAGTCAGCACTCGACAGTGAACACGACTATCTTCGCCTGAAGTATGATTTGACCTCTACCTCTCACTGTTATAAAAAAACTAACTGGAACCGATTCGATTCCTGGTATGGTAAATTTCGTAAACGAACGTTGAGTTATTTATTATTGTCTGGGTGCCTAGGACCAGCCTCCGAGTTGTGCGTCATATATTACCAATAATACTATTATATTTAATTTATTTCAGGTTCGCGAAGAGCAGAAGGAGGAGTTCGATCCATGCGAGAAACCTAACTATGGCACTTTGACATTAAAGAGGAAGCACCAGGAGAAAGAGAGAGATGCCAAGATGGAGCAGCTGAGGAAAAAGCTCAGGACCGATGACGAAGGTAAATACTTTCTCACTATAGATTGCACTAATTATGTGACTAAGTGTTGCGGAATATGTTAAAACTATTTTTAACCGACTTCCAAAAGGAGGAGGTTACCAACTTGGCCGGTATTTTTTTTTAAGTATATACACCGATTACTCTGATATTTATGATTCGATTTACGTGATTCTGTTTTAGTTCGACGCGTAATAGTTGCCATTTGGTCCCCTAAAAATGTAACATAGTTTGGCGCAGTAGTATCATCTTTCGTAGGCCTACCGATAGCTAGACACTTAAAAGTATGAAATAACTTATTTCTAAAGCTATTTTTAATTATAATGTAATTTTTTTAGATTTTTTGTCTGTTTGTTCTGGATTAGCGTAAAACCTACTGGACCGATTGCAATGCGGTTTTCACGGATCTAAAGCAAATTCTTAGACTTGAAGCCCGCGCTAATTTTTGTCCTGGGAATACCGCCGAAATTTTTCTGGGAATGATTTAAAATGGCCTTATTGAAAAATTAATTTCCAATGCATTTTTCCACTGATTTCACCAAACCCGCGGGAATTTTGCTGATAGCGTTTTGTAGTTGTATGGGGCATAAAAATTAGCTTATGCTAACACTACATTAAATCGACAGCTTACATTATTTTTAAGTGCTACGGTACTTTGTGTCGCGGGAGTCCCGCGGGATTTTCAAGTCAAACGTGGACGAAGTCGAGCATATCCTAGTAATTAAATATAATTTATCAACACCAACGAAGCCAAGTACTTGGATCTGCTGTTTCCTTTCCATTCTAGTATGATGATAATAATGAAGAAGAAATCATTAAAAATGCAAATAGAATCATGATTACAAGTTATTATGGTGGCTTTTGATAAATGAAACCTTGTTATCTTGATTAGTGAACTGGGTGGAGCCATCGAAGACTCTTCGCGAGCAAGGCATCGACGTGACCGAGACGCTGCTCCTCCGCAGGAAGCTGTTCTTCTCCGACAGGAACGTGGACTCCAGGGACCCGGTCCAGTTGAATTTGCTCTACGTGCAGGCCAGGGACGCCATATTGGATGGGACGCATCCCATCACTCAGGACAAAGGTATGTTCTTCTTCTTCACCCAATCGACGTTCACTGCAGGACACAGATCTTCGCTTCATCACATGTTTTTCCTCATTCATTCCCTTCTGGTGACCTTGCACGGGTTTTTGGTCCTTCGGGCCGGATGAATCGCTATCCAAACTCTGCAATTTTAATAGCGTATGTTTAGTTGTTCACTATTATCACAATAATGCTATGATAGTTACTTTTTCATACAAAAATATCAGTTTGCAGGTTGGCCATGTAAACCAGAAAATAATGTAGGCGCCACTTTCGCAGTCCAAACTCGACTAACAAGTCGAATATTGTGCCATGAGAGAACCAAACTAATAGAGCGCGGATTCAACTCCTGGCCAGTAAGCATTCACCACTTAGGTAGTAGTCTGACTAATGTGCGTATTGTTACAATTACCACATGCCCATGGTGCAGGAAGACATGATGATAAAACCTGCACTTCGAAATAACCGATGTGTCAAACCCGCCAATCCGTCTTGGACAAGCGTGGCGGGTGTACTGTCCTGGCACCCACAGCCAAGTTTTTTTTTTTTATTATTGCAGGAGATCAGCAGACAGGCAGACGGCCCACTTGATGGACAGCGGTTACCATCGCCTATGGACATTTGCAACACCAAAGGTGCTACGAATGCGCTGCTGCTCTCTTTAGGGAGCCTGGAACCTGGTCGCTAATGCCGGAACACAACACAAGGTTGTTATGGCGACATACTCTAGACCAGGGGTGGTAGCCATCCAGTCGGGCAAATGCCCTACCACCTGGCTGTGGGTTGTTTTGTCGCCTCTTACGACAGGCCGCCCCAACGCAGGAAATTGTATTCTTTCTCCGTTCCTGCACGGATAGAAGTGATAGGTTGATGAATATACAGTCTTGAGTCCGAATTCATCTCATACATATGTAATCATGAAAACCTTTAGCACTCTGGGTTTTTGTATTTCAGCTTGCGAGTTTGCTGGAATTCAAAGTCAAATACAATTTGGTGATCATCGCGAAGATAAACACACACCTGGATTCTTAGAGTAAGTACATGATTATCCTAATCATAATACCATTGACATTATCCCATTGTCTATAGTATTATAAAATTATAAAAAAATAACTGGAATAGACTAATATTTTCTTAAGTTTTCTCGACTAATTTACGTTATAAATAGAATAGATTACATAAACGACAAAGAACACGATGCAGATTTTTTTTAATTTCTTGTCGATCTGTCTGTTTGTTTGGGATTCACGTAATCTCGCGGGATTTTTTCTGGGCGTGATTTTAAATGATCAGACTAAATAAAATTCGAATTCTAATGTTATTTTTTTACTGATTCATAGCAAATTTAATGTAATATATGTGACATATTTTTAATCCTGGGAATCTCGCGGGAATTTTTCTGGGAGCGGTTTGTAGTAATTCGGGTTATGACTAAAACGATAGCTGCGGTACTTTGTATTCCCGGGAATCCTGCAGGAATTTCAAGTCAAGCGTGCACGAAGTCGTGCGCACATCCAAGTTATAGATATACATTTTTAATTCCTTTTCATCAACAACTGTTTCATTGCCAGTTATTAAAAAAAATCCTTCGTTTGTCGTTTGACATTCCTTCACAGAAATTGATCCTTACAAGCAACACTATGAATTGGTGTGATAATACAGCATTGTTTTCTTTTTTTCCAAATCAGCCGATTCAATTTCTGATCAGGGTGTTTGATTTTTCATAAATCTAATGATCCCATTTTAGATTTTATCAAAGTCGATTTCGAGACTCCTTTAAGTATTCTTCTATTCTGTACTATTTTCTATTCTACAAGTAGTGTTCGTATTTCGCTATTTCGTATAGTTTAAGATTTGGCCTTGGAGGCCCAATGGGAAATTCACGCTGTTTATTAAATTGGCTAGAAATAACCAATTAATGAACCGTTCTGTCCCCCGAACAGTCTGAAGGAGTTCCTCCCAGCTTCGTATGTGAAGGTGAAGGGCATAGAGAAGAAGGTGTTCAAGGAGCACCGCAAACACGCCGGCCTCAGCGAGCTCGACGCCAAGGTGCTCTACACGAAGAGCGCTAGAGATCTCAAGACATACGGTGTCGCGTTCTTCCTTGTCAAGGTTAGTCTTTTCTTCAGGTGTCAGCTGAAACACATACACTGTGTCCTTTTAATATTTCTATAAACCAGTATGACAATTTATTTTTTGTGAAATGTAAAATAAAAAACAATTTGTTGCTCTGTAAACAAAGATTATTACCATAAATTTAAATCAGCTAAATTAAAAACTATTTTATCGACATAGTCATATCGAACAGCGTCCACGTGTAATCAATCGGATACTGTTTTACCGACGCTCAACAAATGATTAAATATATTAATAACCTCGATTAAACATGAAATACAATAAAGGTTAGCTAAGTTTTCCTTAATTGAGATAGTTTAGATGTCTTAGTTTAAAATATTTTGTATTGAATTCTATTTTTTCTTAGTGTATTATTTGGTGACAAAACAAAAAAAGGTGTTACTATTTTAGTGTTGTTGTACAATAAAAAATATTATTTTTGTTAGTTAGTAAACCTAAATTAATTAATTTAGGTTTATATAAAATCTTATCTTTACTCATATATAATACTGAAGAGTTTGTTTGTTTGATTGAACGCGTTTATCTCATGAACTACTGGTTTGATTTGAAAAATTCTTTCAGTGTTAAATAACCCATTAATCGAGAAAGGCTTTGGGTTACGTTGTAGGCTATGTATCATTATACATTGGTCATACCAATAGGAGCGGAGCACCAATGAAGTATGTTTCAAAATCAGGGGGTTTATTTTAACTTACATTTTATAAATATTTCACGCGAATAAGGTCGCGGGCAGAAGCTAGTAGTCAATAATAGGAGATCGTTTATTTTCAATTTCCATTTAATATGTGGTCCTTCACGCCGGTTTTTTTTGTATAGGAAAAAATGAAGGGCAAGAATAAATTGGTGCCACGTTTGCTTGGCGTGACGAAGGATTCCGTGCTCCGTTTGGACGAGAAGACCAAGGAGATCTGCAGACGTGGCCCCTCACCACTGTCAGGAGGTGGTGTGCCAGCCCCAATACCTTCACCTGGACTTTGGGGACTACAGGTCGGTAGATAGTTATATGTATTGCCAGGTTTTCTATGTTTTTCACTCATTTGTATACCAATGTTAAGTACTGATGTACCAGATCTTTAAGAATGTATATCCACGGATATGGGTACAAAGACCGAACTCACCTTTCTTATTAATACTATGTAAGAAGTTCCTGTAATTGTCACTTTGTTACATTATTTTTCTCATAATATTTTCACGACTAGTATACACAATAAAACTACTTTTTAACGGTTTTAAGCGCGGTAATTTATTTGATTTTTATTATTCCGACGTTTCGGCCACTTCAATAGTCTTGACCATGAAAGATGTCAGAGTCAATGAGTATTGTTAAAATTTTATTTAGCCTACCGCCAACTTGTTCATTTAATTTTTGTTTATGGTTATAATTTATTCTATGGGGCCTAATCAAATTTACCACTGCTTCGCAACATTGTGCATTCAAGAGAAGAAGCGGCGCAAGAAACTCTTCAGCAAACATGCCTTGCTCTAATATTTTATATAATATTGAAATTGGGGAAATAAATATCAATCAATTTGGTTGTGTTCCAGTGCACGCAGAAAATCAAATAAATAACCGCGCTTAAAACCGTTAAAACGTAGTATTATTATGTTAAAACGGTGTCTTAATTAAATGATATGTGAAGTTTGAATATTGTTTTTTTTTTGCAGCGACCAATATTACTCGGTGCAGACCACGGAGGCCGAGCAGATCCTGCAGGTGATCGCGGGATACATCGACATAATCGTCCGCAAGCAGCGCGCCAAGGAGCACCTCGGCATCGAGGGCGACGAGGGCTCCGCCATGCTGGAGGACTCCATATCCCCGTCCAAGAAAGTCGAATTTATGCCTTTTGATTGTTGTGACATTAAGATACCCTGTGATAAGTGATACAGGGCACAACGCACCTGAAAACATTAGCTCAAGATTACCATAAGTAGTCCCATTTCTCAAATAACACTTCACGTTCCGCCCGTTTATCGAATTCGACGCCATTATTGCGTCACCTATTTCTGGTCCTTCGAGCCGGATTTAATCCAGCGACATATGGATGCATTTAATGATGTGCCCGTGCATTACATCCTCACAGGATTTTATAACTAAGGATACCATTTTTTTTATATTTTTATTAAAACTATTAAAAATATACACAGAAGACAGGTTTTTGAGTGTCATATACAAAATCTAGGAGCAACGTTTTATAAGATAATAAAAAGTAGCTGAGTCGATTTGACTTTCCACTGCTACATTATCATTGACACATCGGTTATCTCGATGTACAGATTTCATCACGATGTTTTTCTTCACCGTTATTAACACGTGGTAATTGTAACAACATGCACATTAGGTCAGACAATGCCTAAGTGGTGCATACGTTCCGATCAAGATTCGAACCCGCGCCCTTTGAGTTTGGGACTTGTGCGCTGGTCATTACTCTACCACAATATGAGTAATATATTTTAATTAATAAGCAATTATAATTGAACTTGTTTTGAACCTATTGAGAAATGATGTTAATAATTGAACAGGGCCAATATAATCCAACATGACACGTTTAAATCCGGCAAAGCGACCACGGAGTCCGTCGCGAAACCTGCCGTCGTCAGGCCAGGAGGCGAAGGTGAGTTGTAGACCATAGATTTTATATAGAAAACTTGACCATAGATCACAAAAAAAACTTGATCATAGATTATATAGAAACTTATCCATAGATTAGATAGATACTCTATCTACTGGTGTAATAATAAAATTATAACTTTTTTTTTTTCAAAACAGCCGATTCCATTTCTAACAAGGGTAAAGGCCCTGAAAACTTGAAAGTATCAGCTATATACATTCTTAGTCTTACAAATATTTATTAGATACCGTTATTTACTGTTCAAACTTGTACATACATACTATACACCGATGGTGATGCAAATAGACGTATTTTGGAAACGCTGGCAGTAGTTACTCTATATGTATATTTTGTACATAATGTATATTCTGCATTTGGATAATTTACACTTGACCGCTACGCCACATATTTAGTTTTTTGTTTATAATTTGTGCTTGATTTATTTCCGGCTGTCAGGTGCGAAGCCGTTCGCCGTGGGGCACATGACAGGGGCGCAACAGACCACTGTCTCTGGCCAGATCATTACGGGACACACGCCGCCCGCTGTCAGTATATTCTTTATTGCCGCTTTCATTTTAGTTCTTATTTGATTGCTTATGCGATGATTATAATACTTGCAAAACTTAAATGCGTCTCGTGTGAAGATCAAGTCAAGTGTAATAGTACATTATGGTACTAGTGTGTAACATTGGTGATTACCGCCGAGGCCGATAATTGCTCATAAAGTGGCTCTATGGTCATCGCAATTAGGCACAGAAGACACCAATAATCAAACTGAGACAAAAAAAATTATAACTCACTAGTGAGTTATAGATTTTTTTTAAAATTTTATTGGTTGAGTTGCTTTGTCTTGTCTTTTTTAAGAAAAAAAGAGTTTATTCAAAAAAAGAGATCGTGTTCTATAGAACAAATAAATTAATGATCCTATTGCTTGCTCATTTCATGCAACTTCTTATTTAAATCGACAATTTTAACTCATACGTGTTTAATAAATAAAACTTTCACTCATATATGACTTTTTTACTAACTGCACATTTACTAATTGTTTCTGTAAATAAACTTTTTATCTACTAAATAAATAGTTTTTGTTGTCATTTTATTGACAAGTGTGTTGAAAAACGTCGTATGATACACGTGTGTATTGATGATTGCCGTCCTCGGCTCTCTTAAGACCCTCGCCTACGGCTCGAGTCTCAATGGCGCTCGGCGGCAATCACCAATGTTACATACTAGTACCATAATGTACTATATTATACCTGAGAGTGTGTAGTGCACAAGAAACGGTTATAGAGACAGAGAGAGAGGGCGCAAATCTCCCCTCTCAGCTCATTGCGTATTACCTACGCTGCGTTCCACATGAGACTCACAACTAACACGCTCACGACCGTGATTTTTCCGGACGTTATAATCATAAACCAAAGTGGAATGGATTATTCGATCCACCTCCTGACGTGGGTCGCTGTGAGCGCTGCGTGTCCGAAAGTTATGATGTCATTAGTGAGGTTTTCGCGGCGAGCAAACCACCGTGGTCGCTATGTGGAACGGCTAATGGAGAATTTTGAGCGTATGAGCTAAAAGAGAAATGACCTTGTGATAGTGTACTGTATGTCTTGTACGAACTTCAAGGGCGCATTTTTGTTTTGCTCGTACATTGATTTTGCTAAAATGCTAGAAATAATATAAATAGAATGCTACTTAATAATTATTATTTAAAGATTATGAAGGAATATCTATTTAATTTAAAATGGTTATAACACTTCTGATTTTCGGCCCCTTTTCTTTTGTAGATGATTTTAGCTAAGTATTATATGCTGAGTGAAATGCAACTAAGTGGTTTTGGGATGTACCTTTATGCACTCACAGAATAGTATTGATGTATGGCTTCTCTCTAAGTGAGTCTAGTGTATTAAGGGGTTGTTATACCAAACATATGCACTGTTTTAACATGTGGTATCAATTTAATTTTTTTATTACATGCTTGCTAACTATGGATTATGAAAGTCATCGAAATGGGCTGTGTACGTACACAATAAAATATTTCTAACATTATGCATTAATTAAATTTTGTTTTTTACTTACAGTTTTGAGACCATAAGTAAAACATTCAGTCTCAGTGGTTAGTTTCATGAATTGTTTATTGTATTACTAGCGGTTCTAACAGACGTTGTTCTGCCGTGAACACCACCTACCGGGTCTAATTGTGAATCCAAACCATCCCTGGACCTACTCGAAACACTATTTTGTTTGCACCTTGGGTTACATTATTGAAGTTTTAGTAGGGATCCGTAGTTTTTTTAGTAATAAATATAGCCTATATTAATTTGGGCTATTATAGTGAAAATTTTTTGAAATCGGTCTAGTAGTTTTTGAATTTATTCATTACAAAAATACAATAATTCTTCTTTATAATATTAGTATAGATGTGACACACATTATAATTATTCGATGTGTATCATGTACCGAATTTACTAGATTTTATATATGGTCGTCAACACCTCCACAGCAGTATATTAGCTTGCATTTGTTCCTCTTCTTCTTTCTCTTATTCTCCTCTTGTACGCTCGCAGGCGTCTCAAATCCAGCAGACGCGGGTGACGTCGATCCTGAGCGAGCCGCAACGCGCCCTGCTGTCGACCATCACCACCGGAAGGGAGATCATCGAGCAGACCGAGAGGGGGTTGAGCAGGGTGAGTTGATACGATGGCTATAACCGACTCTCATAAAATACATACACGCTCGGGTTTGCAAGCGCAGGTTTCCGATGAACTCGAATTAAAATGCCGTTAGGATTACTATACAGTTTATTAGAACTATACAAACACGTATAACAGAGGTACAAATATAACCGAACGCAATAAGTCTAAACGTAATGCAGAAGATCGTAATTCAAATACACGCGCAAAGTCCGTCACTAAATAGATTACCGAATGTACACAATTCTTGCTTCGCTTGTGGTTATCGTTCCAATGCGTTATCTCTCAATTGGGGGCCTTGCTTTATACTGCAAAGATGCAATATGTCTACACGGGCGCGTGGCCCGAATTTCTTAGAATCAGTTTGTACTTTTAAATTCGAGCCACCTGGCAGTGATCACTATACAAGAAAAGACCGTAAAAGATAACAATACACAATCGGCTGTTTTTTAAATCACAAAGTAAACAAAAGAGGTCCAAATTCCAAAAAGGTAATAAAATGTGTTTATGCAGGTGTGAATTTGTCTTTGTTGGCACCCATAGTAGAATTATTTTGTGCGTGCAGGTTGGGTCGTAAATCAAAGCTCGGCCTTAGCCCGAATAAGGCGTGAGCATGTTGCGTGGCCGCAACGTCATTATCGATAAAAACGCATTCTTATCAAAGAAAGATTATCATTCTTCTAAAAATATTTTGCTGTTAATTTTAACTTATATATAAATATTTATTTTTAATATAACTTGTTACATTCTAAACTTTTCTACTTACAGTTTTTTAATACATAGATACTAATAATTTATTTGAAATCATTATTATTCTTATTTTAATAAATACGTTGTTTTATCTATTTTTTCTTTCAATTATATCACTAACCCACAAAATGATAAAACTAAATACACTATCGACAATAATAATGCGCATCACTAATAAGGCCCCGTGAGTGGAAGAGAGAGCGAAATACTCGCTTCACCGCTTCGATTATTTATGACCCAAACTGCACGGACAAAATAATTCTATTGTAGGTCGTATCAATGCCTCTACAGATAATGACATGACAAAGAGAGACAACATGACATGTCGTAGTACGACTGTTGGTAAAATGAGGTGACCGAAGCCGAGCACATCCGATTCTCAACGAACATTTCCGAATTAGAAGTTTATTGACATCGGGGAGCGCTTATCAAATGTTTTACTATTGAATGCATCTGTTTGTGTGCATTAGGCTGCCCTGCCGGCCTGGGACACGACGCGGCCTCGGTGAAGTGGAAGCAGGTGACCATGGACACGAACAAGCAGGTGGTGACGTCGCAGATAGCCGCCATGAACGCCGCCACGGCGCAGGTGGTCACCCTGACATCTGGTGAGTCGACGGCGATTCCATTGTTGACAGGTCTCCAAGCCGTGCTCCTATCGGTCCTTACGCCTTACCCATTCATAGACAATGGTCAAACGACTACCGGTTCGGTGGTACAATCATCCATTGGCGACGGTAAAAGGAATCATTCCAAGGATTCCCAAACTATTTCATTTGAAATAACCCTTTTCCAAAATAATCTGATACCTCGGACCCCATAGCCAGATTACTTTTAAAATCCTATATCTAGTTTTGTTTTTCGTATTGGTACACAATATTTACCTATTTAAAAACTTGCGGTTGGTTAAGTGAGTAAATTTGATATAATTTTCTTAAGAAAATTAGAAAATTTAATTAACAAAATAAATAGACTTCAAATTCAGTAAATTCCAGATGTTAGTTACATCATATCATACATAATCATTAATACAAATTACTTAAAAACACTTGAGTAGAGTATAATTTTTGAAAACAAAAAGAGACACTTGTATATGTAACCCAAATAATTATCTTCAAAGTTTTAAATTAGAATTTGTGTTAATTATTGGGTCGATTTTTAGCCCTTCTCGACTCTCAAAATCAGTTTTTGTTTATGTAGGCCCCTGGGAAACCGATTTCGACTCTAGGGGGTTCACATCGACCACTTTGGGAATCACTGCTCTATTCCATTTGCTCTTTCACACTCCGCACTCATTTCCTTTATGTCATTCCTCCTCTCACTGCTCGCCAACCTTGCAATATTAAAGGGAAAATTGGGAGTAAAGCACGTATAAGTTTTCTCTAACTTTTATTAATATAAATATAATTCCTATAGTCCACATCCGTCAACATATTATAATTTAAGATGAACTTCTTAAATATTGCTTTTTCACTATATTGGTGTAAATAATATTATTATTAGCTTTATTTCGCTCCAAATTGGACCTATGCTTAATCATCGGTCTTATTGACTCTCTGTGCTGCACAACGTATATAACTCATATAATATTCTTTTAGTCTCGCGTTTTCGTTTCATCCAGTTTGAAATCACAACGATTTGTTGTAACTTGTAATATTTACAATCTGTACTTCTCTCCTGATATTTATTAGTGCGTGTCGAACAGTGGGAAATAAAACGAAAGTCCATAAGCCAATTGCCTTTTACTCTAAAATAATATTCCACATAAACACAAAGCAAGCGTACACACGTGAGAGCTGATGGGGGGCGACTAGCGACAGCGCTTCAAATATCGAACATTACAATTTCGCTGAATTGCAACTGTCGCCGGCCGCCACAGATTCTTAAGAAGTTTCTTCTTTCTTCTTCTTCTTCTTATATATATAAATGAATGTTTGTTTAGCAAAGTTGTTGTGCATGAGCTGAAGAAGTTTTCCGAGTTCGTTCATAATTGAACCCGGTAGGTGGCGCTGCTTTCGGCCTATCGGTTAAAGCTTTCCCGGGCAGGACGACTGCTGCCGGGACAGCTAGTTTCAAAATAACTATAAGAAACTTTACCGTATTGAATGGGGCCAGGCACGACGGAGGAGGTGGACCACACGGCGGTGGGCGCGGCCATCACGACCATAACCAGCAACCTGCCGGAGATGACGAAGGGCGTGCGCATGATCGCGGCGCTCATGGACGACGACGACAGCGGCGACCGGCTGCTGGACGCCACCAGGAAGCTGTGCACCGCCTTCACCGACCTGCTCAAGGCCGCCGAGCCCGAGACCAAGGAAGTACGTCGCTCCCTTTTTTCAAGTCGGTTGAAATGATAGGGTCTACGAGAGCAAATAATTTGGGAACCATTGGTCTAGATTTAGCAACAGCGATGTATTTGGATTTTGACGGTTCTCGGCTTTGATCAGTACGTTAGTATTGACAGTTAATAAATGATGTCTCGAGCCTCCCAGCGACCAACAAGTCTTGAGCAACGATGAAATCGAAAAATTAATTCATTATGGTTACGTTTTCACACAGCACATATTATTTTCAGATCAATAATTAATTGTATAGGATTGAAATTTTGTGCTGGATAAAGACAGGTGATGTAATCGATGATGCCATGTATGTATCCAAGTATGCAAGTTATAACGCATGTAGGATTTGTAGACTTAGGGGATGTTCTTCTAAATGGGAGATATTTGATAAATTATGCTGCTGATTTGTGCTCTGATCTTACTATTCATCAGTAAGGCACGCCCTTACCATCTTTCACCGCCGGGGTAGCTGCTGTTCTAGAACCGAATGGCTTGTGACGCAACGATGGACCCTAAGTATAGCAGCATCAAGCTCAGTATTCTACTTATATTCTTAAGGAATTATAGGTAGAACATGTCAGTTGTTTTAAAAAAAAATATGGTTAATGTTTCTCTTTTACAGCCACGTCAGAATCTACTGAACGCGGCTTCTCGTGTTGGCGAAGCTTCCACATCGGTCCTCCACACGATCGGCGAAGAAACCGAAGAAGACAAAGAAACCCAGGTAACAAACGATATATACGACACCCGAGCCAAATGTTGTAAGAAATCTTTCTTATATCGAAAACTAAACTATTGTTACGACAATTTCTATAGTGTATTTTTTGGTAAGAATCGTGAATTCGGTGATGAGTTTGGTGACGACGACGATGATGTCACAATTGGTGAAAGATTGGCCAAAACAGATTTCTGTAATGTTAGATTCGAAAAGACAGACGATGAAGGCATTTTTGGTGATGTTATTTTGATAGGAAAAGTAATGGAGGTTATGAAACGTCAAAGGTGGCAAAGGTGCTGAAAGCAATCACTATGAGTGTTTCGATGATGAAAGAAAGGTGATGAAAATGATTACGAGGTATTGAAAAGTGATGGTAATTATATGGCAACGGTAAAGTAGATACGAAAGGGAAGGATGATGACGAAGAAGGTATTTATGAAGAAATCGACACTTCTAGAGGTATGGTCTCGATGTATTCAAGAAGAATCTGACTCAGACTATTATAGAAGTTTAGACTATTGTAAAGCCTTGTTCAAACCAGGTAAACCTGTAACGATACAAGATCTTAACCAAATAAGATCAAGTAAGACATCCTTAGACGATAAAAATAACGATTACGGTTCGATTATTGAATTGTGCGAAGGATATCTCGACAGTAATAGTCTCGATAGATCGAATAGTGATATTAGTAGCGATTATAAATCTATTTTAGATTTTAGTTTTGATAAAGGTTCAGATGCTAAACTAAGTCACATTGATAAAGGTAATATGAACATAGACGATATAGCTAATATCGATAAAAGTCGGTCGAGTATCGACAAAGGTGGTTCAACAGATAAAGAAAAATTAAACACAGTAAAAAATAATGACAATATCAATAATATTGGAGATAATCCAAAAATATACCCAAAAACGGTTTCAGATAAAATATTCAACTTCAAAAAAGATTTCTCCAATCATGATTATGTTAATATCAATTATAACAGGTCACAAAATGCAAATAGAATTTGGATAGATCGCAAAATTCTAATATTAATTTAGATAGACGCATGAGGAATGATTGTTACGTCAAAAATTCTTTTTGACCAGCAATAATATTGAGAAGAACGAATTCAACGATCGCTTCAACAAATACAATAAGAAAATCGAATGCCATAGTATAGTCAATGACATAACTAAAACAGGACCGGACGTCAAAGTGTCCGGATCTCTGAATCTCAAAATTCTGAATCCGGACAGGTACAATCGTGTTTTGACGACCACTGAAACTTTTATGGAGACCGCCAATGCTAGTTTCACTAAAAACGAAATTAGCAAACTCAGGAATGATAATTTTGAGAACTTTGTTAAGAAAAGTGAGAGATATTACACGACTGAATGTAAAGATAGGCAAGTCGATGTCAAGTTAAACAATGAACGTAAAGGGAAGACTGAAATTCGTATTTTCTACAATCCAACGTTCAAAATTACCGATGACGCTAATATGAAAGGCGCCTGTCGATATTGTAAGCAAAAGTGTCCAAAGACGGACAATAAATGCTGCGAAAAGTGTATTTGCTTCGAAGAAGAACTCAGGATGATTTGGAAGGAGAATTGGTTGAATATTCTTCTGCTGATTGCATTGTTGTTAGTTCTCGTTGCGCTGCTTGTACAGTGGTTGGTACCGAAGGAGGTGTGTGGCGATGGAGGTGAAAGAGACGAAAGGTGCTTTGAAATGATGTAGGTTGTGTGGTAGAATTGAAGGTATGCTGATTTGATGATGTTCGGTAATAACTTGCTAACTCTTAAAGACGGAATAAGTAAGATAAATGTTATAACATAAATTAATTAAATTTGGCAATAAATAACAGAAATCTGGGTCTTATAAAAATGGTACTACAATCTCTTACTGTATACTCCTTATTAGTTCTTGCAGCAGAAGTATTTCCTTTCTTCTTCGAATCTCATTATTCATGAGAAGTATTATAGTTTACTGTCTTTTCTTCTATAATAAAATAACATCAACGCATTGGACACGATAATCGCGATATATACCGTCGGACTAAGAAAGCTTAAAGTATATTACGTGCAAAACATAAATGCTTACTTGAAGTTGGTACACAGCATTGCGTAGAACGAGTCAGTGTTGTTGTCTCGCTCTGCCGCCATCCAGACTCGCATGCTGTCTCTTTTGCACAACACATTGTTAGATGTAACAAACTCATACAGCTAATTTCACTCAATGCGCATTTAAGTTTTAGCGCATACTGTAATAATGATAGTCGTTGACTATTGCAATCCAAGGGTAGTTTTACGCATAAGTAACCTACTTCTTAATCATTATTTTATAATCTAACTGACGCACTCAGAGAGTTTGAAGAACTATTATTAACTTAAAGAAATTATATTTGTGGTAAACATTTTTAGTTGAATGTTTATCTTTTAATCTTTATTGGTGCCATTCACTTATGGAAAATTTTATTCTGTCATTAAATTTTAAAGAAGCTTTAACGTACTCTGAGTGTGGCGGTATATCTTGTTACAATTTTTTCTGTGATCATAATAATAAACCACATTGTGTACAAATTCATCACTTGCCATACAAATGTTGCCATTTTGTTATGTTTGTGTTATTGTTAGAAAAGAGAAAGACAGAAAAGTTATTGAAAGGAAAAAGACTGGTGCGAAAAGTCCTATTTTAATTATTATTTAGTGTTGTATTGTATATTTTTTGGTCCGATTTCACAACGAAGTTAATCGCTAACTCATGGTTAGTTTTGTCTTAACTGACGATTTGTTTTTTGATTTTGAATTGAGAACGATAAATATGAATTAAATCAAGTAAAATGTAACCTAACGTCCGACAAATATATATATATAGATACCTAGAGCATCAATTCTGGTAGTTTTCATAAAATTATAAAAACTGGTTTTCTAAAGTAATCTCACAGTGAATAATAATTAGATGTATTGATTATCATATCAAAAAGTTTTTTGTGATTGTATTAAAAGTACTAAGACTAGACCCCAATTTGAGAGCATTTTTGGAACGAAGTTCCTTATCACGCGTTGCGAAAGGGGGCTAGACGAAAAAAATTAAGACCAAAAGTTGTAACGACACTTTTTGCTATAGTTATAAGCCGTGCGGCGTGCGCGTGTTTCTCTCTCTCTCTCTCTCTTATAGAAAGCAAGCCAGTTATTTTCGTTTCGTCTTTCTATTACATTATTATAACTTTTAAAAAAATATTACAATTACTTCACTAATTAATCGAAAGGAACTTCGTTCCATCCGGGTGTCCCTCGACACCTCTCAAGTTTTTTTAATGTATTTTTTAATCTCGAAAAAGCCACCTAAAACTTTACGGCACGGATTATAAATAAATTGCTCCATTTTGACTACCAATTGGAACTTTAAGATGTTTTCTATCGGATTCTCAACAAAAATCACTTCCCGGTTGAAGTGAGTATGATCAGAAATTGCTTTATTTAAACGGCAGACATGTGTTTAAATGAAAAATGAAAGCAGTATTGCATTTAACTTGTAATAAATTTTTTTTAAATATTATTTCATTATAACTTAAGAGATTTAAATATAAATAAAAAATGTGCGGGGTATTATTGTTTTGATTTTCATATATTTCTTGTTCTCAAAATATCAATACAATTTAGATTTAAGAAATAAAATAACTAACCGACGGTTTAGTTTTAATTTTATTTCTAACGTTAAAATAATATAAAATAATATGGTGAAATCGGACATTTTAACTTGCCAACATATTTGCTTGTGTGTTTTAATATTTTAATTAACTGAAAGATCTGATTGCTTACTAATTTCTAGTCC
This sequence comes from Dendrolimus punctatus, assembly GCA_012273795.1. Classification (NCBI taxonomy): domain Eukaryota; kingdom Metazoa; phylum Arthropoda; class Insecta; order Lepidoptera; family Lasiocampidae; genus Dendrolimus; species Dendrolimus punctatus. The sequence goes on along the minus strand of CM022554.1, from coordinate 526,651 downwards.
TTTATTTTTTTTATTATTAAAATCGGTTAATTTACAAGCCATGGTTTTCAAGTTCTCTATTGAAAAAAAAAGTGCGGTTAATTCTTATGTTTACTTTTATTACTGGTTTATTAACTTTAACTTAAAAACAAATCTATATATAAAGGATTCGTATATATTCTTAGTTTTTTTAATAATAAAAGTAAACATGGGATTAATACGCGAAAACTGTTTAATTTCTTAATATTCTCAAAGACATTATTGAAATTGTTAATTTAAATTTATTATGAATTGGTCTAAAATACTCATTTATAAAATTTTAAAATTATTACTCATTGGCAACTATTAGTTAATGTTATTTTAAAACGTTTGTTTGTTTCTTGGCAGCTTTGTTTTGTTTATAGTATTAAGATAATTGCCTGAAAGTGGAACTTAAGTACCAAAATACATCACATTATTTAATTATTTCTTAAAGTATTATAATTCGTATTCTAGAGCAAAGACCAATAATTTAAAGTCTTGTGTGTAGTACAAAGAAACTATATGTATAGAGGAATGGAGGAGGCTCCACGGGCAAAGGCTAAAATATTATGATGATGATACAAGCAGGGCTTTTTTTGTGGGGGCACGCAGTAACCCTTAAGGAATTTTCAAAAATATTGAAATATGCCATTCAAACTAAAAGTTAAAAAAAAACAGTTTTAGTAACCTTTACAAAAAGAAATTGATTTTTTAAATAGGTTTTTTGGCGTGGAGCTACAAACAAAAACCCCAAAAAGGAAGTGACAAAAAAAGGCCTGGATACAAATATACAGTTAATAAAATCGAAATGTTCTGTAGTTCCAGAGGTGTTGTAATACATTCGAAGTAACCTTTTGTTTTGGCAGGATTATTCCAAGCCTCGATTCATTGTTCTAGGATAGGAGTTCGTTTATAAAACTATTAACTGACCGCTGATTTGGTTAATTTTTTAACTTTATTAATGGCAGCTATTTCTATAAATAACATTTATGTTTTCTTTATTATAATTTTTATTTTTCCACAGTGGTCAGATCACATGTCCTAATAATTCAGGTCATGGGTTTGCGTTATGTTACATTCTACCCTCAAATGCGAATCGACTACATTTATAAAGTTCTAGAACGATCTTGTACTCACAGAGTTTCTTGTTAATAGTATACTAGAAATTACTTTGACTAAGTAGAAAGCTCTGAATAGTTCCTAAATGTTGGTGCCACTGCTTACACATTCTTTTATTGAAATATAATTTTAGATAAAGTAAAAAAATCAAAAGAATGTTAAGATTTTAGGAGCTTTCAGAGTTACGTTACTGGTCGATTTAGATTTCTAGTTCTTCATTTATGTTAGTATAGTCAGCGCGATTGATGAAGGCGAACGGGCTTTACAACCGATGAAAAGTGTAGTGTGTGTGTCTTTTTTTGACGGCGAGAAATCCATTTATGGAACTGAAAACGTTAAACTCGCGGACCTGAAGGCTAACTCTCGAAACTCCGTTAGTCGTCTGTTTTCGTCCGATCAACTCGAAAGAGTCATTGAAATTTCAGACAGAAGTAATAAAGAAAAAAGATTTCTTTAAAACTACAATAATATAGTTTACTAGGACTTGTCCCATGGCTTCGTCCACTCTTGACTTGAAATTCCAGCGGGATTCCCGGGACAAAGTATTGGAGCTATCGTTTTAGTGAAAGCTGTCGGAAAGGCTAATTCTTGTGCACCCAAACAACTTCAAACTGCTCCCGGGAAAATTCCCGCGAGATTCCCAGGATACAAAAGTAGTAGGGTTTAAGTCCAAGAATTAGCTGTAGACCAGCGAAAACCGCATCGAAATCGGCCCAGTAACTTTTACGTGAATTTCGAAGAAACAGAAGAAACAAAAATACATCGTGGTATTCATGATTTTATATAGTCTATTCCAGTTGGGGTTTTTTTAAATAGATTCAACATAAAAAGATAAAAAATGTATGTATTTAAATATAAAAAAGCAAGCAATAAATGTTCTAAAAGAAACGACGTAAGACGTTTGAGAATAAGCCCTCTAGTCCTAGCCAGGTCAAGGTAATATGCCACTGTCGGAATGCCCACTAAAACATCCCCCCACTCCCCCGGGGTCCTTCCATTCGCCTATAGCCAGATGCGCGGGTGATGACCATCGTAAACACCATATAGGAAGGCGGCCTCCCAATCATCCCACGCACACACTGGTACGTGTTTACCACAAGTACAACCCGCTCGCCTTCGTCAATTGCAACAACTATACCTATTCATCTTTTCAATGAATGATTTATGTCATAAGATTAACTTGACATTTTATAACGCTACTAAAATATGATGACTGGATTAACTCCGTTTTTTAATGAACCTTGTCGCTTTACGTTGATTTCTATCCACTTGACACTTCTCATCACTTGAACCAAGCATTTTCTTATGACATGACTCTTCAGCAAGATTATTTAAGATTTTAGTTTTTACTCTGTTAACTAAAATATCGGCTTTCTAATATTGTACAGTGCAATTAAAACGAATTCATTTCATTCCTCAACAAACTACTTAAGTTCTACTACTATTACTTTCAATTGATTGTCAGCAATGGAGACACTAAACCTTCTTATCGTCAAATTTATGTTCTCTTGTGGAATAACCCGGCCATCACTATTCTAGCGTTAGACCCAGATTGCATTCGGAGCATCTACTTCTGAACCCAGGAGCCGTTTTCCTCCATTTTCTTCTTCATTTCGCACGGTATCGCGTTCTCTTGTTGTTAGATCATTGGTATGCATATCACCTCTCACGATGTCAAATCAGCATTTCTTGGGCGCGTTCCTTCTACGGGAATCAGGCGGAGATGACGTATCTGGTAGACATTCATCTCCCACATAACTAGCCGGTTTTCATTTAGCAGCCATAGCGTAATCTCTCTTTTCTTTCGCCTTCTTCCAATCGCTTGAGGTTGGCACCATTTCTTTTCCTTCCATACTCTTCTATTCTGACATACGCTCTCCGTCACATGGCGAATTATCATGTCATCCTTTACATAACGTATCGCTTCCAAAGGAATTTTAGTTCTGCCAAAGGAGATGAAGATTATGTATGTACATTCGTGATGAAAGCGATGATTTTGGTGACTCAAATTTTGTACATTTAGGATCAAAAGAACCGGATGTCATTCCTAACTGTATTGTCACTGTACAGTTTGTACACTTGCTCTTGCTTGTAGTGGTGGATGCTGGCAGTAGTTGGAGTGATGGTGCTTTCGTATAGTACTGTGAAAAAATACAACCTTGTTGTTTTCAGGAATTTATGATCGTACTATTAGGTCTTGGATGCTGATGTCAACATGTGATGAACTTGGATGCGGATGTGCCCTGGGTTCAACTTAGTGGTAGTTGAAGCCGTATGTTGCGACTAGCAAGTCAATTACAAAGTTTTTTGAGCATTATTTATACTAATTTTAAAGTAGGCCACATCGTCAGCAAAGCGCTGTACGTTGAACACAGTACAGTACAGTCTCAATATTCTCATTGTTGACCTATTGATACTACTGCACGTCTCTTTAATCTGCCTCGTCTTGTGCAGATCTTCCATATTTATAGGGTTGAACCTCGAACCATGAGAATGTCACAAAGGACCGCTCTTCCAAAGAATAACATGAAGATACTAGGGACACGGATAAACTATAACGGTTCTATTTGTTATTTCTTTTTGTAGTTTTATGCTTTTAACAACATCTAGGAAGCCGATATTTTGTGTTTGATATTATCGCCATTTTAAACCAGGTTGCGGGTAATTTTAATTATTATTTATTTTTCTCAATGCAATATTTTCTCGGTGAAAGGTTATTTTTGTTAATTACATTTGCTTTATTTTAAACAATTGGACGTTTTATTTTTGACTAACTGTCTGACAAAAAGTGAATGTAGTGGCAAAAGTAACTTGATATTTTTTACTAATATACCCCCAACCTAGTAAATGATATGGCAAAGGTTCGGAGTGTTTTTTTTAATTCTACGATATTGTCATTAATTTATAGTAAAGCAATTAGTTCCCTACTTTTGCACTGGCCGGGGAGCAAGCACCACTTGGACGAGATGTTAAATTATATTTTAAAAATTAGAAAAGAAATTGTGGGTGAAATTTTGAATGATTTTGAATACTTGTTTATTTGTTGGCATTAAAACCTTCCCCATATTGATATGATTGATAACAAATAGAAAGAGAGAGAACCACAATAATGTTTCAGAAATTAAGGAATTATTGTTTCATATATTTTGACAATGGCTAACTTTTAAATAGAAAAGCAATTATATGGAGTAGAATAGGATAGGTCTCTCGGTAAGTTACATGAAGCTTCACTGTTTATAGTTAAACAGTATCTAATAGCAACATAGTAGGTATATTAAATGTACACATCCGAGAAAACTACTAATAATAAAAAAAAGGGATTTGGACATAGAGAGAGAATGAATGACAGGACACTGCATACATGTGTATGCAGCAACAATGTACAACAAGCAATGTATGACAGCAACTTGGAGGGTAGAGTCGTTGCCGGTAGACCGCGAAGTACTCATCAGGAACGAATCAAAGTCCTCTCTCGATGCTCGTAGTTCGCTTTGCGAACCCGAACCTTAGAATTGGACAGGACAACTATTGTAACTCTACTGAGACTTCGCTACAGACACATTTCTTCAAGCAAGTTCTATGATGAAGGTTTCTAATCACCAAGTTGCTCTAAATGCGAAAAAAAATGAAGATCATCAAGTGTTTGCGGAGTGTGTCCGGGGCGAAGCGCAGCGGCGTCAACTCCCGGTCGATTATAATGGGGTAACTGGAACAGTATTCTGTCTTCTTCATTTCCTGGGGAGGCAAAAGTAATGGTCTACACATTGTATGTGTACTTAAATTAAGAAATTAGAAATAATTGTAAGATTGGATTTGGGTAACACTATCACAAATTGATAAAATCTTATGTATGTAATTAAGATTTAAAAAAAAAACAAAGGTAATCTGAACAAAAGTCAAGTAAAAGCACTTTGAACAGACGTCCACGAATGAAAAAATAAACAAGTAAACGATTCACGCCAATATCGTAGCAAGTGGGAAGCCGTTGCCTCTGCCTGCACCCCTGTGGAAAATATATGTGATAATATGCACATATGTAGAAAAAAGATTCTGATCTTCGCGATAGACGACTGATGATAATTGAGGTGTGCAAAGTTTGTTTTTGTTTGGATCAGTAAGGTCACAAATAGTCAATCTAGTAATTGAGCTTTGCTCATATAGAAAGTTGGACGCCCTCTCCGAAGAAACGATCCTATATTTAGAATAAAAGATATGCTAGGTCTATTTGGGTTATTGTACACGTCTACGAGCACATATCAAATTTTATGGCAATCAGATTATCAACGCCGTGAAAATTGTTCAGTCACTTTCAGAAATTTGTAAGATTGTTAAACTATTTAGACTATGGTTGAATGTGGTATACGACGATATTTTAACATCTGAACAGGATATCCTCCTCTCTTTGGCTAAAGCTGTGGCCAACACGACAGCGGCTTTGGTGTTGAAAGCGAAGAACGTGGCAGCGTTATGCAGGGATGACCAGCAGTTGCAAAACAATATAATAGCGGCGGCGACCCACTGCGCGTTGGCCACCAGCCAATTGGTGGCTTGTACTAAGGTAATGACAATCTTTCTTTCATAATTGCTACTTTAGGTTTAACTACTTTAAAGGGCAATTGTGTGGAAGTTAAATTTCCCCCGAATGTATGATGTAAATAATGTAACCGATTAAGCTTGTCATGATTTTCTTTTACGTGCATAAAAAGTTTTCTTTTTCTTTAAGTTTTGTTTTCTTAATATTAGTAAAAATTATAAGGAATAAGAATCCTTGATATTCTAACTACATTATAAATGAAACGTCCCAGTGGAATTTTACACTAAAATTATTTGTTGGTCTAGGTGGTAGCCCCAACCCTACAGAATCCAGCTTGCCGTGAGCAGCTAATGAGCGCAGCAAGACAGGTTGCACAAGCGGTTGATAAGCTGGTGGAGGCATGTAGGCCGGTGCCGGAGGCTGCGGGTCCTGGTGTGGAACAACTCACCCAGGCTGCCCACAGGGTCACCGATGAGCTGGAGAGGCTCTTGGCTCATTGTGAACTTGGTGAGTCCTTGATGCAAAGATAATTGTGACAATATATTGTCACAATTGTTTTGAAATAAGGCGTAATAATAATTTAATATATTTATTAAATTATTGGATGTTTTCGATCCGCTTCGTTCACTTAGTTTAATGATATTATTTTTGGGATAAAAAGTGTTCCATATTATTTATGACCCTTATGGTACACTATACATTCCGACAATATCATGACCGAGATTATAATGAAGTCAGATTCGCTCGTACCCTAAATTCAAGTAAATGTTATCAATTTTTTTGATGCGGTCAAATCAATATGGCTATTAGAAACAATATTGGACCTAGCAATTAGCCTTGTGGCACTCCACTTGAAAGTTGAAACTTTGAGCCACTTGGACCTACAAATTTATTAATTATATATTTAGACTATATTTTAATGTGTTTATAACCGAAACTGTCTAAAGTGACGTCTCTTATTCCGAAATTATATTAATTACAAAGTAGAATCACAAGATTGACACGGTCAAAGGCCTTACTTTAATCTAGATAAATACAGTCAGCCTCAGGTCCACTTATTATAAAGTCACAGTTGATTTACAATTTATTTAAGAATCCATAAAATTATTGAATAAATTGTAATCCGTTTAGATCGTCGCGTTCAGCCCACGGTGACCGAGCGTTCGGTGGAAAGCGTGATGACCGCGAGCGAGCGCGTGGTCGTCGCCGGCGACGCCGCCGAGATGGTCCGGCACGCGCGGCTCCTCGGCCAGGCCACCGCCCATCTCATCACCAACATCAAGGTATGGAAACTAGAACCACACATACGAAAGAAAATTAGTTTTTTTTTTTATTATAATCTGGCGTTTTCATGTTTTTCTCGTAACCGAAGCCCGAAACCAATTGTGAGACGTTTATGAGCTGCTTTTATATATGTCTAGAAGAATTGAAATTGTGTCCAATTTTAAAGAAATATCCTAAATATTTATTAATTTTAACAGATACATTTTATTTTATTTTATTTTATTGGAACAACAAACGGCTACATTATTAAAATTAAACACAAAATTACATACATTATCGTATTCTGATCGTATTACGTATTCTGATCTAGAATCGTTTTATTCAGTCGTTTGTTTTATCTTTTCATCATCATCATCATCTATCTTTATATCGCTTATAAACTTTCCTAATCTTCAAATAGCAGCTTATATAATAACTAGCTGTGCCTGCGACGTCGTTTGCGTGAAATTTGTTTTCAAAACCCCTCGATTATGAAACATTGTACTTTGGTGCTCCTCTCCTATTGGTCTTAGCGTGATGATATATAGCCTATAGCCTTCCTTGATTGTTATGTATGTATGCCAGCGGCTCCGCCCCCGCGCCCCTAACTACGTGAATAGAGCAGTGTGATTCCTACTCGCTTCTTTAATGGACGCACACCCGATTGCTAAATATATAAAAATGCGCTATCTAACACTGAAAGAATTTTTCAAATTAGACCAGTAGTTCCTGAGATTAGTGCGTTCAGGCAAACAAACTCTTCAGCTTTATATATTACTACAAGATATGAAGATAGATAGATAGATAACACTTTATTGTACACCATTACAGAAAACACAAATTAACTCATAGCCTAAAAATATTCTAAATGTGAACAAAGGGCGGTCTTATCGCTAAGAAGCGATCTCTTCCAGACAACCCGAGGCAGGAATAAAAACATATTAAATTGGTCAAAGGTGGAAATGAAGTCGATTATTAAAGTAAAACAACTCCTACATTCGGATATTTTCGCAATCCTGCTACATAATATAGTAGAGGGCAATAAGTAAAAGGAGCCACATAACGCATTAATCGTTATAGTTTTGATTTATTTTTGATAACATGATATCTTAAAATCTGTCTTTTATTATGTTAATAATGTTAGAATGAATTGTAGTCGTCTCTCGAATCGGGTGTGTTCCAGACGGAGGCGGAGAGCCAGCCGTCGGAGTCGCAGCGCAAGCTGCTCGCCGCCGCGAAGCTCTTGGCCGACGCGACCGCCCGGATGGTCGAGGCCGCGAGGCAGTGCGCCTCCTCGCCCCAGGTCACTTTCCTATTCTTTTACATTTCTCACATTCTGAGAGTAAGTTTGGAGTTGCCTGATAGCAGGGATGAAAACAGTACCTTACGTCCCTGGGAAACGATTTTCCCTGTAGTCAAAAATTTAAAAAAAACTATACGAACCCATAGGTAATACATGCGACTCGTGTCTCATTTTTTTTATCAGCCATTGCTAAGCGGAATTAATTGTAATTGTGAGATAAAAGGGTACGCACCTTGCACAAATTGTTCGTGTCCTTCGATAGCTTAATGAGCAGGCACCAGTATAACACTCTCTCACATCTTCTAGTTTAAAAATATTAATGTTTTACACACGTCGCGGCGCGGATGGATTGATTTTGAGTACTTATTTGAATATTTTGAGTTGATACTTTTTAGTTGGTGTACTTGCGTAGCGAGCGAGTTTTTGCAACGTCTTCTTCTGGTGCGGTAGCGGGGTAGAGGGGGGAGATTTTGAATACGGAACGGGAACGAGTGAATGAATGGAATGAACGGCCCGTACAGTAAAAAAATACATCATTTTATACTTCTATGTTATGTTTCACTAAATTGTTATTTAATTTTCATTTTCTAAATATTTACTAATTAGTGACAAAAAATATTGGCTGGCAGAATGCCACAGAAAAAGACTTGATGTTTCATAATTATATGACGTATTAAATGAGTTCATCCGTTTTAGATATGGGATTTCGTTAGAGAAGTAGTTGTTTTAAGTGATCAGATTTATTTACATTCCTCATGTTCGAAATGAAAAGCAGAGTGTTAATCTGGGTGAAAGGCCTATTTATGCATTCGTGCGCCGAACCATCTCATGCCTAGATAGGTCACTTTCACCTCTCGTGTAACAATTTACTATTCCAGGTCTGTAAGTGCGGGGGCAAACAAGGAAACATTTAATATGCCTACATATATTACACACTAGCGTCCCGTCCCGGCTTCACACGCGGCTTATGACAACTTATTTCACACTTTGGTTTACATTATTGAAGTTTTAGTAGGGGTTTTTAATAATATTTTTTAATAGTAATAAATATAGCTTATGTTACTCGGGGATAATCTAGCATTTGAATGGTGAAAGAATTTGAAATCGGTCCAGTAGTTTTTGAGTTTATTCGTTACAAACATACCAAAATAGAAATCTTTCCTCTTTATATTAGTAATGAATGAATGAGAAGTATTATTGTTATGACTTTTGCAGGACCGCGAGAAGCAAGAGGCGCTCCGCAAGGCGGCCGAGGAGCTGCGCTACATCACCGTGGACTACGCCCAGGGACAGGACATCGTCGGCTCGCAGGTCGCCAGGTTGCAGGTACACCTACGAATTTGTCCTCGACTCGGCCAACATGTATAAAGTGTGAAAACATTGGGAAGACAGAATACACACACACACACAATGTAAACTCTATATAACAACTGGAGGGACTGTGCAATTTATGGCGTTATAGAGAGTAGTTAAATGGAGAGAAGTCTGTTATTTTTATCTGACGTCTTTCGCTGTACCATTATTTTTTTTTGTATTTTTTTCACTGGTCTAGAGTATGTCGCCATAACAACCTTGTGTTGTGTTCCGGTATTAGTGACCAGGTTCCAGGCGCCCTAAAGAGAGCAGCAGCGCATTCGTAGCACCTTTGGTGTTGCAAATGTCCATAAGCGATGGTAACCGCTGTCCATCAAGTGGGCCGTCTGCCTGTCTGCTGAACTCCTGCAATAAAAAAAAAAAAAAAAAAAACTTATTTTATTCATATCTTGCGAGGCATCTTGGTGATAAAGGAAGTATTTAGAAATTTTGGTATGCACGATGCCCAGTCAAGTTTATTACGAGCTAGAATGATAAAGCGATAAAAGAAGGTACACAGATGCGCATTTTTCGGCAACTTAAAAGGTACTTCTTATTACTTAATTTTTATCGTTAATGAGAGTATAATGCTATATAGAGTGTATCATTGTATGGAAGACAAGCTAAACGAACCAAAGCCATGTGATTTCGACGCTTGAGGGAGTTGGTCGTTAATACGAGGGAAGTTACATAGAGTCAACATTGTATACATATTGAAAACAATAAAGATTGAACAAATATATCTTAAACATGTGAAACCATAGATAAATTGTGGTGCGTGATAAATGCATACGGTACGCAAAAGGCGACGTAAGAAACTATCATCCCTGTTCATATCGATCTTGTGATGCGTTTGTGTGACACAAGTCGTCCTTCCTATGTCATAGGAATAAATTATACTGCCCTCCCAACAAGACCGCGTTTTTGAATAAAAGTATATTTTGTATAGCACCAAAACTGTATAATCACCTCCCAGAAGTACCTATTTCAATTACTACAATCAAATGCCAGTTTTAGAAAACTTGTAAAAAAGATGTTAACCGTTAAGGCATATTACAGTGTCGATGAATATTTAAATGACAAAACAATAATATAAATTGTATGAATATTAATGATTTTATATTTTTATTACGTAAAACATAAATTACATACTATTGAATACAATGTAAGAAAACTTAACTTATTTGTATTGTATTCTACCCATAGTCCCTCAAGACTATAAGTAGAATATTAATTGACATCATTATAATTTAGTACACAATTTTTATAACTTATTGGTTGACATTTTATTAGGTAAATAATTAAATAAATATTAAGATAAATATATTATAAGAAAATATTGTAATATTGTAAGCAGGATTCTTATATATATGCATTAAAACAAATCAAACGATCACAAACATCGCGTTCCGCTAGTAGCTCACTACGCCCAAATTTCTCCGTTAGCCGTTCCACAAGGCGACCGCGATCGTTGTGGTCGTGGCGAAAACTTTACCAATGACGTCATCATCTTCGATCTCACAACGTTCACAACGACCCATATCAAGAGGTAGGTCGAATAGCCGTTCCACTTGGGTTTAGGAGTGTGACGCCGGCAAGCAAGTGGAACGGGTAAAGTCTTTAATGGGACATAGCGAAAGTCGTATAATTATAATCGGTCAACTTGGCTAACGATTTGCAGGTTTCAATCTCTCAGGAGAACTGTAAAATCGGGCCTATTATTTTGTGATTATTATACGCATTGAACACAGTGTGTGTTTGTTTGTTTGTTTGTCAGGAGAGCGCCCGGCGCGCGGCCTCGAGCGCCACTCAGCTGATCACGTCGGCGCACAACGCGACGCAGCACAACACCAACAAGTACCTACAGGTCAGTTGCAACTGCATTTATCATCGACCAAATCCAAAAATGTCTGCGTGTACACGCGTAAGAAGTGACCTTATTTTTCGAAAAGGCCTCGAGCGCCACTCAGCTGATCACGTCGGCGCACAACGCGACGCAGCACAACACCAACAAGTACCTACAGGTCAGTTGCAACTGCATTTATCATCGACCAAATCCAAAAATGTCTGCGTGTACACGCGTAAGAAGTGACCTTATTTTTCGAAAAGGCCTCGAGCGCCACTCAGCTGATCACGTCGGCGCACAACGCGACGCAGCACAACACCAACAAGTACCTACAGGTCAGTTGCAACTGCATTTATCATCGACCAAATCCAAAAATGTCTGCGTGTACACGCGTAAGAAGTGACCTTATTTTTCGAAAAGGCCTCGAGCGCCACTCAGCTGATCACGTCGGCGCACAACGCGACGCAGCACAACACCAACAAGTACCTACAGGTCAGTTGCAACTGCATTTATCATCGACCAAATCCAAAAATGTCTGCGTGTACACGCGTAAGAAGTGACCTTATTTTTCGAAAAATAATCTACTAAATGCCACTTTACAGAGATTGCTTAAATAAAGTTAAATTCTGATTTTGCTGATCCATTGACTATATATATATATATATATATATATATATATATATATATATATATATATATGTGTAGGATACTAAATAAATGATTTATAAATCATCAAACTCGTATTTTAATTAAAACACAATAAAGTAAAGAAATATTACAATGCTCGTCTCATAATCCAAGGCAAGAAAAATGTGACGGTATATTTTTTTCCAACGCCGATAAAGAAGTTTCACTTCAATAACTTTGTGTTCAAATTCAGTCATTTCTCGGCTTCCTAGTTATTGGTGATGCGTTATAGGATAATAGGAATCATATGGAACACTCTTGTTTGTTGGCTCTGCTGGTTCGTTGTTGAATATCTACTTCAAACGGCAGCGTTGCAAGACTGCATGACACTTGACAGCTACGAAAGCGCGCCGCCATAGACTTTGTTTCTTCCCATTGTGTGTTCCGTTCGCGCGCGTGCTGTGGCGGATAGGACAGACAGGGAGAGATGATAGTGGGCGGATTTTTTTTCTTTTCTCGGTTACATATATATGGCGTTTATACTACATTTTTTGACACCCAAAAAGACTATAGTCGAATTTTGACCAGAAATCTGCCCCCCCCGGCGTTTTGTGTTTTCACTATGAGAATCGTTTTGTCACCGAGTAAAACTTATTCACGCGATTTTTTGGGTTTTTATCTCGAGTAGTTTTCGAGTTTTACTAAAAAAACAATTTTATCAATAACCAAATTATAAATTAGTACATGGAGATATTTTGATACTTGGGAGTAAATAGTATGAATTTAATGATACTTTTGTTGTAATTACAGGATGAAAAGTCGATTTAAAAAGAATAAAACTAAACAGAAATTTTGACTTGGTTTTTGAAATATGTCTTACTCATGATTTTTGTCAATCATCTAGAAGTCGTGAAACAGTATTACTTTGTATTTGCTAGGAGACGTTTTTGGAAGAGTGCAAGGCGCTGACCGAGCAGATACCGCGCGTGGTGGACGCCGTGAAGGTGTCCGGCGGGAGGCCGGGCGAGGCGGCCGCGCAGCTCGAGCTCATCTCCGCCTCCGAGGCGTTCCTGCAGGTAACACCCGGATTGGTGGCTTTCACACATGCCACGTGTTACACCGACTCTTCTATTCCATCCTGAAGTTGTCTTGGAAGAAGTGATAAGACCACCATCGTTTTTCTGTGCTTAAATCTTAATATTGTTACATACCGACAAAGTGAATGCACACCTGTAGTTTACTACCTTTCCCCGCATTTGGACTTCTTTTGTTTACAATTTGTAATTAAGAAAAAACATCTGTTGCTATTGTACACGTTTATGGCCGCAGGCGTGCAGATTAAGTTTTCTTGGAAACTTCAATCCACGCGGTCGACTGTTGTATTGTACAGTTTAGTATAAAACAATACCCAAACGGGGGCAGTCAAGCGAGGATTACGATACGAGCAAGACGTGTGTAGTACAGTCGCTAAGCGATAAAGTGACGGACTTTGCGCGTGTTATTAAATCTTGCAGTTTGTACTGGTTATGTGCAGTTATACTTGTACCTGTATTATACGTGTTTGTATAGCTCTAATAAATACCAACGGCATTTTAATCCTGTTTGTGTGTAGCCGAGTGGGCACGTGATCGCGGCCGCCCGCGGGGTGTTGCCAACGGTCAACGACGCGCCCACCTCCAAGCATCTAGCTGACAACACTCATCAGTTCACGACCAGTTGCGCCGATCTCAGGTACTATTTATTTTTTCTATGTAACATGTTGATTGTGTAATATTATGGTGGAACCGAGAATTTTTAAGTGACCACACACATGCAACCCGGAATATTCTGGTTATATCGGCGGGTTGTCCTCGCACATACACCCGGGTCATATCTATCCTGTAATAAATCTGTAAAAGGTTCGAGTTTGTACAGTGCACGCATTTAAACGTGAAAATATCAGTGGGGATAATTTGGAGCAGCAGTTTCCGATCATGAAATTTTTAGATTTTATTTCTGTCTGTTAGAACATCACGCGGAAACTACTGAACAGATTTCAATCAAACTTCACACGGAGCAAGCTCATATCCCGGGGCGTAACTTAGGATAATTTTTATCCTAATAAATTATACCGTTTCCATAGAATAGACAGAGTAACTAAACAGATGGCGCTGCGATAGCATTTTTTCAATTTACTAACATACACCTTCGTTGTAATAAACAATGTGTAATTTGTTGCATTACTTCAAATCGGGTTGGCCTCGACCCACCTCAATTATTTGTTTGGCAGTTTTCTGTTTCTTCGTTATTATTATATCTAGAAAACCAGATTAAGTTCTTGTGTAAGTAAAATGAAGCTACTGCCTAAGGTTTAACAGACTGTAGACCATAATATAATGAGTTTACTTTGTCCTCCGTGGTCAGGTCGGCCGTGAGCCGCGCCCGCATCTCGTGCAAGGGCCTGGAGCTGGACGCCGCGGCCGAGATCATCCGCTCCCTGCAAGTGGAGCTGGACGAGCTCGAGGAGGCCGCTAGGGCCTTCGAGCTGAGGCCGCTGCCCGGGCAGACGGTGAGCCTGCGATAATTATCTTTCACATATGTATTTGTAGCTGTGTACAGTACTCTCAAAACTTAAGTGCGTTTCAACTGAAGTTAGTTCCGTGAGCTTACACCGCTGAAATTAAATGTTGACGTTTAATTAAAACTTACAGTGTGTTGAGCAAAAAAAATGTCACGCATATCTGCATAATGGTTGAATGAAATCGCAACATTCTCTCTTTTACTTTGTCTAAGTTGCAATTTGGTTCTGTACGAACTTCAAGGACGCATTTCATTTTTGTCACTTTTCCAATTCCTTTTCTCATTCAAATACACACGCTGCTCACACAGTCAGTGTGAGAATCAGCCCGCGATACTACATTTGGAAGTGGTGGAGCCATTCCGGAGTCGATCGGTGTGGTGCCACGCTTTCACAGTGTCGGCGTCAAGTGGTTACTCTTGAGTTAATTGTGCTTCGTGCCATGAGTGAGGGTTCCGAAGGCCCACTTCCCTTTCTCCTGTCTGGTGATCCCTTTATCCCATGCTTCCTGACACACCTCCTTTACACCTTCCCGAAGACTGGCAACCTGTTTGCTTCATTAATAGTGTTCTTGCCATATAGATTAAGGAATGAAAAAAAATTGATAGTGACTTGGTCTGTCTATTGGAGTACTGTATTGGTTTTGCTGTAATTTTGTACATACATATGCGGTTTCAATGTCGAAAATGGACGTGGATACTTTTCATTCCGGAAGATGGTATAGTTTAATACAATGTAACCTGTACTAATGCTTGCTGTTTAAACAAGAGGCATGGTCATCGCTGAAAAGCGATCTCCCAGGTGATGAATCGAAATGATGCGAATTGGTCCTCCGAGCCGGACGGTGCACAGTGTAGTGACGTGCGCGTGTCGGGTTTATAAACGGTTTCATCGCTAAAAAAAGCGATCTCGCAGGTGATGAATGGAAATGATGCGAAGTGGCATGTGTCGGTCAGGCGGAGTGGGCGTCGGCGACGATGCAGCAGGCGTCACGCGCGGCGGCGTCGGCGACGGCGCAGCTGGTGTCGGCGGCGCGCGTGGCGGAGGCGGGCGGCTGCGCGCGCGCCGGCGGCGACCTCGCCACCTCGCTCCGGGACTTCGCCGGCGGCCTGCGCGCCAGCGCCGCGCTGCAGCCCGACGCGCCGCACAGGCACAGGTCGGTATGGAGTAGACAATAATTGGACCTACTCATGCAAAATAGAACCAATCCACAAACATGCCAAAATTGCGTTTACGATGCAGCTTTCAAAATGCACCTTCTATCGGCTCGATAAGAATCATAACGATCTGACAACATTTATTTTTATCACAAAATAGTTAACCCACAAAACACCGAGAGAATCCATGAACCAAAAAGGTTTACTTGAAAATGTAGGACAAAATTAAAAAGTAAAAATAATCTAAGTTATAAATATTACAAGTTATTATAGACTGGACAAAATATAATGTACAATATTCAACAAAAAAACAAAACAAAATATAGACTCATTTTTTTATATGCAAAATTTTAATAAAAACGACTTTTTCTCAAAACTAAGTATGTGTGTTGATTCCATTTTGCATAAATAGGTCCAATTGATTATTAGTACGGTGCAAGTATCAAATTGGTTCAGTTACGACTTTGACAAAATAGCCTGTGATATCCACTTTAATAATGATCACTATATTTTTGTAAGCAAGAGCTTTAACACCTTGTGCTAGTTAACAGAACAATTATTTGGCTAAAAAGAAACTAGACTAACCATTACAAGCATTCGAGGGCTTCATAACATATAAGTGAATACGCAAAAATGCCATATTTTTGTTGTTTTCTAAAAACTACGAATACAGTTACAGTTTTGAAAGTCAAGTCCAGTATGCGAGTATACCTAAGAAGAAGGATATTCCAAATTTCAGCCTTAAGCAATCAGTTAGTTATATTTTATTCACTATTTTGTCCTTTGTGTAAAAATGCACTTTTGTCTGTACACCCAAGCCCTCGATATAATCTCGGCTTATCTTTGGTAACTATTTAATTAATAAATAGTGATAAAATAATAATATTAAATATAATTGAAGACATGAGTGGATGAAGGTGATAAGTCGCATAATTCTAATTCTGAGTAAATCGAGATAAAAGTTTTACTTTTATTTGAAACTGAACTGAACTTAACACCTTAGCAACGTTTTATTTTTTAAATATGCCTTATATCTATGATCTAAGGCATGTAGTCATTCAGTTTCGACTTATAAGATTCATCTACGCAAAAAAAGCAAAAAACCAAATATGCGACATATCACCTTCATCCACTCACGTCTTCAATTATAATACCAGTGTATCAATAAACTGTAAAATAACTAATAGGCAATAGGTGGTGTCGCCGAAATAAAGTCTTTGATCGTAACTTCTTACCTTCTTACTTAATGGTACAGCCTTTTCATGTTTCCTCGTTGTTGCAATTGTGCGTTTAGACTCGTGATTATTTGGCAATATGCAGTCTGATGAGGAATAGCTGACCTATGCCAACATTCTGTTTGCTATGTCTTCAGAATGATCTCGTCGAGCCGACAAGTCCTCCATTCGTCTCTGACCCTGGTGGAGACTGTGAAGAGTTATTTGAGCACATCGGAACCGCTGGACACGGCGTCCATCGTGTCCATCGCTAAGGATATATCACAGGTATGCCTGATTCTCGTCCTCTTTGCAGGGAGTTTTTGGGCAGGACGACCCCTGTCTCCCCTTCGAAGCTGGCAACACGTGTACAAACTTTACTCCTCATTGGCTTGTAGCAGCCACAGGTAGTGGCTAAATGATAGTTCAAATGGCAGAGTAATATTCACTATCGAGTTCTGATGTGAACTGAAGTGAACAAATGTAATAAGGAGGTTTCACACCTTAGCAGCAACCTCCACCAAAGAGAAATAATAGAATGTTCACATCATTTACTACTGTAATTACTAAACGAATCCAAATTTATCTATGACATCTTTAATCATTCATTGTGGTAACTTAAGGTATTTAAACTACTATACTAATTGTTTTTGGAAACGGTAACATTAACCTTTTTAGATGGAATCATCACGAAGTTTTCAAACTGTCACACACAGCACCACAAAATTGTGATCAAATACAAATAATTGAAACGAACGTTGAACTGATGCTTTCATCCTCTAACCACGTAGAATTTGAATTGGAGTAAATGAGACGACATAATTCTCTTGGTTTTGGCGCTGCAATTTTGATGGCAGCTTGCCGATTATGGACAAAAATACATACATACATACACAACTTCACGCCAGGTCCCTTGCGGGGTAGGCACGAACAACACGAGTGCCATACAGGCTTATTATTACACACCTCACTTGCTTCTTTGACATTCATAGCTCTTGACATGCACGCTCGTCTGTTCTTAAGGCTCCTGACATCACCTTCTGCTAATACACGATCAATTTGATCACGGAAGGTGTGTCGTGGGCTTCCGCGACTTCTGCATCCATCCACTTTAGCATTGTATATCTGTTTAGTCATTCTTTCATCATACATTCTTTCCACATGCCCGAACCACCGGAGCATTCCTTTCCTTACCTTCACCCCGACACTCTCTTTCAGACCAACTCTCTTGGACTTAAATAATTCTAAATTTGGCCCCATTTAAGGGTTAAGTACAAATATTAACAAGTCTTATAGCTAGTACAATATATAGCACAATGTGTGAGCGGGACGGACGATGTGCAAGCGAGATAGAGCAACTATTAATGTGTGCGCTCCCGCGTTGTGCTAGCCAGTAGTTCGTTGTCCGCTGCGATGACCAGACGTATGCAGCTCCCGTATGCTAAATTATCTCTCTTTATCGTCCAGGGTCTGGAGCAGACAATGGAGGCGGTTCCATCTCACACCGAACTGGACTTGGCGATGGAGAACATCAACGAGACCCTCAACATCCTCAACATGGGAGAGTTCCCGCCCTCTGATAGAAGTTACGGGTAAGACACTACACTGTTAGTAATTTATCCGTGAAATGTAGAACGAAAAGTAGGAAAGCGGATCCTGGACTCCGAAGTGGATGCTTTGGAACGCAACTGGGATTTAACGCGTCAATAATGATGAAGATTTGTTGTTAAATTGATGCCAGTTGCATTGAAGATTGTTTTGATTGGGGCCTGCGTTGACAGTCATCCCTAGTGTTGCACACATCCATAGGCGTCGGTGACTACTTTCCATCAGATGGGCCTTATGCCTATGTATCAGCTCTTAGTAATAAATTAAGAAATTGAAAAGAACAAAATTTAAAAGGGTGCAGCTGAAAACCACTCAGGTCTGGCATTTGCTGAACTGCACCTATGTGGGGCCATCGTGAGACATTTTGTTTCTTACATATTACTACTACTACAAAAGGGTAACTAACACTAATATGTTACCCTTTTGAAGTGGAACTACTCTGTGTAACGTATCTATACGACTAAGCCTGCGAGAGAATGAGATATAATACAGTATATTTAATAACTTAAACACTATACTCATACAGATAGAGTTGGAAATGTTTTCAAGATTTTCATTAATACCTCTCTGTCTCGTAATGTATGCAAATAACTGATTTCTTGCTTATTTTTATCTCCATAAATAAGATGATACATTAGGCCACAATCAATATAAAATTTGACTTAGCCCAAAAGTATAAAATTTTTGGATGTGAATAAATACTTAAATAATAGTCATAATGGAATTTCGGTCAGCATTTTTAGGACTTCTATTATTGACTAGATCTGGATTATGGACAGGACTGAAGTTTGTAATTTGTATATGCCTAAGAAAAACTCTATGTTGAACGACGACAAAAATTTAGGGCCTGAGAAAATATATAAATAATTTTAATGATAAAGTCTTTTTTAGCCAGATATGTGGCTGGGGAGTTGGTTGTCTTCTCCTTTGAGCAGCAATAACACGTTGCGAAGCGGTATACATAGAATAGGAAGTGGATTTAAATTTTGACTTATATGTATGACTTTCAAAAAGTGTTATACAGTGGAACTTATTTTGAATTTGAACAGTGAACTGCAGTCGGAGTTGAACAACGCGGCGGTGGGCCTGAACTCGGCCTCCTCGGAGGTGGTGCAGAGCGTGGAGCAGCCGCAGGCGCTGGCGGACAGCGGCCGCCACTTCGGGGAGGCCTTCAACCGGCTCATGGGCGTCTCCATGGAGATGGCCGGCAGGACCGAGGTCAGGGTCGCCATATCACAGAATACTCGTAACCGGTTCGAATGGCACTAGTGCGGTGAAACCAACAATCGCACATGTGTCATACAACGTTTTTCAACACATTTGCGAAAAAAAATTACGATAGGTGATGAAACAAACGTAAATATCGGTTAGAAAGTCGAACCAATTGTAAGAGTTCCAATATGTTAATTTTAATTTAAATAACGTATTTATTGTTGTTTTTTAATAAAATTTATTTATTTCTTTTACGCATTAAAGTATTATTATTAAGTATTTACATAAATAGTATTAGTTATATTCATGATTTTTATATTTTATAAACAAAATTGGGTCGTTTTAGTCTTCGCCAAAAGGAAGGTATGCACTGAATATCAGCGTTGTGTCGGATATAATTCCAGCGCAGCAATATGCTGAGTACAAACCTTGTTTGCTAAAAATGCGGCGTAGAAATGTTCAAAATATGCTCTGTGTATAACAATACATATGGAATGTAATTACGTCGCAATTTTTTTGCAAATAAAGTTTTTCTTTCTTTCTTCTTTATATGAAAATGGCGTAGTTATTTTCTCTGTAGTACTAAAGTGAGACAAATTTATTTATTCTAAGCTCTTCCAAGGAGGTTCGTTTCATCAGCTTGTCTGTTCTTGTAATGTATATATTCTCTCTTGTGCACGAGTGAATGTTTGATGTTTCAGGACATGGAATCGCAGACGGTGATGGTGAGCTCGATGAAGTCTGTCACTGTCAACTCGTCGAAGCTGCTCGGGACGGCCAAATCTGTCAGTCAGGTGGGAATTTACAATTTAATCACACGAACAGTGACAATTCTAAATCTTTTTGTATATTAATGAACTAGCGATTTTGACAGACCTTGTCCTGCCCTAACAATAATTATGAGTCTTCCTTTTCTTCTCTTGTGTGTATAACTTGATTCGGAAAGTGGTTGTATATTTGACTAACTGACTACTGGTGGCTCGCACCGCACTCGCTAAGGTACTACTTTTAAACAGAGGCTTAGCTGGTAATCCAGCGAGCTACATATTCGCGGTAAGCAAGACATGGGGGCATAGGAGTTCTGGGGGAGAGGTCAGGGGTGATTCAAAATAGTTTAACTAAAAATTCAGTTATAATGTCCTGCACTGAAGCCGGCAAAATTTCTAAGTAAAACCGAACCACCGTAGTTGTCAGATTCGGTAGTTTTTTCACGCTCATGCTGTGAATTTTTTTTTTCCTTTAGGATTTGAATCGTCCGAACGCCAAGAACCAGCTCGCGGCCGCCGCAAGAGCCGTCACCGACAGCATCAACCGTTTGGTGAGATTACAATTCAGTTTTATTTTTATTTATCGCTAGCAATCTATTTTCTAAAAGAAATATGCAACACTTAATGACATAATCGGTCGTGTCATGTCATTAGTGGCCTGGAAGATGGGTCGCCCCTTAGCGTCTTATCTTCCAGGAGGCCACGAGGAACAACCGTAGTCTCGCTGGGAAATCTTTCTTTGAGACGCGAGGAGCATTCCATCTCGCTCCTCTACCTTATCATGCTAGTGTTGGGCAGTACACGATTTTAAAATGAGTTTATAAGAGTGACATGACATTTTTTACTGAACTAGTACAATGTACGACTTCAAATGAGCCGAGGAGATTTGTATGATTTGTACGGCGGCAGTACATTTGAAGCGGTGAGGTGATGTGAGCTTCATTCCCTCGTTTGTTCCGTTCAAAACTAGTTCGGAAATGTTCGTGAAGAATCGGAGATGCTCGGCCTGGGTCATCTGATTTTACTAACAGTCCTGTTATGACATTGTCATGTCATTATCCATAGAGGCCTTATTATATTGTTGTAGCATAAGCTTCGTTCCGTCCTTCCTCTTACTTTTGAATTTGAAACTCATTGCAGGAGTTCAGCAGACAGGCAGACTGCCCACTTGATGGAAAGCGGGGACATTTGCAACACCAAAGGTGCTACAAATGCATTGCTGCTCTCTTAAGGGAGAAACTGAAGGTTGTTATGTTGAGGCGCAGGTGCTTTAATTCGTGTGCATCCCTCCGCTCGGGCAGGTGGACGTGTGCACGGAGGCGGCGCCGGGGCAGAAGGAGTGCGCGGCGGCGGTGCGCACGATCGAGAGCGCGCGGCCGCTGCTCGGCGCGCCCTCGCAGCCGCTCTCCGAGCTCGGCTACTTCGCGTGCCTCGACGCGGTCGTCGAGCAGAGCAAGGCGCTCAGTGAGTGCGACGCCTCTTTGTGCACTCGGAGTTTATTGCTCCTCAGTGATAGGCTAAACAAATACAATAGTGCCTAATTTAACATCAAGCGACAATCATACTGCTAGTTTTAAACTGTGTTATAGCAGAGTCAGTTCACGTCCAATAAGTTAAGAATAACAAAAAGATAGAAGTCTATTTCGAACTACCCTCCAAATAATTAGTAATTTAACATATGTTCAATCATATTATCCGAGTTCTATCAAATGTATAATTTTGAATTCATGCTACACCTTAAATGTAGTAAAAAGTAACTAGATGGCGTTACACGTTTTGAAATCACGTTTTGAGTCGATTTATTCTCATACAAAATTTCATCCTACCGACATGACAGTTCTATAATAGATTTTGTTCTGCCACAGCTGTGTTACGAGTTTTATTTCAAATCATAAATCCTTTATATAGTTTGCAAAAATACAAATAAATAGTGATAATTAAACGAGCTATTTCGAACAACATATATGTGACTTATAAAGGGTGTTCATCAGTGGAGCTTATTTTGTATTAGAATGTTGCTTATTGGCTGAATGTGTGTTTTTCCTGGGTGCAGGCGAGGGCATGTCCGGGATGGCGGGCGCGGTGAAGAGGAGCGAGCACGAGCAGTTCGCGCGCTCCGTGGCCACGGTGGCCTCGGCCGTGCAGGGCCTCGTCGAGTGCACCGCGCAGGCGGCCTACCTGGTGAGCCCTATTACCATGAACGTTTTCATCAACAGTCCACCCGATGGAAAGTTAATTCAGCAGAAGGGCAGACGGCCCACCTATCAAGTCTAAATTATTTTGTTTTCTATTCTATTGTAATTTTGTGACATCGACCCCATGTCATAGAAAAGATATAGACTTTCTTAACTCCTAGATCTTTCGTTACCTTGCTCAGGTGATCAATCCAGTGTTAGCGATGCATCCTTGCTATAAGGTTCTCACATACCAACCCAGGAACTTTTCTTTCGACTACTTAAGTCTTTGTACAGTATTCGCATAACTAATATACGTATTGAGCGAAGTTAGCTCTATGAAGTTGCGTGGGTCCAGTCGAGTGGAAACTTTTGTTATGCCTGATATTGCGTAATGCGAAAGAGATGGCATGCGAATGCGGGAAATAGCCAAGTACCTTATATTGTGTTCGACGTTTGCGATCTTCAGGGACGCGTATAAGTTTCGTTCGCACTGTAGTACTGGTTGAATAAGGGGAGGTTTGTAGGTGGCGGTGTCGGACGAGACGAGCGTGGCGGGCCGGCCGGGGCTGGTGGACCAGGCGCAGTTCGCGCGCGCCGCGGTGGCCATCGAGCAGGCGTGCCGGGCGCTCTGCGACCCTTCGAGCGACCAGCAGCAGGTGCTGTCGGCGGCGACGGTGGTCGCGAAGCACACGAGCGCGTTGTGCAACGCGTGCCGCGTGGCCTCCGGCCGCACGGCGCAGCCGCAGGCCAAGCGCCACTTCGTGCAGGCCGCCAAGGACGTGGCCAACTCCACCGCCGCGCTCGTCAAGGAGATCAAGGCGCTCGACGCCGACTACAGCGAGGTGAGCCACCCCCTCACCACCACTTCACGCTCCGGAATGGATGAGGCGCGAAAGGACCTTTGAAAGTTGCACCCGAAACTGAGAGATTGAGAAATGAGGAGATTAATTATGAGATGTAAAGGTAGACAAAAAAAGGTGGATGGATTGTGTGAAAGATGATATTGTTACAACCTAGGTGCCGACAAACACTGTTGAAACACATCTTATTACCTTTCGGCATTTAAAGTAATTGTAATTCTTTTATGATCGTCTTCTTTTGTTTACTTAGTTATTGGCATGCGTTTACTTATTATTCTAGAGAACTGTCCATTGTTTTATTGTACTCGTTTATGGCCGTTGCGGCAGAACCATTAGCCAGGTGCTATGGATTAGGACGACTACAATATGGGCACATTTGTATCTGCGCGTTTCATTGAAATACGACCTTTTGCATTACGTTTAGATTTGTTGTGTTGGGTTATATTTATACATGTTTGTATAGTTATAATCATTCCAACGGCATTTTAAGTCAAGCCCCGCAATTCGGAACAATATGATGATTTGTGATGTGACAGAAGATGTATGTTACAGTAGAGAGGAGTGTGGAAGGAAGAGACATTGTGCCAATCCCAATTAATCGGAATATGGTGACGAGAGCTATGAATGTCAAAGAAGCAAGTGAGGTGTGTAAGAATGGGCCTGTGTGGCGCTCTGTTGTTCGTGCCTACCCCGCAAGGGACCTGGCGTGAAGTTATGTATGTATGGTGAAAGAAATGAGAGAGTTGGTAGCAGTTCGTTCGTAGAGGTTCAATGACGCTAGATGACGGAAAGCAGTATCCACTGTCGAGTGCTAATGTGAACTGAAGTGAACTCGTAAATTTTGGAAACGGTACGTGTTTAAAAAAAAAACATTGATGAAGCGTAGCAGACAGGCCGTCGGTCTAGCTGTGATGGAAAGTGGTTCCAATCGCCTGTGAACATTAGCAATACCAGAGATGCTGCCGGCTCTCAAGGAGAAACTGGAACCTGGCCACTCAAAGTCGTTATGGCGGCATGCTCCAGACTAGGGATGGTCGACATCCAGTCGGGAAAACCCCAACACAGAAACTAGTATTCTTCCTGCGTTCCTGTACGGATAAAACGGGACGGATGACGT
Organism: Dendrolimus punctatus; assembly: GCA_012273795.1. Taxonomy (NCBI): domain Eukaryota; kingdom Metazoa; phylum Arthropoda; class Insecta; order Lepidoptera; family Lasiocampidae; genus Dendrolimus; species Dendrolimus punctatus. Next base: position 501,937 of record CM022554.1, on the reverse strand, counting down.
GTGAGCGAGATAGAGCAACTATTGACGCGAGCGCTCCCGTATTACGCTATCCAATAGTACACTGACTGATATCAATTTTTTGTAGGCAAACCGTGCCCGCTGTGCCTCGGCCACTGGACCCCTGCAGGATGCAGTGCGAAGTCTGTGCCAGTTCGCAGACAGCCCAGAGTTCGCGTCCGTGCCGGCTAAAATATCGGCACAGGCCAGGCACAACCAGGAGGCCATATTGGACTGTGGCAGGTATGAAATGCACGCTATCTATATGTCTGCCGTGGTATTTTAATTAGTAACGTTGACTTTTCTGGGACGTGGGTAACAGTTTACTGAACTAGCCTTCTAATATATTCACAATCCGTGGAAACCTGCATATTGGGTTAACCGAATTGTTTCAACCCGCTTTGGACAAGCGTGGCAGATATACTGTTCTTTCCATCGGTAAATGGAAAGGCCCAAAGAAAGAAGATGGACAATTTTCTCAAATAATTCCTTATGAAATAATTAACAAGGAACTGTTTTTTCTGTAAATTATCCCGAGCAAAGCATTCGGATTCGTCACAATATGTCTTTTCCTTCCTATTCTGACGTACCTTTTCTGTCACACAACAAATCATCATTCATCGTTCACGCAGTCCATCCATCCTTTTTTTGGTTAGAGGGAGAAAGCATCAGTTCAATGTTCGTTTCAATTATCCGTATTTGACCACAAATTTGTGGTGCTTCTCAATCGGTCGTGTGTGACACTCGAAAACAAAATGGTGGTTCCTTCTTTAAAAGTTAAATTACATAAAACATGTGAATATTGGTTCCGATATCAGTTTAAGGCAAAAGCGCTATAATTGGGCCAAGGGTTTAGGTTTAGTGGGTAGTTAGGCGGCCGTTTCTCGCGACAGCAGCCCCAGACACCCTCGATACAGGCCTTATGCCTGCATTCTGGCCTGTCCCCCGAAGGGTCCGAGGAAGGTGTCTAAAGGCACTCCCTCTACGTCATCAAAAAAAACATCTTGTGACTCCCGACAAATGTGATAACTTTAACTTATCTAAGTTGAACTATTAACTGTTAACAGTATATGTCTATCGCACACTCGATACTGAGTAGAGAGAGGGGGAAGCGTCTGTCTGAAATACGGCTAACGCTGTGGGTTAGAGTGAGAGAGGAGGAGCCTGTCTATCGCTGCCGTACGCGTGAGAGTAAGGGAAGCCAGACAGAGTGGCGCCGTAACGCGTTACGTAACGGAGCGGTCTACCCTTCCATAGGAAGTTAGATACATGGATAGATAGATAACAGTTTATTGTACACCATTACAGAAAATACAGATGAACTTATAGCCTAAAAATATTCTAAATGTGCACAACCCGTGGCAGGAATAAAAACATATTATATTGGTCAAAGGTGGTATACATAAATATTAGAGGATATGCAGCTACTTACATATATTTTATACTTAATTGACATACATAAATACACCTATTGATATTACATACATAAATATACGTAGAAATATCAAACATCACTATGTTGCAGGTAGTGCTTTTTTGTCATGATCTTAAATATTGTTAGTGATTCAGCTTGTCTAACAGAAACAGGTAACTCGTTCCAGAGTCGAATAACCTGTACAGTAACAGAATTGTTGAAAAAAGATGAATAATGTTTGGTAGTATTAAGTTTAACATTCGTAAAAGGTCGTAAATTGTGAGAGGACGAGATGAATTCAAATCGTTTTTTGAGATAATACGGCGTTGTGGGGATGAGCAATACACTGTACAGGAGTGAAAGAATTCGGTAGTTGACAATTTTTGTGAAACAGGTTTATTTTGATCCTTATGGTCTGTTAAATAATTAAATAGAGTGAAAAACTTTTAGGGGACGTATTAATGAGAAGCCATTTTGAGTTGAAGAGAATTTATTTTATAATGTTGTCATCTATCAAAATTAGCATTTAGTGTTGTCATATTCAAAACTTAATTTACCATATTTTATGTCTTGAACATGGTCTATTTTAGCCAAAATATTAATATTTCAGCAAAAAAACAACATTAACATATTTAATTTAGCAATTTTATAAATATTTTGACATTTCGTCACAAAAACGCGTCAAGCTGTCATGGCGTCTCGCATGACGTCACAGTGTGCAAAACAAACATCTGTTTCGTTGAAGTGTTATCTGAGAAGTCATTGATGACTTGTTGTGTTTTGCACACTGTGACGTCACGCGCTCTGATCGGCGTTCATTGTCACGTGGCTAATGGCTGCAATATAACAATTTTATTTCTCAAAAATATAATATGTATATTAAAATCAGCGTATATTATTCATACTGTCAACTACCGAATTCCGTCACTGTGACCGTGACCCGATCGTTGCCCGGCAGGAGCATAATCGCGGGCTCGTGCTCGATGCTGGAGGCGGCACGGGCGCTGGCGCTGGCGCCGCAGGAGCGCGGCCAGTGGCAGGCGCTGGCGGCGCACAGCAAGACCGTCTCCGACAGCATCAAGGCGCTCGTCACCAACATCAGGTAAACGCTGCTCCGGGACGAACGATATACTTGCCGGCATTTGGAGTTATTTTGTTTACTTTGTGTTTAAAATTTGCAATTAGACAATAGCTAGCGGCCTTACTTGTAATAATCTCTTTAAGAAACGATTAGACATCTCTTAAGTAAGAGAACCAGAATGAGTCCCTAATCAATGAATAACACTTTTTTTCACTTATAAACTTGTATTACCTGTTGTTTACCAAAGAGGAGCACAGATAAACGAAATTCGAATGATTAACGTAGGTTGTACCCAAAATATTCGACTAAAGAGGAGTATATGGGTGACATTGTCACTAATCACTTGTTGAGCAGTTTCTTTAAATTTAAGAAACGATTGTAAGTAAGGCCCCTATTGTTTAATTGCAAAAACTCAGTCTAAGCAGTCGATTGTTGTATTATGCAGTTTACTACAAAATAATGCCCGAATGGAGGGGCGGTCAAGCGAAGATTACGATACGAGCAAGAACTAGATTCGATGAGCGATATAGCGAAAGACTTTGCGCGTGTTATTGAATCGTGCAGTTTGTACTAGTAGTGTCTAGTTATATTTATACGTGTTTGTATAGTTCTATTAAATGTTATAGTAATTCCCACGCCATTGCCGTGAAAACATGTAAGACCTGAGCATGCTCACAGATGCATCTCTGAAGACAGATTTCGACACGTACTTGGACTACTCAGTTATTTACTAATTAGTATTGTTCACCTTAGCATTGTTCAGGTAACCAAGACTGAATATGCAATTCGGTTGCAGGGAGAAGGCGCCGGGGCAGCGCGAGTGCGCCGCCGCCCTGGACACGCTGGCCAAGCAGCTGCGCGAGCTGGACCAGGCCGCCATCCAGGCCGTGGGCCAGGAGCTGGCGCCCAGGAAGGCCAACAGCCTGCAAGGTGAGAGGCACCCACGCCTTGAAGGGTTATCCCTTTGGACAGGGTGACGCACCACTGGCGAGAGCCGATGGCTGAATCACTCGGGAGGGGACTATAAATACACTTTTTAAATGTTGTGATGTTTTGTGTCCCGGCTCTTATATGATAGACACTGTTTTCTTACATTAATCAATAAGTTTTTTTTGGGAAATTTATCATTTTATTGAAAGTGAAAATAAAGGAAAAACTTTATACCCTTTGTTACGAAAATTGCGCAAATAGAGGAGTATGAAATTTCGCACACCTATAGTTTATATACAGAAAGAGTGACGAACGCTAATATTTTCAAAAAAATCTATTCATCATTTATAACTCAAGAATAGCTGTACCGATTTGGCTGAAAATTGGTGGGGAGGTAGCTTAGAACCAGGAGACGGACATGGGATACTTTTTATCCCGTTGGAACCAGTAGACGGCAGTGAGATCGGATTCGAGAATCCTCCTAATCACCTGGAGTGATTTTAGTGATTTTGTTTTTGTGCGTTTGAGTGGGTCCCCCAGATTGTTAAAATCCACAATTGGAACCAGTAGGTGGCGCTGGGGTCGAGTCCTAGATTTTGATTTTTTTCAGAGCAGGACAACGTCTGCCGGGGCCGCTAGTTATTCATAAAAAGTACATAAAATCAATTACACACGCTACCATGTATTTGGCACACAAACGCATGTACACATACTCTTTTGTTTATTGTTGCCTTGGCGAGATCTGTGATTATAGAAGTATATAGTCTTTGACATTAATTATTGTGGACCACTACTCATCTCGACTAGTGACTGAGTGGCTGTGTAACGTGTGCCAGGGTACTCGGAGCAGATCGAGAACAGCGCGACGGAGATGCTGGAGCGGCTGGAGCCGCTGCGCAGCGCCGCGCGCAGCGAGGCCGAGCACCTCGGCCACGCCGTCGTGCAACTGGTCAGTTTCTAATGCATCCTTACACACATCACATAATTTTTGTGTTTTTACTGAAGTTCTTCAGAATCGATGTGATTTGAAGATCGATGAAACGAAAAAGTGACACTAAAAAGAGATAAACACATAATATTCGACCGTATTTTATCCCTTTTAATATTATAATAAAGGATACTTTTTATCCCGAAAAATGGGATAGTTTCCGGGATAAAAATATATTTTCTTTTTCGGAAAGACTGTTGGATCGATGTGGCTGAAATTCTCTTTCTCTGTAGTGATTGACTTGGGGCCGACTTCGAGATGTTGTAGAAAGGTGTTTTGGATTCACTTTTCCTTTTGGGCCTGAAAACTGGTTTCAAAATTAAATTTTGGTTGCTGTCACTAGTTTTTTTGTTATGGTGGCAGGTGTCGTACGCCGAGCCGCTGGTGTCGGCCACCACGGGCGCCGCCTCCAACATCACCGAGTCCCGCACGCAGAGCGCGCTGCTGGAGCACGCTCGCACCGTCATGGAGACGGCGGCCGCGCTCGTGCTCGCCGCCAAGGGCGCCGCCGGCAACCCCAGGGTTAGTCGCCTCCCCGGACCACAGCACAAACGAGTACACGAAGTCTGTCAGGACTTCAGCAGACAGGCAGACGGCCCACTTGATGGACAATGGTTACCATCGCCTATGGACGTTTGCAACACCAAAGGTGCTGCAAATGCTCTTAAAGGAGACTGGAACCTGGTCACTAATACCGGAATACAACTCAAGGTTGTTATGGCAGCATACTTTAGACCAAGTTGGTAGCCATCCAGTCGGGCAGATGCCCTACCACCTGGCTGTGGGTTGTTTTGTCGACTCTTACGACAGGCCGCCCCAACGTAGGAAATTGTATCGTTTCTCCGTTCCTGCACGGATAAAGATGAAACGAACACAAATCGCAATAGTCTTTGACGTATGAAAATGGCATGTATTTGCAAATTGCCCTACGTGCGCGTGGTGAAAATTGGAACGACCTCTTTCGACTCATTTTCTCTATAGTATTAAAGTGAGACAAATGTATTGATCAAAAGCTCTTCCAAGGAGGTTTGATTATTCAGTTAGTTTATTCTCCTAATGTAAAATTCATCCGTGCAACTGTTACTTTTTTTTCACCTCAATACCTATTTTACCCGCATAGTGTGTAGTAAAGGTTAGAGTACGGTGCCTAATTATTAACTTTCGAATAATGTGTACGTCTTCGTAAATATAGGGATGAAAATATAACTTTTCCATCTCTGGGAAGGGATTCTCCCTACTGTCAAAAAATTTAGAAAACTATATGAACCATAGATAACATGTGCGACTCATGTCCCAATTTTCTTTTACAGCCACTGTTAAATTGCGACATAAATTGTAATAGGAAAATTTCATCAATTTTGTAACATCATTTAATACTTATAAATAACTTTTCACTAAATAATTATTTAATTTAGAGTTTAATATTATCAATGATAAAAAAAATCTAATTAGTAGAATGCCACAGAAAAAGAAATTGACTTGACGTTTCATATGTTACGTATTAAATCAGGTCGTCAATTTCGACATGGATTTAACGCCTAATAATACTTGATAAGTGTTTGTTTGTTTAGCTTTTCAGTTGTTATTTAGTTTCTTATATTCGAAATGAAAAGCAAGAGTGTATGTCTCATATGGTGTTTCTCGTGTGTGTGTGGGTTGTCAGGCGGTGAGCGCGCACGGCGAGGTGGAGGCGCAGGTGGCGCTGGCGCGCTCGGCGCTGACGGAGCTGACGGCGTGCGTGCGCTCGCTGAGCACGCAGCGCGGCGCCGTGGGCCCGCTGCTCGACACGCTCGCCAGGGCCATCGCGCGCCTCACCGAGCACAGGTCAGTGCTTCCACCACCACCTTGTATGCTCATCTCCGTTAAATCATTCATGAGCTTTGAAACTGGTTTAAAAATAATCTGCTATACCGGTTTAAAAGTAATCTGCTATGACCAGTTTAAAACTAACCTGGTATAGTAAAACGAGCCCAAACACGACGGGTCTATCTTGTTTGGTACAGGAGTTCCTATGGCCACCTCCCGACTCCATCATCAGATCAGTTCCATGGCACCATATTATTGCATTGTCACGCGATATACATATGCGTGCAAAATTTCAGCTCAATCAGACACCGGGAAGTCGGTCAATTTTAACTTGCAAGATTCCATCCGAACTTACATACATACATCCATTGCAAGTTAAATTAAATGAAAGCTTGTATAATACGGCCGTCGTAACTTGGCGAATGTGAACATAGGCTCTGCGAACTTTAGCGCATGTAAACTCGTGAAGAAAATACAGTGACCAACTAGTACAAAGCAATGAAAAAATACAGGGATGAAGGGCGACCAATTGAATTTACTGACGAGTCTTATGCCCACTCATCACACGGGTGTACATACTCTAAAGCTCGCAGAGCCTATGTTCACATTCGCCAAGTTACGCCGGCCGTATTATAAGAAACAACTGGAACACACAATAAAAGCAATGGAAAACAATATAATGTTTTTAGCTTTCTTGCCTGACTTTTCGGGATTTGCGTAAAACCTACTTGTCCGATTTCGACGTGGTTTTCGCTGGTGGACAGTTAATTTCGAGACTTAAAACCTGCGCTACTTTGTGTCTCGAAAATCTCGCGGGAATTCCGAGTGTTATCCTAGTACGAAATGTGAATCTACACAGAGATGTTGTAGGCGCTCGATCTAGCTCTACTTTCCCGCTGAACTATAAAAAGACGAAATAACCAATCAGTCTATATATAGGTTAGTGTAACTAGTTAGATCACCGTCGGGTTCACTAACACACGCACCGGATTTAATTTACATGCGATTGGAGCATTGCCAACGCTAATGCAATCGGTTCATTCAATTTTGATGTGGTGTTCAAGTCATTGAGATTACAAGCAATTATTGCACACTTTAAAGTTATTTATGTAAATTAAGGGTTCTAGCATGTTGGTTAAAGCACTTGCGTCCCGAACTCGAATGGCGCAGGTTCAAATACTGGCCGCCTCTTAGGCATCCTATGCTACTAACATTATAAACGCGAAAGTTTTTAAGAACGTATATGGATGTATGTTTGTTACTCTTTCACGCAAAAACTACTGAATGAATTTTGATGAAACTTACAATAATATAGCTTACACATCCGAATAACACATAGGCTATATATAATTTATAAAGATATATATAAATAATAGCAGCCCATAAATGTCCCACTGCTGCTCTCGGGCATCCCATTATATGGGAACGGATATTAGACCCGACTCGCTTGTCAAAGACGGCTTGGCAGGTTTGACACATCTGTTATCTTGATGTGCAGGTTGCATCACGATGTTTTCCTTCACCGTTGTTAGCACGTGTTCATTGTAACAATATGCACGTTAGATCAGAACACTGATTAAGTGGTGCCTGTGTTCCGGCCAAAATCGAACCCGCGCCCGTTGAGTCTAGGACGCGTGCGCTAAACCATTACGCTACCATGACACATGAAACATTTATTATTATCAAATGTAACAAGTGCTTTAACTAAGTTGTCACATTTTCAAGGTGTTTTATTCTTCGGAAAATAATTGTATGACATACTTCTGTATTAAAGGAGTTTGAAATAGATAAATATGAAGTAAAAGATTTTTGTATTTGTATGGTTGTTTTTTCTTTTTATTTTGTTCAATATTGACCTAAGTAAATTAAATAGACATTTTATGTAATTTTCGTATAATTTTATTTCTTTTTTTTTGTAATCAACAGTTTGAGCCAATTTTTATTATATTATAATTTATTTTATAGTGGAAACTTGATTGATATATGTATTCATTTTGTTTTATATATTTTAAGAATATTAATTATTGTATGTTTCCCAAAAAAATTTAATAAAATAGTTTAACGTGTTGCTGACGAGTTTCTTGCCGCTTCTTCTCCTTAAACAGCGATAACACGTTGCGAATCTATGTATATAGTATAGCAAGTTATTGATTTTCAACTTAAAATTCTTCTCCAATGGAACTTTCTCGTGTAAAAACTTTTGAAATTGTCGTACATGTTTTGGGTAAACAAGCATTGCTTATTTGCGTGTCCTTAACCGCGCTTTCACTGCCTGTTTATATATAGCGGGTATGGCACCGGCGGCCTAGGCTATTCCTAGAGTTTACGGCAGTCGGTTACGTCATGGCGACGTACAAAAAACCGCGTGTTAATTCGCCTCTCGTGTGTGCAAAGTCGGGGAATGAAAATGTTCGTCACCTTAAAGTCCACTTTTGCTTGCACGAGTACAAGAAACGATACACCAAATGTTTAAATTGATGTTACGTTTATAAAATTAGAAACGAGAAAAATAAACAAAGAAGATATAATCACCACGTTTAACAAATATTGAAATCAATAAAAATGTTTTACATGTCTAAACAATCCATAAGGATACAAAATCAAACAATTTTAAGTAATTTTACACTTTATTGTCAATTTATTTTTGTTTTATTTTTTATTAATTCAATAATAATTTAATAATAATAATTATTTATTTATTCAAAGACAACAGAGTCCACTTATACACAAACACGAAAAATATATTTAATTAATAAAAAAACTAAATTATAAACATATTATATTATAATTTAGTTATTTAAAAAAAATCTTATTCTTTTGACTTTTTATTTAAACAAAACTTATTACAATATATTCTAAAATACAATTAAATGCTAAAACTTAAATATAGTATGAAAAATAAACCTAAAATTAAAAACTAGAACTAAATTTAAAAAAACCACTCTCACTTACCGGCAACGTTCCCAAAAGGCTGGCGGCGTTACCACGTTGAATAGCAACGCTTAATCTTTGAGCAAAATAGACGCCAAAATGTATAATTTAGTAAATTATTTATAATTTTATTTAGTTTATTTCCAAGTTGCCAAGATCACTGTGATCTTAACATTCTCAAATAGTTAAACATAATTTTCCGTGAATTATCTTGAAAAGGTAACGTGTGCTTGCGGAACGTTAAATGAATCATCTTGAAAATTGGCGAACATTTCCACACCACGACTGTACATACTGAGAGCATCAATCGATGACATAAGGATATTCTTGGAAAAATAACGCAGGTCTACCATAGAACTGTTACTTTCAGGCGTTTTTCTCTCTCGTTGAACACGAACCTGAAGTTAGTATTGGGGGTATATGAGCAAATAATAGAAACACCGATAAAAATGAAGATATTTTTTCAGTCGATTCGTTTTGAAAAATACATGCTATTAGATTGCAACAAGTATTGTCCTGTTTCTTGGGGGTTGGTATACGCTTCTTGAATAAGATTCCGAATGAAATGTTAGATCTGCCTTTCACTAATTTTAAACCCAATTAAAAATTATCTTGCTAAAAAAGGGATACTGCACAATCGTAAAATACTTAAATGACAAAACTTCATTAACGTAACAGCTCACTCCAACCTATTATACTATATTTTGTATAACGTTTTTATCGTGCCAAGCTTGTATGGAATTTATGGATATGTTGCAGTATAAAATTTTTGTAAATCTTGTCATTATTATAACTGTTACAAAAAAAATCTTTCCTTTTATTCTGTCTTTGTCTTACTGAGTATGCACGTCAATTGTGTACCATATATCTGTATAATATTTATTTAAAAAAATTTGACTTAATCAGTTTTTAGCTAGACGTGTTGCTGGGGAGTCTTGCCGCTTCTTCTCTTTAACAACAATAACACGTCGCGAAGCGGTGTACATAGACTAGGAAGTAAAATCAATTTTTAAGTTTTTAAGTATTCTCCAGTGGAATTTATTTTGAAAAAAAACCTTTGAATTTGAATTAGAAATTGAAATACCCTAGAAAATCATACCAACACACACAACTTTTCATGAACTGTAATTGCTGGTTTGGAAATATATACTTTAGTAAAAGCATACTACGAATAGCATGAAAATGATATTGAAAGGAGAGTAATGGCAGGTAAAAAGGTGAATAGCATTAAACTCTTTTATGAACAGCCGGAGAGTGTCTGTGAAGGCACGCCTCGCTGTCCATCAAGTTGGGTATGGCAGAAGGAGCATGAAAGTAGTATAAATGCAGTTGAAATGAAAGCTTTGAAAAGTATATGTGATATATATGATAAGAGAACATTGTGGATTGAAAGGAGAGTTAAGCAAGAGTTGAGAAAGGAATGTTAAGGTGGTAGGGTTATGTAGAGAGAATGTATGGAGGGAGACTCACAAAACATGTGTATGATAACGGTGTGTGTACAACGTCATTGCTTGTTACTTCAAAGATCTGTAGTAAAAGATTTTGCAGTAATTTTTCGCAAGTGCAGAGTCAGTTTTGGATAGTCGCCATCGAGGTCGGCAGGCGTGCGTTGCGCGCAAACGGGATTTTGTTTACCACTTTCATGGTGTCGGCTGTGTTTTAGTTTAGTGGTTCAATTTGTTTCAGTTTGAGTGATTGGTGTCATCCGACATAAAGTTGTTAATGTAACAGATCACTGTCAGTGAGAAGCGTTCCGGACTTATTAATTTCGCAGAAACTTTTTTGGGAATTTAAGAGGGAGATGAAGAAATTGTTGGTTTAGTTTTTCTATTTGTATATAAAACATTTTACTATTTATATGAAATAATAATATTTACTATTTTGAGGATCTCGTAGCAGTTTTGAGAAAAACTGGACACATTTTTTTGCTCATGTTTATTCGTCCGCTTGTCTCTGTATACCATGATATTTTTTCTTAGAAACTTTTGTGTGTATATTTACCTAGATAACATAATACAAACATGTGTACACTGTAGTGAAATTGCGGAAAAGAGTCTATATACATTGGGGATAGCCGTTATACATGCAAATGAGGGTTGAAGAGATATATTTCAGTCTATATTATCATATGTGCTATCGTTAATCACATGTGTAAAAAATCATATCTTAAGAATAACGCAAATAAATGGCACTGACCAATTAAGACAACCATTTAAAAAAGTAGATAACGTAGCACCTAAGTCAATACGTGTTCTTCCTTGACATTCTTAAATTTTAATATTGCAGGCCTACATACATACATAACTTCACGCCAGGTCCCTAGCGGGGTCGGCACGAACAACAGAGCGCCATTCAGGCTTATTATTACACACCTCACTTGCTTCTTTGACATTTAAGCTTTAGGCTCTGCAGGCCTAATGAGAATAATGTACTAATAACAATAACCTAAGACTAGGTATACTGTATAATAAATACACTCCTGGGTGAAAGGATAGGTTCTCAGAATACGTCAGTCGTAACAAAATCTAAAAAAATTCGCGGCCTCTGTGGCTGAGTTGGCTAAGCCTTTCTGACCCATCCCGTTGGAAAACAGGGGTTCGGAGTTCAATTTCGGGCATAGTAAATTTCGTAAACGAACCCCGTTATTTACTGTAGTCTTGGTCTTTATGATCAGCATCAACGTAACACGACAACACGAGCGTAGCTTGGTTAACTTGGCCATATGCAATGTGTGTGTTTGTCACACGCTAGTTTACTTATAATAAAAAAAACCTATAAACATCCCACTGCTGGGCTCGGGCCTCCCGCTATTGGGGAATGGACAGCATACCTTCCACGCTCGTCCAAAGTGACTTGGCAGGTTTAATTGCGATGTTTTCATTCACCGTTGTTAGCACGTTGCACATTTTTGAAGTGAAACTTCTTTATCGGCGTTGGAAAAAAAATTTACCCTCACTTTTTTCGGTTACGCGCCATCTTTTTCTTGCCCCTTGTACCTCGGTCGACTCGACCGTAGTAGGGGCGTTATTCATTTAACTAATTTCTCTAAAGTTGCATATAGTAGGTCATTTTTCGAAAAATAAGGTCATAAAGAAGTTTTACTTCTTACGTGTGTACACTAGTACACGCACACATTTTTATTCATTGCATGAGTTCAGCAGACAGGCAGACGCTCCACTTGATGGAAAACGGTTACCGTTGCCTAGAGACATTTGCAACACCAAAGATGCTGCAAATGCGCTGCTGCTCTCTTAAGGGAGACTGGAACCTGGTCACTAATGCCCAAACACAAATCAAGGTTATTATGGTGGCATACTCTAGGTCAGGGGTGGTAACCATCCAGTTGGGTAAATACCCTACCACCTGGCTCCGTTCCAGCATGTATAGCACATTAGGTCATAAAACTGACTAAGCGGTGAATGCGTTCCGGCCAGGATCGAACCCGCGCCCTTTGAGTATGGGACGCGTGCGCTATCCATTACGCTACCACGATTATTTACTTCTTGTAATTAATTTATATTTCTTCCAGAATGTCGTTGATCAGCTCTTACGACGAGACCGATTCGTTCGTGGACTACCAGACTCGTATGGTCGGGGCCGCCAAGGAGATAGCCAAGCTGGCCACAGATATGGTGAGTTGCAATCAATATCTCAAGAACATAAAAAAATTTCATTGCCAGACGTAGGCGTCTTGGAGGCTGCACCACATATGCTAGTCCTCCGTTTTGCTCATCCAGATTCTGTCGATGACCTCGAGCAGGTAAATAGGTGTCTGTTTACCAAGAAGCAGTCTCCACTCCAGGACTCGTCTGCTCGTCATCGGTCCATTGTCACCTCAATTGGTAAAATTACGAGCTATGTACGTCTGCCACTTTGGTTCTCTTACGGATACTTCATTCATCATTGTATCCATAAGAGAAATGCTGTTGAGTGAGTTGGAATTTGTGGAGCAGTTCAGGGGCCCAAGACTAACTTACAGCCATTACAAGTCAAGATACATTCGATTGACGATGGTCAAATATCTATCCGTCTCTGTTTGACGGCCTCTGTGGTTGAGCGGGCTAAGCCTTTGCCGGCCTTTCTCACTGCTACCCAGAGGCCGGGTTCGATTCCCGGTGTAGTAAATTTCGGAAACGTATTTTCTCCATTATTCACCATGGTCTGGGTGTCTGGGATCGGCGCCAGAGTGGTCCGTTGTATATTATATATACATATGTATATACCCATAACACAAGCGTAACTTGCTTAATTTGGGGATATACAATTTGTGTGTTTGTCTGCCGATTAGTATCTGTACATACATACATAACTTCACGCCAGGTCCCTTGCGGGGTAGGCACGAAGAACAGGGCGCCACGCAGGCCCATTCTTACACACCTCACTTCCTTCTTTGACATTCACAGCTCTTGTCATGCACGCTCGTCTGTTCTTAGGGCTCCTGACACTATCTGTATCTGCTCTTCCTATAATCTGTATTCCGTATATTAAATCAGTCTTGATCAAACAAAAATTGATTCAATATTGAGCCTTTACAAGTTTACCAAAACCGTCGATAGTTACGATTCCGATTTGAATGACAGACTCGGGGTCGTGCCGTCGTTGTCCAAGTCTCGTCTCCGCAATATAGCAGTCTTCTTACAAAAGAAACTTACAATTAATACGTTTTTATTGTATTTACTTGCTCCGTTGGCTCAGCGACCCAAAGCGAGTCTTGGCTTCCAAAACGAGAGCATGCCACTTTTTTCTGTCCTGTGCAGTTTCTTGCCAATTATTGGTTCGTAACTCCGACAGGTCAGCCTCCACTCTGTCCTTCCAGCGATTTTTGGGTCGGCTGCCTGGACACTGACCTACCGGCCGTCCAAACATGCTTATCTCGTTCTGCTATCCTTTTTTATCATATTAGGCTCGGCCACGAGATTCTCAGTTTCGAGAAGTTTTCATTGTAACTAAATTTATTTATTATTTTTTGGTTATGTTAGACGGCCAAGTCCGCGACTGATGCGAGCCTGCTGGTCCAACTGGGCAACGAAATGTGCCAAAAGTACGAACAGCTGGCGCAGGACAGTGTGGGCGCCTCGGCCACCACGCCCAACGGGGATGTAGCTAACAGGTAAAAAATAATTCAACGCACTAGCATTGAGAGGGCGCCTTTGTAGCTTAAAGCCAGCTCGTGAGTGAGTCACTTAGTGAAAAAAATATTTTTATATGGAAATGTTGCTGACATCTACAAAAGTTAGTTCATCTCGCTAGCTTGGTGAGTGCGCTTTTGTTGCTTAAAGTCTGAGTGACTCACTCAGTGAAAAGCTTAACCTTTAATGGAGATATTGCTAGCGGGTAAAACAATAAATTTTATCTTACTAGCTTATTGAATACATGTTTGTTGCTTAGTGAATGAGTGACTCACTAAAATAGTTTCATAATACAAGAAAATTAAGTTTTTGAGACTATTAATCATAAGTTCTTTGATGACAATAACACGTTCGCAACACTTTTGGTGTTGTGTAAGTCAAGTGATAGGAATTTAAAAAAAGTAATTTCCTAAACTTTTTTTTGTATTTTACCTCTATGAAGTTGTAACACTTATTTACTAGAATGTATTTTTTTAGATACTGATCACAGAAAAAAAAAATATTTAATCCTAGTTTTCTTTACTCTTGTATATTTTTCGGGGTCTAGATAATTTTTGTTTGTTTAATCTTTCTATGTTTTACATTGCCTTGATTATGTTAATTTTCTACTGTCCCCATTTATTTTGATATGTGTCCTCGTGAATGTAATCGGCGACGCGCGTTGCGAACGCAGGATCCGCGTGGCGGTGGTGGAGCTGGGCGAGGGGGTCTCGGAGCTGATCAAGGCCGGCGGCCACTGCCGGCTGTCGGCCATCGCGCAGAACCAGCGCGCCGTCGCCGACCACGCCAGGGTCGTCAACGAAAAGGTGCGCGACACCAGTGCGGCTTTTTCAAGTGAAACTTCTTCAGAATCGTTCTGATTTGAAACTCGATGAAACGAAAAAGCGACACTGAAACAGATAAACAAAATATAAATCTATAGGACTACATCTGCGAGAGAATGAGATAAAACACTCATACAGATAGAGTTGGAAATGTTTAGGTTTTTGTTAATACTTCAAGTTTCATGTTTTAAAACTTAATTGTATACATACTTATTTCATTTTTATTTTATCAAAGCTTACAGTCAAGTAATGATATAACATAATTAAAATGTATTGCTAATTACAAGCCTTAGCATATTCAAGAATTTATTCTAAACCAATAACAAAGTATACAGAAACAATTTGGTGTCGCAAACAACTGCTGTAGTATAATACTGTGTTGCAGTAGTTAGCGCCCACTTCCAGACAACTCGTTTATTATAAAGAAAATTATTTTAAAGTTTATACATTTAAAATTTTCGTGTTAATATTTGTAATTGTAATGTATATGGAAATGCATAGATGAGTTTGTGGTGTGTATTTGTGTTGTGTGTGATGTGTGTACAAGTGAAACGAGTGAGTGTATGGTTACAGACTTATTAGCCTGGTGTAGTCAGTTTAGTAACTTCTCGGTGTCGTCATAAGGGAATCCTAGTAGCCAGTTGAATATATATATTTTTTTATAGACTTGCTCAGGTTAATTGATGAAGATGTGTGTGTGTATGTGTGTGTGTGTGGTTGATGATGAAGATTGAATAATTATAAAATGATAAAGTAAAATTGAAGGATTGAAAAGAGAATTTGAAGTTGAATGCATATTAAGTAGTCTGGAAAAAACTAGTTTTCTTTGAAAACGAATATTTTATTATAACGATATAATATATGAAATGTGACGTCACGAAATTTGGAACCCCTCCCACCCCTTGTCGCAGTTTGTTTAACTTGTCAATTGTAGTTAGTGTAAGGTGTGTCGTGGTGGTGGTAGGTGGTGGGCGTGCTGAGCGCGCTGCAGGCGGGCTCGCGCGGCACGCAGGCGTGCATCGACGCCGCCGCCACCATCGCGGCCATCATCGGGGACCTCGACACCACCATCCTCTTCGCCAGCGCTGGTGAGTCGCATTCGTCGTACCATCCATGTCCCCTGCTTGACGCAGGCCCCACCAAGTCTACGCCATTAAAGTGTTATTTTTTACCTTTTCAACCATATCACTGTATTTGAGGGAACAAAATAAAAAGAAAATTGTCCCAATCGGTCAAGTCGTTTTTATCAATTAAAATAAATTAAGTGTTTGTGTGTTAATTTTTACCTCTCGTATACTAACTCGTGTATGCTTACCAAAATGAGTTTTGGTGAAACTACTATTATATTTCTATCAAGCGCTCTGATATTTTTTACATGAAGTGAAGATTAAACGTCAATTAATATTTCTGTGACTGTGTTTTTATTTATATGTGTATTTTCTATCGGCTAAATACAATAGAAAGAAAGAAATTAATAATAAAAAATAAAGAAATAACGTTTAAAGAGTAAACTCCAGTCGTAGATCGGAATTGACACAAAATTTATTTGTATTGACCACAGTAAAATACGCTTAAGGAGGAACACGATGGGGAGTATGGGATTCGCCACATTGGGGTATACTAGCACCCCCGCAGGAGTGCTATTGCCACCTGGGTCAGAAACACCCACTAAAACCCTTAGCCGTTCCTCTATTTCGTCACCTGCTCGGACTGTGGGTTCGCTAACGCATTCAACTGTACCCTGGGCATGAGGCCCAGCTCTCCAGCTTCTTCAAGTCACCATAAACACCCTAGGACCATATTTTTTAATACATCTTTCCGTCCTTCCTCTAGGCACACTCCACTCTGAGAAGGAGACGGACACGTTCTCCGATCACCGCGAGAACATCCTGAAGACCGCGAAGACGCTGGTGGAGGACACGAAGACCCTGGTGGGCGGCGCGGCCGGCACCCAGGAGCAACTTGCGGCTGCCGCGCAGAGCGCAGTCACCACCATCGGTGAGTTCAGATTCTTATTGACCGAAAAATAGCTTGCAATTAACTCGTAATTCTTTTATACATCGAAAATGCCAAAAACGCGGGGTAGGAGTATGGTGGTCCTATTTTTCTAGAAGTTTGGTGTGGCTATTTTCGATTTTTAACTCTTCTGTACCCTCATCATCTCATGTAGCTCATTGACGCAGATTCGTTAGTTTCCTAAGGATTCTATAGGATATAATTCGGCGAGTGTGCCGCGGAATAGCACGAATTAATTCTTCCCTTAGATTTTTACCACCGGACAAGCAAACTTACCAATTCAGGCCACGAACATATGTTGAAAATAAAAATAAAGCAGACGAAGCGCTTTGCTTCCACTTTCATAATACCGCTGAGAAGTCGAACTCCTTACTGTCGTCATCTGTATTTTCTGTAACATACAATTTAGGACTATTCAAGTCTCGCCTGAATAGGTACCATCTAGGTATGCATGCTCCATTTTAGACCTTCGCCTAGATCATGGTCAAACGTTAACTTATACTACAAAAAAAACCTCCGTCCTATCTTCCCTATTCAATCTCCACTATCATACCCTAAAGACATGAGGTCCTAGAATAAAGTTACACTCATGTCTGCAGAGTGATCAACTTCACCAGCAGAGGTTAGACCCGCCGCATCCCTAAGCTGCAACAGAGCCCTACGATTGAATCACTGGAGGAAACGAAGATGCTTATCTTCGTCTTACTTAGTAATTACATTCCAAGCCCGCCTATTTGCTAATTGCTATTGCTTTAAGAAATAAATAAGAAATTACACACCAATCTCACTCTTAAGCCACTTCTATCAGTTGTTTTTGAGGGTCGTTACGTTACGTTACTACATATTTCATCTATTATAATAAGTTCTAAGAGTAATAGTAACTATTCTCTTTCAGTGCAACTATGCGAAGTAGTAAAGTTGGGAGCAATGTCGCTCGGCTCGAGCAACCCCGAACCCCAAGTGCTGCTTTTGCACGCCGCTCGCGACGTGGCTGCAGCCTTACGTGATTTAGCGAGCGCCACCACCGCCGCTAGCGGGAAGCATGTCGCCCATCCCGATATGCAGAGGTTGAAACATGCCGCTAAGGTAGGTGAAAGTTGTTTTTATAGTAGATTTCAACAAAATAATAATAACCATCATGTTAAAATAAAATGTTTTTGCTATAATTTCATCCAAATTAAAAGAACTAATTAGAATTGCAGGCAAAAGTAAAGATTCATAGAAATTTGTATTTAATCCGACACGAAGGACCAATTTCAAAATCCACTCACGCGCATACATACCGTATGCTTGCATTTGTAAAGCTATAGCTCTCTGCACAGTAGTAAAAGCAAAGCGCAGCATGCTTAATATAAAAAAAACTATTGGCGAATGTGCATTATTATACGAAATAAATAATTATTCTTCTATATCTTTTTCTTAGTTAATTTATATCTTTTATACATCTTTTATTTTTCAATGGATTCATCGTCTTTTTTAAAGCTTTACTATTTTTCACTAGCAAATGCTCCCTGTTAACTTGCATGGTATTAACTTTTTATCTTAATTACATGCAAATATGTCAAACTTTAGTGTATTTTGTAATTGAATAGATTTTATATGAAAAGAGAACTAAGTTTCAATGTAATTCATATGTTATAGTTTAGAAATAGTTGGTATTTACTATATGTTTGTTCACGTCAATACACGCTTCATGTAATGTCAATGTGTGTGTTGTTATATTTTTGTATGTGATGTCAATATTGGACTTTTTCTAAACAAATCTTTTACCTCTAGCGTCTGTCGGATACAACGAAACGTTGGAGCCTACCGATCAAAAACAACACATTGCCAAGACAAAATAAACGCAGGTCTATGACCATTGGTCTGAAAAATGATTATTATTCGTGTGACTCTGAAACTGACATGTTTCAGTCCGATCAAGAGGAGGAGTTACTCAAGCTTGACTATTCTAGTCAAGATGATGATGTATCGCCCTCAATATTCCATGATAACTG
Organism: Dendrolimus punctatus; assembly: GCA_012273795.1. Taxonomy (NCBI): domain Eukaryota; kingdom Metazoa; phylum Arthropoda; class Insecta; order Lepidoptera; family Lasiocampidae; genus Dendrolimus; species Dendrolimus punctatus. The sequence goes on along the minus strand of CM022554.1, from coordinate 482,824 downwards.
CGAAGAAATAATAGCCTATATAGAAAACTATATGAAAAACCCTAAGAAGATACATAAAGATGATGGTTTAAATGAGAAATACAATCTCGCAGCCAGGAATAGTTTGGTCGATATGGACTGGCGTGTTTTGAAGTACGGTGAAAATATACTTTTGGGAGAAATTAAGGAACTCGTTGATGTTGCCTTAGATCTAACTGATACAGCCGAAAAGCGTAAAAGAAGAGATTTGCAAAGAGTTAAAGCTAAAAACGATTTGGATGTAGAAATGAAAAGAATATCACAAGTTATAGAAGATTTAGATACGGACGTTATTCACGATGTCAAAGTGACTACCATAAGAACTATACAAACTACTATACCGCTTAAGAAGCCGAGGCTGGCCGATGACGGAAAGCTAAAAAGTCCAGTATTCAAAGTCAAAAGAGTTAGGCCGATCAATTTAGACGTAGTTTCTATGAGTCCAGAAAAAGAAATTCAATTAACACCAGAACAAAATCCGAAAGATGAATCAACTGAGATTGAAGTGAAACCTGTTCAAAAGCCGCTTTCACCAATCCCACCAGTCACTCCAGAAGTTAAAAATGTACTACCACTACCACCTAAACCAAGAAAGAAGCCAGAAATTAAAAGTAACACAAATACCTTAACAAGAGAAGTTAAGAAAGAATTCTGGAAATTGTTCAAAGATGACACTGAATGGTGGAAAGCTTTGGCTAAAAGGAATTTAGAGAAAATGGAGGAGTCCAGACGTGATCTTGAACGGTTTAGCGGTCATGAGCTAGTTATAGGTGATTATCAAACCGAATTGGATAAATGTGATAAGGAAAAAGCTAAACTTCAATCGTTCATAGAAGACGTCGATTATTCCAAATCTCTTAATCAAGATCTCGAGTACGATAAGAAATATGAAGAGATGGTTCTACAATTAATTAATTTTGCCAAAAAAGACTTCATATATAAAGGTTTTGATCCTTTAATCGAGCAATTGAAAGTTTTATCAAACATTAAAATTGAAAGTCGTAAAAAGAAAGTCGTGAACATTGAAGATATACTAAACATTTACACGCAGATTGACATTTCAAAATACACCTACGAGGAACTGTGCCTTTTAGAGAAATACTATAAAGAAATCATTAGAAAATATAAGAACAAGGAAAATTTAAATGAAAATAACATTAAAAATATCATCGTTGATATCCAAAATCGTAAAAATGTACATAGTACTCAAAAAAGCACAGTCAGAAACACGATAGAAATTTTCGACCTAACCAGAACTTATCCTGAAGAATACTACGCCAATAACTGGTGGAACATATACGAAGACGTTTTAAAGAATAGAGAGCAACAGTTTGGTTCAATAGACAACTGGTGGCAATTTTACGAAGCGATACTCAATAAAGAGGACACATCCGAAGAATATCTCAAGAAGATCAGAGAAATAGTCGACTATAAGAATAGTTTGAGACGGAACAGACCTCACAGTCGACTCAGAGAGCTCCTGACTGTCTTGGATGAGGTGAAAAACGATAGGTTCCAAGAGTCTGAGGCTGTCACCCGGAAGGACGACGAATCGGTGCGACCCTGTTTTGTAAAAATTAATATACAAATTTGCTCGACTACGGTTTCTGTTTAGTTTCAAATAAATCGATACTTCCAATACCAAATCGCTTCAAGTAATTTTCAAATCATTAAACACTATCTTCGGGTCTAAAGATCATTTATCTATATCAAATTTCAATAATAACATATTATCTCAGAGGAATAAAAGTACATACGGGGTCTATGTGAATAAAAGTGTCAAATGAAGGGATGTACTTTTTACAAATTTGTGAGCGTAAACTTACATATACACGTGGTTTGCGTCTGTATGGTTAATAGTAATGTCTCCACTGGAAACTATTCCACGTTTATCCATACTAATTCTATTAGCTATTACTAAATTGTCATAGTACACTGAGTTGCGCGCGGCGCGATAAGCTTCCTTTAGCCGGCTTTATTTTGGATCGGGACTCAATTTACCATTTTATTCGTCTGAGTATTTTACATATTTTTTTAAATATGCTAAATGGATTATTCGGCAAAATGGGCAACGTATGTAACGTTGCCCATTTTGCTCTCCACTGTCCTGTTTATAGCCGTGTAAGTGGACATGAGGTTATAGAGTGGTAAAGTTTAAATTAGGGTGCGATTACGCTGGCCACTACTCGATAGTTAATAAACGTCAGGTGCAAGCAACCGTGGTCTCATATAAAACTAAAAGATATAGTTTTCCAGAATACCGTAGTCGGGTAAAGCGAGATATTGTTGTATATTAACTCAAGCACTGGAGCGTTGAAGCTAACCCAAAAATGGAAGAGCACGCTATTTTTCAAGCATGGTGTTGTGAACGAACGCTTTTGTCATTTATATGGTTTATACAATCGATTTTTTTATTCATTGTCGTTTTTAGTTTACCACATACGACTGGTGTTTAATTTTTAGACTACAGAGTGATATTAACATATTTTCTTTACTCTATGGTGAATAAGAGTATAACCATACAAGTTACCAGAGTATCGGAGTATGCAGTGTGGTGGATGTGTATACAAAATATATATTGGAGTGGAGTGAGTCTGTTCCATACAGTACGCGTAAAACTTAAGTGCGCTTTAATCGAAGTTAACTGCATAGTTTTGTGCAGATAGAGTAAAGTGTTAACATTCTTTACACCTGACTGTGGGTCGTGCGAAAGAGATGCCATACGAGCTTACTTGGTGATCGAGCGAGAACGCAACGTTACCGCTTGGCGAACGTTACAATTGTGGTCTTCGGTTCTGCGATGATCTGTGCGAACTTCAGGGGCGCAGTTAACTTTTTCTCGTACTGCATAGCGTGTATAGTGGCAGTCTAGTAGAAATTAATTTTTAATCTATAATCTGTGTCAATTATTGTTTTGTTTATAATTTGACGACGGGACTGGGAAAATAGTGCTCGGATAAACTTTAATTATTTTGAAAATTGTGTATGTATAAATTAAACACCAGTCGATATCATTGTCTCATACGTCTCTTTCGTTTTCATTAGCATAATATACGTCTTATCTAAAGAAATGTGTTTCCAAAATTAGCACAATTTATAAAGGTTTTTTATTTTTTTAATAAAACCTCTTGATCTTATTTGTCAAATGATAAAAACACATTTCTATTAAACATTCTTTCATGTTATCGTCTCATAGTCATCGAAGTGGCTCTATTGCAGCTTCCTAGCTTATTTATAAATGTCATAACATTGTTTTTACATTTTTTAAAAACTTTAAAAAACCACAAGCTTTCTATTTTGTACATCTATTTTAAATACAATGAGATATGTAATTTTTTACGTCTTTTTTATATCAAATCTACATATTTTTATTAATAAATAGAAATTACATATCTAATTTATATAAAATAGACAAAATCAGCTTCACATTTTTCCAGCACAGCTTATAAAAAGTCCAATATTGACAAAAAGTTTTTATTTTATTTTTTATTTTACAAGACTAAAAATAAAATACTTTTGCCTATTATATCTATCTATGTATTGTTTATGGTGTTTCATTTTATTTTGAAAGCTTATGGGTTTCTAGCGTCTTAGCATGGTGCTTTCGTCGTTTCATGCATTTTTTTTTCTATTTAGAGATGGTGTCTCCAGTTGGTTTGTTTTTTTAGCAAATGTCTAATACAGTTGGCAACCCAAAGCTTTATGGATTTCAGTTGTAGCATTTTTTAGTTTTTTTTTTATTACACATGGATTAGGTGTTCATTAGATATGATCATTGGATATACAATTTTATATTACGAGTTGGTTTTATAAATATTTTATTTGTGTTTTATTTTAATTTTAAAGTCATTAAGTTTTATATTTATTGACAACTAATGCTAAGAGGAACTTATGTAAAATAATATTTAATTATAACAATGCTTTTTTAAATATCCTTTTTACGTCAAATTAAATGGAGTAATTGTGACCATAAGTTCATAATTTTCTTGAAGAAAAATCCTTGCAAAGCAATATGGCTTTCTGGACATTCTTTACGTTGACAATGGCGTTATGTACAGTTGTTAATGTATATATAGTTCATCTAATTTATGTTTATTTCTGTAAAAGCAATTTTTGAAAATTAAGCTGTGTTAGAAATACTTGTTTTAAAGTTATTTCTTATACGTTTTCTTATTTTACCATCGGTAGAAACTTGACATTAATTGTATGGAGCTTATGTTAGATTTTGACCGGTAGTGGGGCAAATGAACGATTAGTAGGATATAGGTACCGGCCATGAGTTTACTTGTTAACCCTTATATCAAATTAAACATTATTTTTGTTATAATCAATTATAGCTATTAGTTCATTTGCGCGGGACTTAGGCTTTATATTAACTTCTTCTAAACTCTGCAAGGTATCGAGACGAAGCGTAGACGCAAATTGATTGTTAGCTTTAAAATTTTATTTTATTTTTCATTGAAATCCGTCGAGCCGTTTCGGAGACTAGTTCGAGAGAAATATTCTAAACATTGTAATTTATCATTATGCACTCGTGATTTGCCACACTGTCAATTTATTCAAAACAATGAGAGTTTTTAATATTTCTTCTATTTTGTAGCCATAGTTAAAGTCGTGGTAGCGTAATGGCTGGCACACGCGTCCCAAACTCACACTCATCTAATATGTAATGTTACATTTACCACGTGCTAACAACAGTAAAGGAAAACATGGCGATGAAACCTGCACATCAAGATAACCAATGTATCAAACCTTTAAGTCACATAGAACAAGCGTGGTAGAGGGGTAAACTGTCCGTTCACCTATAATGAGAGGCCCGAGCCCTGGGAAAACTAAAGGCTGTTATTTTTATAACATTAACTAGCTGTCCTGGTCCTGCCCGGAAAAGCTTCAATCGATATGCCGACAGCAGCGCCACCTACCGGGTCCAATTGTGAACCAGCTTAGAAACCTCTGGCTCATGCACAACAACTTTGCTAAAGATCATCACATGGTCAAATGTATAGTTTACGCCTCTATAAAGGACACACAGACAAACATTCATTTTTATATAAAAGATTAAATCATTGTATGGCTACAAAATAATAGAAAGTATTACGATTTTTTAATGTTTTGCAATATCGCAACTTTGGTAGTTTATTGCATTTAAAAATCACAACCATTTCAATTATATATGTCGGCAAATGGGGGGTATACATATTCTGATCAGGAGGTTTCGACACTTCGTGAATTCGGGGGCGTACTATGGTAGTCGAGCGAGGAGAATAAGACCACGTTGTTCACACAATCTCTAATATTCGACTAAATTCAATATAAATATTTCAATTGCATATAATTATTTAATTATGCAATCTAATCGTAATGTGTGAGTAAAGATACTAAAAGATTCTCTTCCCAAAAATTAATGGTAATGCACTCTGTTCTCTATGGCATTATATAGTGCACACTAGCGTCCGCAGTTGTCAGAGTGACATTGACAACTGACACATGTACATTGCCACCTTTAAAAAACGATCATTATCGACTAAATATTACAATTTCGTAGAATTATTATCAAGTGTCAATATGTCTATAATAACATAGATAAATATTTACAAAACCAACTTTAGCTTTCAAAATTTCAAATACGAACCGGTCATACTCTAACTCAACCATTGCTTGGTCTACCTTTGAAGCAGGATTTCTACATCTTACCATCAATTCTTTCACCTCAACATTAGTGGAAAATTTACATAACTCTTATGGAGCTTATGGTCAAATTTTAAGCAGCCCTAAGGCAAGTTAATCGGTAGTAAGATGTTGGAACCTGTAATAAATGTTTAACTGAGTTCTGACCTCGTCTCGAACGCTTCAGGTGATGGTGACGAACGTGACGTCACTGCTGAAAACCGTGAAGGCGGTGGAAGATGAGCACACGAGAGGCACCAGGGCTCTGGAGTCGACCATAGAGGCAATATCACAAGAGATCGAGGTGAGTGTAAAAGGTGACGTAGAAAAGCGTAAATAAATTAAGTTAGAAGTGGTAGAGCCGTGCTGGGATCGTTATCTTGATGACGGCTCTGAAGCTAGGCTCGATCGGTGTGATATTACGCGAATACAGAATATCTGCTAATAGAATTATTACTATTATGAGTGAGTGGACCGTTGGCATACTGTGACCTGCTCCTATCTCATTTCCTTACTATCCCATCCTCCTATCCCATTCCTTCCTATCTCATTTTATTACTATCTCAATACCTTCCTATCCTATTTCCTTATCATCCCATCCCCTCTATCCCATAGTAAAAGTTGGCAACGCGTTGGTGTCACCCCTACTGTTACAAACGTCTATAGGCAACAATAACCATTTTCCATTACGTAGACCAGGGGTCACCAATTAGTTTCGCTCGGGGTCCTTTTTAAGAAATGAAATGACCATCGCGGTCCACACTACATTTTATTACATGTCAATGAGAAAAATGTCATTTTATTCGCGGTCCGCCATTTAGCGAGCCCTGACGTAGACCGTCTGCATGATATTATGTCGGATCGATTCTTTTCTAAAAAACAAAGGATCCGTCAGTGATGAGTCGACTTTCCACCAGGTGCTGATGTCGCCGTCCCCGCCGAAGACGAGCGCGTCCGCCGAGGAGCTGGTGCGGCGCACGCGCCAGATGACGGTGGCGACCGCGCGCGTCGTCGCCGCCGGCAACGCCAACAAGCAGGACCAGCTCACGGCCGCCGCCAACCTCGGCAGGAAGACCGTCGTCGACCTGCTCGTCGCCTGCAAGGTGAGCGTCTCTCCTTCTCTTGTCCTGCTAGAAGCCGATTCCAGTGCCACCCATCGGATTCAGTTGTAAAACTAAATTATCCCGAGTTAGTTCTTTCTCTGTGCAGGAATGAAAAAAGTATTTATATTAATTCTTGGAATGGAACGGGCTGTTGTTATAAGAGGTGACATAATAACCCACAGCTAGGTGGTAGGGTATTTGCCCGAATGGATGGCCACTACTATCAGACCATCCCTAGCCTAGAGTATGCCGCCATACAATTTAGTTCCGTCATTAGTGACCAGTTTCTAGTTATCAGTTGCAATTACTTCTGGTATTGTTAAAGTGACTTTAATGTTCGTTCGGGATTCACGTAAAAACTACTGAGCTAATTTCGATACAGTTTTCGCTGATTAATAGCTAATTCTTAGACTTAAAAATTTGCTCTATTATTATTCCGGTAAAATAAATAAATTCCAATGTGATTTTTTACTGATCGATAACAAATTTAATGTTATAAAATGTGTGATTTTTTTCATCCTGGGAATCTCGCGGGAATTTCAAGTCAAGCTCGTTCAGTAAACTTGGACGGCAGCTTTCCATAGGATGTTGTAGTGGATGTGTGAATGCAGGGCGCGGCGCATCAAGCGGAGTCGGAGGAGCTGCGCGCGCGCACGGTGGAGTCGTGCCGCGCGGCGGGCGCGGCGTACCGCACGCTGCTGCAGGCGGTGCTGGCCGCGTGCAGCGGCGACGCGGCCGCGCGCGCCGCCTTCCCGGAGCTGTCGCGGCACGTCGCGCACGCCGTCGCCGACATCATCGCCGCCGCCGAGATGCTCAAGGGTCGGTCGCCTCACTCCCCTCCCTCCCTCTCTTTCGTTTTCATACAATACGAGTGAGACAACTCACTATTTCTACAATGCGTATGAGTATTTATGTGTCCATTGCCTTTTTCCTTCACCACCTACATCGCCTGATTCAAATTTGTTTATGATTAGGGTTGCCTGGAAGAGATCGCTTCGAGCGATAAGGCCGCCTATCGTATCGCCTAGAAAATATTGTAAATATGGTCTGTTTTGTAATAGTATGTTTCGATGTGCAAAAAAGAGTTTTCTCTCTCTCTCTCTCTCTCTCTCTCTCTGAACTTTTCACTAAATCGTATTTAATTTCACCTATAACGCCCCAGTATTTATAGTGGCGAAAACTGAATACAAAATTAATGAAATAATTGTCCGTAGGCTCTGATTGGGTCGACCCTGACGACCCCACGGTGATAGCCGAGAACGAGCTGCTGGGCGCCGCCGCCTCCATCGACGCGGCCGCCAAGAAGCTGGAGTCTCTACGACCGAGGAAGAGCGTCAAAGTCCAAGTAAGCACGTACTGGTACTATTAATTACTAATTTAATAATTAACTCTCACTTCTCGCACCATAATAGCCATCCTAGAGTGCTATTACGACATGTGCATCGGACCAAAGTCGGAATAAGACTGTATCCGCCCAAAGTAGCAATAGAAATGTTGTCTAGTTATTTCTCGCACAATAATAGCCACCCTAGAGCGCTATTACGACATGTGCATCGGACCAAAGCCGGAATAAGACTGTATACGCCCAAATTAGCAATAGAAATGTTGTCTAGTTATTTCTCGCACAATAATAGCCACCCTAAAGCGCTATTACGACATGTGCATCGGACCAAAGCCGGAGAAAGACTGTATCCGCCCAAATTAGCAATAGAAATGTTGTCTAGTTATTTCTCGCACAATAATAGCCACCCTAAAGCGCTATTACGACATGTGCATCGGACCAAAGCCGGAATAAGACTGTATCCGCCCAAAGTAGCAATAGAAATGTTGTCTAGTTATTTCTCGCACAATAATAGCCACCCTAAAGCGCTATTACGACATGTGCATCGGACCAAAGCCGGAATAAGACTGTATACGCCCAAATTAGCAATAGAAATGTTGTCTAGTTATTTCTCGCACAATAATAGCCACCCTAAAGCGCTATTACGACATGTGCATCGGACCAAAGCCGGAATAAGACTGTATCCGCCCAAAGTAGCAATAGAAATGTTGTCTAGTTATTTCTCGCACAATAATAGCCACCCTAAAGCGCTATTACGACATGTGCATCGGACCAAACTCGGAGTGAGACTGCATCCGTCCAAAGTTGGAGTAGAAATATTGTCTCATTATGAAGTCCGTACGCTTATATATAGAGTCGAATATTGGATACAAACTACTCTCTATTATTATTATTCAGTCAGTAAATAAACTCGTTATAACATTACAATAATCTAACACTATATTACTCTTGTGTTATTAGTATTAGCCGAACACAGGTCGAAAAATCTAAGATAACACTTTTTTTGCTCACCAAATTACAATTTCAAAAATGCAGAATTACAATATGGTCATGGTAGAAACAATAGGTAGCCTTATCGCTTAAAGAAATTTCTTTCAGGCCACCTAACTTAGGAATAATTTAACGTAATCTGGCGATTTAGGGAATGATAAAGTACACGTGATTATAAAACTATATTTAATTCGAAGTAATGGAAGAAGCACCTTACACTAACTAGGCTGCCGATCCAATTAATGAAATATATTTAATTATATATTTTGATACTCGTACGATGATCAGTCCTCTAGAGCGCTATTATGACGTGTGCACCCGACGAAAGTCGCAATCGGACTGTCTTGTCACTCCGTGCGCACGTTTTTATATTCGAACGATGGCGAAACAAGCCGAGTACTAGGTTTATCGATACAATCTACCCTCCAGTATTATTCAATCCGTAATGTTACTAGTTATAATAGAATAATAATTAAACATAGCTATAAATTATTTTAGGGCACTTCCAAAAATTGTATTAATCACTACAATCATATCCCTGAAAATATAAAATAGCTATTTATATTTTCACTTTGGTTGACAAAAATTGAATTTAAGTCATGGTTTCTCAATCATCAGGCATCAATCTGCATTGCTTTAGTTATTTATATGAACTGTACACACTGCAAGTGTCTTTATTAAGAGAGCAGCAGCACATTTGTAGTACCTTTGGTGTTGCAAATGTCCATAGGCGACGGTAACCACTTTCCCTCAAGTGAGCCGTCTGCCTGTCTGCTGTACTCCTGCAATAAAAATGAAAAAAGTATCACAGTAAAACATTACGTCATTAGTCTATCGGCCTCTAAAGAATAGTTCAATACAGAAGAAGAAAGAAACCAAAAGAAGAATCAAGAGTAACATCACACCGTTTGTGTCGTTGAGATATGTTTGATATTCTTGGTTGTCACTTATTGTATCGACCAGGAATCAAACATATTACCCATCGACCGCGGGATTGTCGTCTGGAAAGAAGATTGAACAGAAGATAATGGTAGAAGAATGAAATACATTAATAATATCAATGACCAATATTGCCAGAACACGTGTTTGTTAGTTTTGAATATTGTAAATAAAGTTAACTCTTTAAAATTAAAAAAACAGTATGCGCAAAACTTTAATGCGCTTCGAGTGAAGTTAGCTCAATGAGTTTGCGCAGCTACAAACAATTTATTACTTTACAGAGTGTTGTGTAAAAGAAATTTCATTGAGTTCGGTTATCGACTGAGCTATAGCGCATCGCTCTCCCTTCTTCGCTCTGTCTGTGCACCTTATAATTGTGTGCTCGAAGTTACGTGTATCAACTTCAAAGAAGCATATAAGTTTTGCGTGCACTGTTCAGGTTAATTCAAACAATTAACAATCTGGCATTTACACTCAATTGTTAATCTTCTAATGTTTCATTTTGTTAATTACTTTCTTATAGCGATCCATCAATCTTGTAAAGGTCGAGAAGCTTAAATTTAGTGGTCGTGATTAAGTAATACCCTACTGGCGTATTTTTAACGTGCTAGAGTCAAACTGGAATAAGTATCTTGTTTATTACGCTTAGGGCCGGCTCGATCGGCGTAATACCACGCTCAGAAAGGAAAAAACAATACACATGGCACTAGATAGGATAATACATATAAGTATAGACGTAAGGCCCAAACTCCACATGCACTTCCTCACAACACCAGCATGTAACAGGTACACTCTACATTAGTATAAGTTTAGTATTAAAATTAGAATAAATTAATACAATAAGTTATTCGTAAAATACATACACCTCAACACAAAAATTACTAAATTAATGTCACACACAGACACACAGAAACCAAAATAACTAATAAGCATATAAAATTCTAAAAATTAAATCTAGAAATTAAGTTGTAAAAAAGGGTACGGAACTCGAGTCCGTAGGGTTGTAAAAAAACCACGCTCTTACAGAATATGGGCGTGAAACTGTTAGCGTTGCGCTAATCGTATTTCGTGCGATGAGTGACAGTTCCAATAGCCCACTTCCTCTTCTTGCTAGTCCCACCCTCCTATTTTAATACCATATCGCTTCCCCCCTATGCCATTCCCCCAGATTGATCCCTTTTTTTTTCATCCTCCTGTCCCATCCTACAAGCTGGCGACACGATGGCTTTGTCTATAGTCTTCCCAATGTCTATATCTATATGTTGCAGTATAAATTTTAGTACGTCTTGTCATTATTATAACGATAATAAAGTTTTTCTTTCCTTTTATTATCTTCGTCTTATTGATTATGCACTGTTTACTACAACTCCATTAATTCTTCGAATAGCAAATATGTAACATATTCCGTATAAAATTAAAAAAAGTTTGATCTAGATAATATAATTAAGAAGAAAAATATTTTTTATCTAGACGTGTTGCTGGGGCGTTTGTTGCCGCTTCTTCTTAACAGCAATAGCACGTTGCGAAGCGGTGTACATAGACTAGGAAGTAAAATTTAATGTTATCTTTTGTGTATGGTTTTTAAACAATAATTTCACATATATAAGAATATGTAAAACAGATAGAAATAAAGCATTAGTTAAGTAAAACATAATAGAAGTAGAAGGAGAAATAGGAAAAATATGTATTAATAGACAAAATAAGTAAAATTGTAAAACTGAGTTCATAAGAAAGAAAGATGTAATATAAAATAAGGACTGAATCTAATAATAACTAGCTGTAGAAAGAAACAAGAAAAAAGAGAAAATAAAAAGAAATAAAAAAAGAGCAAAAAGATAAATATAAGAATATAATATACAACAAACAAATATAAAAAAGTAATCAATGGGCGGATAACTTTAACAAAAATTTTAAAAAATGGTGATCGCCAGTGGAGTTTTAAATACAAAATAAATAAAAAAATTTGTTCGCCTCGGGATGCCCGATAAAAGTGATAATTTAAATTAATCAAGTTGAGCTATTTAATATTGAAGTTGTTTAATTTGAGGAGCCTGCCTACCGCTGTCGTATGCGTGCGGAGAGAAAGGGAAGCCAGATGGACTGGTGCCGTAACGCGTTACGTAACGAACCGGTTTACCCTCCCATAAGAAGTTATCACTTTCAAAAATAGAACATAGGTGACGCTAACAACTTTCCAGGCATGAGCTGGGTCGTCTGTCTGTTTGCCAGATTCTCAATAAAAACATCTGATAATTTATTTTTTGCTCTTTTAGGAGGCGGACGAGAGCCTGAACTTCGACGAGATGATATTGGAAGCTGCCAAGTCCATCATAACTGCCACTTCGGCGCTGGTTCGAGCGGCGTCCGCGGCGCAAAGAGAGCTCATCGATCAGGTATGACTCAAATTTTGACTAATTTTATAAACAAGTTTCACCCAAATTGATAAAATATATGTTTTCTTTGAAACGCCCTAATGCGTAATATTAAAATTTAAAAAAACCTCTTGTACTGTTTTACACCAATTATAATTCCGATCGGTAGGTTTCATTTGCGCAGAAAAGTGCAGACCGAATTCATATTTACATGCCAATATTGAACTTTATTCGTAAGCGGAAATTTCAGTTTTTACGGTCCGCATGATGAGCGGTGGACGCAAAGTACTTCGTTCGTTTAGTGGAATATCATTAACATCGTATCGTATCGGATGGTACAACGAAAGGAATTATTAGTTGTGAAAAACTGTAACTTAGTTGTGTAATTATATTTAATTTGATGACGTGTCTCGTGAAGGGCAAGGTGGCCCGTCGGCCCACGTCGTCCTCCGACGACGGCCAATGGAGCGAGGGCCTGATCAGCGCCGCCCGGCTGGTGGCCGCCGCGGCGCACTCGCTGGTGGAGGCGGCGAACGCGCTCGTGCAGGGCGCCGGCTCCGAGGAGCGGCTCATCTCCAGCGCCAGGCAGGTGGCCTCCTCCACCGCCCAGCTGCTGGTCGCCTGCAAGGTGAGTCGCCTGGTCCGGCTCGAAAGACCAAATGTTGTGTGTTGTCCTCGATGCTGACTGCAGTATGCGTGTGCCGGTGCAGGTGAAGGCCGACCCGTCGTCGGAGTCGACGCGGCGGCTGCAGGCGGCGGGCGCGGAGGTGATCCGCTCCACCGACAACCTGGTGCGGTCGGCGCGCGACGCCATCCACTGCGAGGAGGAGCGCAGCCTCGTGCTCAACAGGCGCATGGTCGGCGGGATCGCGCAGGAGATCGACGCCAGGTAATCTTTCGGCCACTGGCTACATGACACTAGACTTTTATCGAAACTTAAAATATCCCATGTCCTGAACCTTTGTCAGAGCTGTGTATTCAGTTTCACTTAAAGCCATTCAGTACTTTTTGTATGAAGACCGTATAGGAGGCCTGCAGAATGCCGCTGGGTAGGTAGGCCCTTTGCCCATCTAGAGGACTAGCAACCCTGGTATATAAATCTTAAACCATATAAAATATGTGAAATCATAAAACTCATACTAGATTTTAGTAATAGACTTTAAATTTAATATATTAACAAAACATTTGAGTGACTAGGTAAACCAGAAGTAAATCTTAAGTGCATAAAAAATAAAATAAATCAATATACAAGTACATCCGGCTCGAAGGACCAAATATTTTTATTAATATATTAAATTGAAAAGTCTATCGATTTTAAATGTATATTTTATGTTTTTACAGCTTTTTAATTTACTTAGATTTATAGATATTATTTAGATAAAATATTTAGGTTATTTATGTTAATGTATCTAAGGCGAGTGACATGCGTGATGTATAATATTAATAATATTCAGTAGTAATGAATTGAGGTTGTAATGAGAGTTCTGCTTATCGCAGACACCTGGTTTAGAGTTATATTCCGGTATTAGTGGCCAGGTTCCTTTCCATCAGGTGGTCTGTCTGTCAGTTCGCCTACCTGCAAATATAAAAATAGCATAGACAATGATACGTTGGTTGTTTCAGATCGGAGGTGCTCCGCATAGAGAAGGAGCTGGAGGAGGCGCGCGGACGGCTGACGGCGATCCGGCAGGCCAAGTACAAGTTGCGCGCCGGAGACACTTCCGGCGATGACACCGACACCGACGGCCAGCTGCAGGGGTACGCCAGCGACGCCTCCTCGCACCACAGGTGAGGGTCCTCCCTCCTCCTAGGAGGATATTCTAACACGAACTGCGCTGTACAACCACAAAGATGCAAACGCTTTTTTCAACCGGTGAGAAGCCTTCCTCCTCACAAGAGGATATATCATTATAGTCCCTAAGAAAGACTGTGTTCTGCAGCCATGAAGCTGTTTAACTGCTAGGCTACTCGAAGGACTCCCCACACCACAAGTCCCCTCTTCTAAGAGGAGGATCCTTCCCTCCTCTTAGAAGGCTTGACGGGCACTGGGCAAGAGGCGCAACCACAAACCTATTCAGATATAGTTGTACAATGTTGCGCGACGCCTCCTCCCACCATCGTTATGGCGTTAATATCTTCTGCCATTCGTACTTCTTCTTCTCCACTTCGTATGGGTTTGGACATCTCTTTCTATGAGATGTTTGACGCGCATATTGGCCCTCATGGCGTCTAGCCAGCGTTTCTTTACTCTTACACCTACTATCGACACCTGGAGTAAGCAGCACGGCCAGATATCATTTCTACCATATATTCGGCTTTCTTTTTTTTACATTTATGCATCCTATTGGACCATCTGAGTTGGTCTAAGAGGAGTACTTGCGACTTGAGGGGTCGGCTCTGCAGACACCTTCCATCAGGAAGGGGTTGTGAATATATTCGGTTTTCCTCATCGAACTCTCATCGAGTACCTTAGGAAAGTCGTCGGACTCCTGTCCAGGATACGTCTGTTCCGTCGGCCACTGGCCACCGGCCTTCAAACGACTTGCCCTGTCATTTGGCATTGGCGTAAAACGAAATCTTAAAAGTAACAATACATCTGTCTGTTATAGGATGAAAACACCGACAAGCAGTTTCGTGAACACCACCTACAGTCCAAACAGCACTTACACGCCGAACGTGACGCAGAACACGACGAACCTGTCCTCGAACATCTCCGCCCTGAACCAGTCGATCCACGGCCAGTCCTTCAGTCAGACCACAGTCCACAACTACAGTCAGAACCAGACTAGTCAGAGCCCACAGAGCGGTGGTCAGAACCCGCAGTCTCCCGGTTACGGTCAGAACAATGGCTACAGTCAGAACACGCTATCCAGGGAAGAGAAGCAGTACACCGTCCAGAGTCCAACTTTCTCCAGCTTCAGACCCCAAGAAGACGCCACCCCCAAGCAAAATTATGAAGGTTTTACAACTCGGTAAGTTTCTTTCTTTATTTTTATAACAGAGCGATGGGGTTCAAGATTTTGGCTAAAAAAACTAGTCACGAAATTTTAATAGAAGGAAATGGGGTACAATAATTTAATAATAGGAAATGGGGTACAAGAGTTTGAATGGAAAGAACTAGGGATAAAATTTTAGAACAAGTGAAGGGGGTACATTAATTTAATAATTTTAGTATGATTAGTGTATTAACACTACTATAGTATGAAACGTATCTAACGGATTCTAACGTGTTTTATTTTTCATTTTTACATGCTGCTTATGGAATTGACTATTATAGATGAAGTCTATAATGCGAAGAAACCCGTTTTATATTTATTATAAGTGCCTTGGAAAGAAAACTTATGACTCGTGCCTATTTCTCCTATTAATAATTATTATTTTAGAATTATTATATTTAAGATCGAATATAATTAAGATTTATGAAATAGGAACTTTTTCTTGCAAAGGTTGGGACATTTCTAATAACTTACATTTTGTGGTTTCAGTCGATATAAAAACGATACGTTTTATTTCTTGAAGAAATTGGGAAAAAGAGTTATTCCAAAAAAATTACAACACCAAGATTAATAAAAAGTAGCAAAGAAAATGTATCGTTTTATGTAGATCATACACAGTAGTAGAAGCCTAAAATATTAAATAGTAAAATATTTAGCATGCATGCTTTTTTAATCGATGGGACCAGGCTTATTTAGAGGTATTTTACAGTTCCCATTGCTTTAAAAATGATTACTACCCATTTTTGAAAACTAAAAATAATGAACGTATTTAATATAGAAGAATTGCTAATAATAAATATTGTTTTTTATTTACATTATATTTCAAGGAAACCGCAGACCGGTCCTTGTACTTTGTATTTTGTTGCTTTTCGATTTGTCGGTAAAGTAGCAGTGAATGATTTACTAGTTTAAAAGTAGTCGGTGAGCTGTTTTACCGACACGCTCTAGTTTAATCATATATACTCTGTTAGCTTTCTACGTTGAACTGACAGATCAGAGAAGTAACATATTTCCATGGAAGAAGAATAGAGTGGCAACAGTCCATTAACAACATTTCTAAAGGACTCTATAAGTCTAAAAACGCACGGCAAGAACCGTTGCTTTTTTATGTGCAAAAACACCGTTACACATTCAACCAACATTCTAGTATGCACAATTTTATGTGCTTCAAGTGAAGTTAGTCCCGTGAGTTTGTGCAAAGCCAGTTTACTTTTAACGCTTATTACACCTTCAGGTGTGTAGTGCGAAAGAGACGGCATACCAGCGCGGATAGCGGCTGAGTGAAAGCGCAACACCCGTCTCAGCTCTGTCTGTGAACTTTATAACAGATGCGAAATGACGTATAAGTGCTTCAGGAACGCAATTAAGTTTTGTTCGAACTGTCTATTATTAATAGTAAATGACCTATTTATCAAATCAGAATCCTATTCATTTGAAAAGACAATTCGATGAGTTTCATTATAAATACTTTTTTTTAGTATATAATATTTTAGTCTACGAGTCTAGCGGTGTTTTCTATATCAAAACGCAAAAGGTGAAAGTCTGGTAGCGCCATTTTTACCCTTTCCAAGCATTTATTTTATTTTTGACAGGTCGATAACTGATTAATTAGTAAAGTCGTAATGCGTTACACTTTTATACAATGAGATTGTTATTTCCTGTATTCTTCTTTCATGATATTTCTATCTCGAATCACTTATAAAAATTAAATTGGGCTACTTAAAAGGACTTTAAAACCTCGCTCGCGCATTTTTTTTTTTTTTTTTTATTGCAGGAGATCAGCAGACAGGCAGACGGCCCACTTGATGGACAGCGGTTACCATCGTCTATGGACATTTGCAACACCAAAGGTGCTACGAATGCGCTGCTGCTCTCTTTAGGGAGCCTGGAACCTGGAACCTGGTCACTAATGCCGGAACACAACACAGATTTATTATGGCGGTATACTCTAGACAAGGGGTGGTCGCCATCCAGTCGGGCAAATGCCCTACCACCTGGCAAAACTGGCATTACCACATATAACTTGAAAGAAGTTTTTCTCTTCTTGTTCTTCAGCCAAACTCAGTACACTTCTGGACGTAGGCCTCGCTAACAACTCACAGCCAGGTGATGGGGCATTTGCTCGAATGGATGGCTACCACCCCTGGTCTAGAGTATGCCGCCATAACAACCTTGAGTTGTGTACCGGCATTAGCGACCAGGTTCCAGTCTCCCTTAAGAGAGCAGCAGCGCATTTGTAGTTCCTTTGGTGTTGCAAATGTCCATAGGCGACGGTAACCGCTTTCCACCAATTGGGCCGTCTGCCTATCTGCTGAACTCGTCCAAAAAAAAAAAAGATTCTTTAACTCATTTATTGAAAAAAATAATATTTCAAGCTAATAACAGGTTTCTCTATAAAGTTAAATTGCGAGCAAACGAGCGAAAATGCAATAAATACATACTTAACTTACTAAGTGAAATAAGTATATACTTGCACACATACATACATAAGAATTACATATTTATTATTATTAATAGATACATATTTATTCAAGAATGTGTTAATATGCGAGCGAGTCGGCGAATTCCATTTATTAATAGCCCCTTACAAACTTTCCAGTAATCTCTGTAGAAAAATATTTTTAGTTTTATTTAAAAAAAAAATTAACTTATTGTTTGATTCGAGTGTTTCGAGATTAATTTTCGAAGTGTATTTTTTTAAAAGTGGTCCTCTGTCTATCGTATTCATTTTTACTTATTAAATTTCCATTTTCGCAGCGCAACAACAACAAATGACAGAACGATGAAATCTAAGTAAGTGCGTGCATCATGACGGAACGTGCTTGCAATTTTCTATATGAACATTTTTATACCGATGAACGTCTTTCTGTGTGGATCTGTAATATATTGCTAATATGATCATTTTATTAACCTTTTGATGAAGCGAGGAATTGGGTGTCGTCAGCATCCAACTATAAAAGGATTCACTGCGTATTCGAAGAATTTGCGGAATCGAAATAATGTTCGGAAATAACAAATAGTAATAAAACCCTGATTTTGAGACATTCGTCATTGGTGCTCCGCTCCTATAGGTTTTAGCGTGATGATATATAGCCTATAGCCTCGGACCAGTAGTTCCTGAGATTAGCGCGTTCAAGCAACCAAACAAACTCTTCAGCTTTATATATTAGTATAAGATTAAATAATATTACGTGCTGTGGGTACCGACATAGGAAGAAAATACTGCTCTAAAGAAAACCAGCCTTTATTTAATTAATAATTAAGTAAATAAAAATACCTTTCCAAATTATGCACACGTTTTTCTCGATTGACTCACGTCCGGATCCGTTCGATCGACGTTCCGGTGTCTCGGTACTGAACAGTCTTGAAGCCTCACGTCTTGATACTCCACCGCAACGTTATCGCGCAGTTTGAAGGCCCTTTTGATCCCATTGCTCTCGTGTTCTTCCTTTCGCTTCGCTGGCCCGTGCGAGACTCTGTGTTGTTGGTCCGAAGACCTCACAACATTACCGGGGTTTTCGAGCCCGGGGACAACTTGCTCGAGGGAGCTCCCTAGGGAGTTTTACCTCGGCTGGACTGTTGCCATGAGAGTGGGATGAATCTAATGATGCCCACCATAGGGCGGCGCAATGAACTAATTGAAAACGGGCGACGGGTAATATTATAATAAAGCCCGAGGGGAAGGATCCCGGCGGACCGGGATCGGCGGTTCGCGGCGGCCTACGCTATCTTGCTGCCATTTCGCAACATGTTATGGCTGGGAGAGAAGAAACGGCGAAAGAAACTTCCCAGCAACACGCCTAGTCTATTCTGTGGGGGGGGGGGGGCTATGTCTCCTGGCGTCCCTCGCGAGGACGTGGAGAGATCGTGATTGGCGTTGTCTGAGACGCCGCCGTCTGTGTCTGTCTGTCGGTGCCTGCCAGCCTGCCGTCCTAACCGCGGGCGGGCTGATCCGGGCCAGCCGTTTTGTGATAGGGTCGACCTTGTCCGTGAGGACACTACGCGGTCGTCGCACGAGAGCCTTCCGCCGAGGCTTGTAATCGGACGCGGACACGACGAGCGGATTTCGATGGTGCGGCGCGAGAGCGACGTAATGTAAAACGACTAAAATAACAAATCACAAAAAAAAACATATCCTACTTTCTAGAATCACCTTTACATAAATCTATGCCTTTTTCGGAATGAAAGTATCCCATGTCCATTCTACATGTTGAAATTTCATAATACACTTGCCGAGTTTGAGCCAAATCGGTCCAATAGTTTTTTGTAACAGGCAGAGTTACTTTCGCATTGGATAGATGGATAAGAATTCATCAAGAGAATTTATCAAAGACCAATGTATTACAGATCACACACATCCTAAATTAATATATGCAATTTGTAAATTTAAGCGTGGCTTGCTCCCCATTCCGGGTCGCTTTACAACTCATGTTATTTGTTATACATCGTTCTGTACATAAACAGTGTATTTAGGTCTTATCCAAAAATATTATGCATGTATTCTATTATATAAAGATATTAATTGATAGAATTTACGACAACTCGTGTATTTTATGAATTTGAACAAAAATATTTTACGAATTTATGAATACATTATTGATTTTTTTTTCATAAGACCGCTTGTTATTATTTGGTTATTTCTCTAACAGCTTTAAAGCGTAGACATGCTGTTTCGATTGTGTAGTGTAGTATAAAGGCTGTGCCACACTTGATTAATTCACGCGTGGCATACTATTGTAGTAATCTAATACTAGTCTTGTCTCTTACATTCGAGTGGTGTTATCAAATGTTTTGGAGAATTTTCTCCGTTATATGCTATGGTCTGGGTGTCTGGAATCGGCTCCAGAGTTGATCTGTTATATATTACCCACAATACAAGCATAACTTGCTTAGCTTGGGTACATACAGCCTATATATCTGTGTGCAGACCAAAAAATTTGTTTTCTGAATCTTGCAAGATGTCGGAATGAAATATAGATGAGAATTTAAATTATAGTTCGGATTTTATTCTCAAAAACTTTTAGACAGACAAGAATTCTTAAAAACTGTCGTTTATATACCTATACATGTATATGTGGGAAAGATCGAAAATGATTAAACACAATGTGTTTCTAAGTATGTGGCTTCAATGGCAAGCATAATAAACTTACAACTGAAACTGAGCTACAGTGATAGTTCATATTATATAGAATGCTAGCTGACCTGTTCCCTCTTCGCTGGGCGTCAGAAAAAAAATATTATTATTAATCACAATCAAATGTACACTATGACACTCAGGAATAATGTAGCTTTCCACTGGTGAAAGAATTTTTAAAATCGGTTTAGTAGATCCAGAGATTTCCCCCTATAACGTCACAGACTCACAAACTTTACCTCTTTATTATATTACTATAAATTACAGTTTTTATAATAAAACAAAAGATTAGTTGCTATCATCTAACGTTAACACACAAAATCTTCCTGTAAGTTTTGACATGCATTTTAATATTACATGTTATATAGTTAGATACTGCCAGTACATTTGATGACACCACTGCTATCTATCCCTTACTGTCATAACCAGTTCTGTTCTGCTATATGGCGTAACAAGCATGCATGGTAACCACAACTAACCTAACGATTTATAGGACAAGCATGACAGAAGAAACAGTTGTGGTGAAAACATTACAACTACCCGAGGTGAGAACGGCCCTATTGATAACTGACGGCGAGATGCCGGAAGTACCCGAGAGGCCGGGAGTACCCGAGAGGCCCGATGTACCCGAGAGGCCTCCCAGGCCGGAAGTGGCCGAAAGGATCGTCTACAAGCGGGAGAGGCCCGCCCCGCCGCCGCGGCGGATATCTTTACAAAAGTACGACGAAAGACAAGAATGATTTGCCAATTATAAGCAAAGACATTTTCCCGCTGGGTTCGTTCACGGTACTTCTTTGTGTTACTTTAGGGGGGGGGCACTTGTTTTTTTTTTAATTGGGGGAGTCTCGATGCACTACATATTATCTCTCGGGAAGAGTTCATTCCGCAATTTTCATCAGGGGACGGTAGCAATTTAATTATGTGATTGACAATTTTGTGGGGGTATTCGCAATATTACTCTTCCATGTTGGTCTGGTTTAAACAGAAGAAGACGGCATAAAAAATATGTTGGTATTCTACCTTGATATTTTTATTGCCTAACCTATGATGCGACAAGTCAGGATGGCAATCGGAGTATGAGGCGAGTGCTAAAAGGGGGAAATGCCCTGCACTCACATAGCGTCCATTTTAGCGCTGCACGAATCAACATAGACCGTGTTTATTAATTATTTATGTTTTAAAAATGACCCGGGTGCCTCTTTATCACGTGTTAAAGTGAAAAGAACCAATATCCATTCTCAAGCACGAAAGCTAGCCGAACAAATATTGAACGGAAAATAATTGTTATAACACTGAATAGGGCTGTATTTGATAAAAGGATGATAGTAATTTTCCTCTCATTTTGTTGCGTACAAAAAAAAATCGATATCGACTACCATACGTGTGATGTCACATCACTCGAAAACTGCCATATCACTTCTTCAAACTTCAGGAAAAATCAATGCCAAAAATTTTGGAGCTAAAACCGAAAAATGTTGTAATGAAAGTATTATATTACGCTCTTGCCATTTAATGCTTTTCAAGTAGTTATTTAAGTTCAATGTCCAAATTCAACTCTTCTAAATTTGCTAATCTCAGACCAACGTGGAAGAACCTTCGCATCAGATATATTTGATACTGAATTTCATCAAATTAGGAATATGCTGTATATTCTTGGGTATTTGTTTAAATGTTTCATTGAATAAAAAAATCATTTGGAAACACACAACACCACCACCGTCGGATCTACGCACCAGCTATCAGGAGATTGCTAATTTGACCTTGTTTTTTAACTAAACCTGTGATCTAACTTTGGTTTGTGTTAACCAGTCGTTTGTTACTGAAACACCAAAATAAATTTAAATGGGAAAGATGCACACATCTGTTCTATTTTTACAACCCTACCAATCTTATAATATCGAATTCATATATTTTTCTTTTTTGGTCTTTTTTTGTTTTTATTTATTAATTCTCTATATATACGTGTATTTTGTTTCTTCTCTTATATATATAATTTTTCAGATTATATATTAAATTCTTGCCTTTGTTAACTATAAATAAATGGACAGTAATTTCGTTCATGGATTTTATGTTTCAGTTGATTTAACTTTATCATATACAGATTCATATTAAGTTAAGTTAACTTAAACGAAAATCATATTGCTTACAACGCAACGATTCTTTACTTACCCAAAATTTGGGCTTTTTATGGGAACTTGTAAGGAGATATCTTTTTGTACCATTTTATTTCCAAAATATGTATAATATTTGTGAATAATGTTTAGTAGTCGTAGAATACATACCATACCACTTGACAAGATTCTTTGTATGGCATCGCAACGATTAAAACTCAAAAGAAATATTAATAATTCAAAGGCCTTATATCCAGAACCGTAATATTTTATTTTGTTTGTTTGTTTGCTTCTTGTCATTTTTGGATATAAAATGTGGTGGTGTTTCAGTAACAGTATTTTTTGAGCTTTTTGTGTTTTACTATGTATGCATGTAACAAAGCATGGTGGCGGTGTTTCTCACTCTCATCTTGTAGGTTTAATGGGCCTTATTATCTCAATCGTATATTTCAATTTCCTATATTTGAACGTAATTTTGCTTTGAAAATTTTCGCTAAATTAAATATTACCAAATTGGTTTTTTCTTTGGAAATCGAATCTTTAAGAAATTGTTATAATGTACCTCTAGATTACTAGAACCTCAATAAAAGTCTATGATATTAGAGTAATAATCCTCTAGCCTTGCAGTTGTGAATTAGTTATGTTAGAGTCAGTTACTATCAGGTATTTACCCGATCTTCATGTCATTAATAGCGTATCGTAATTGAAACTATAATTAAAAGCCAATTTGTTGTAAATAATTTTGCAAATTTAGCCTTTTGTGCAAAAATATTAAATTGATTTAATAATGGGCATTTTGTATGACTGACATAATCTTATGTTAAGTAAGGTCTTTACTACTGGTAAAAAATTGATGTTTATGTCAAGATTCTACCAGTAATAAGACGGATATTTTATATAAATCTGCTGGTAATAATTAGCATAAAGTTAACATTGAACTATTATATATATACTCCGTTCTAGATTTAACTGCTGCTTAACTATTCTATGAGTTTGGTATGAAATAATGCGCGTTAAATTATTGGTCGGCAAGTTCGTGGTTGGCATACGCATAACTTCATTTTCGATTGTCAAAGTTTTTATATCCTTGATTGATATGTTGTCAATCGCAAATGGGTTTTTAGCTTCTATGGAGGCGTTATTTGATGACCATCTAAGCTTGGGTGTCTCACCCTACCACCCCTACTACCATCAAAATCCCCTCTGTCGACCATGCCGACCATTGGAGTGTCACTTATGAACTTACCTGCTTACATTTCAGTATACCATATGTTAGTTATGGCCCAGCTATGTCGTCATACACTATGCATAAATAATAAATTTTTTAAATCTCCTGGTGATATTAAATAATTATGTGGACTAATTAAAAAAAACAATTTCCAACAGCTACGAAACCCGCCTGTATGACACCCCGCGACCGGTCAATGAGTATTCAACATCGGAACACCAAGAATCCAGCTACCAGCAGTTTGCGAAACAGGAGAAGTACTACGAAGCACCGAAAACACCTTTGAGTCCAAAATTCAACGCCCGTGAATTGAAATTCGACGATAAAGAACCTATATACTCCACACTGAAGAAAGACGGTCTAGGTCAAACGTTTTCTGAACATCACAAGTCTACTGAAGCCATTCCAGGAGGAACAAAACATTCGGAATATTCGATCAAATCTGAAAGTTACCAATCACACCCAAAAACGGAATTTTCTAAAACAGAGATACGTCAAGAGATGAAGTCCCCTTTCACATCTACTCCGAAGATAGAAAAAACTGATTTCAAAGCGCATTCTACGGATTTAGTCAAGGCGGTCACGCCAGATTATGACAGGATAGCATCTCCTTACGGAAAGGAAGTGCAAGGATATTCGGCACCCAATTATATGGAAGAAACAACGACCGAGGTGAAGGAGATACCCAACGGCACCCAAAAGATAACCACAACGAAGATCTACAGCTCGTCACCGGTCAACCTAACAACGACCAATACTAAATACGAACCAATCAAGTTGGAAGGTATCGATGAATTGTCGAAATCATTCGATAACGACTCGAGATATAGCACTTTGGATTCGAGATTCAATACTTTGGAGTCGAAGATGAGCTCGGACACGAGTCGGTCGTTTATGAGGCCGTCGGAGTTCCAGTCTGATTTCCAGACCAGCGTGACGAAGGTCAAAAAACCTGCGGAGATGACGAAGGAGCTCGACGCTCTGGATAAGAAGTTCTCTAAGCAGACGATCACATCGGAGACTATCGAGAGGAAGTCCGTCATGACCAGCTCGCACAAGTCTGAGACCAGCTCCACGATTACCAAGAAATTCGGTAACTTTTAAGTATTTTTTCTTTCATGTGTAATATTTGACGAGGCGATGAGAAGTGTTCCGATTTTTTATATACTTTCTTTAAGAAAATATCCAGTTCTAATTTTTGATTTCCTTTCAAAAGTTCTATGTGGTATCCCCCCAATCATAAAAAGACTATATTTTTTTAATATGTAATAAGATACATTACTTTTTGTATCTGATTTCTCGTCGCCTACGTAAATGAACGCACTACCAAAAATGTCGTTAGTCCGCATTAACCAAATAACTTTTTCTGCTTTAGCGGATGTAAAAAGCCTTAGTGTGAGTTGTTTCTTTTTAAAGGCATCAGATTGATTTCCCTTTCTTGAGATGGCGCTGTAGTCAATAAATTTACATTTTAATTGTTTTGCAGGTTTTTGTAATATTATAATTTTAACTAAAATGTTGCGACATTTACGTAATGTTTTTTGTACAGGATTAAGTAAAAACGTTGTTCTTTTTTGATAACGTAACATCAAGCATTTATCGTTTATCGCAAAATATGCGGAAGATGTTTAGAATCAAATACATCTTTAATCAATAATATACAAGTAAAATACGCATCTACAGAATCAATTACGGTTTCGGTGAATGCTTTTACGCAAGTGCACGTTTGACAATACCGTGAAACCAGTTTCTTCTTATATTGTGTGATCTATGTATTACAATATAGAAATTATACCATTCTATATTGTCTCATAGTTTTTAAAAATCAATACAAGTAACACGTACTGCGTTCAGTCGTTCCTGTCAATGCACCTTTTGAATGTTGACAGATCTGTCAAATTTTGACAGTGAATAATGTCGTAACCCGCCTTGTCTTTTAAAAGTGACGAAATATATAATAAAATATGCTTAAAGTATGATTAAAATCATACGGAAATTATTGATTAGTTTTTAACTCTTATTAACTAGTAAAAAGCATATTATTATAATAGATATTTTAATATATAAGTTTAAATATATTATACGTTACTTGGTTATTAATGTTTTAGATGCAGTATCTAAAGTTTAATTTACAAGGAACTATGTAACATTGAATATGTATAAAAATTAGTTTTAAATATAAGTATAAACCTTTCTCATGTTAGAATTTAAGTATAAAAATCTAAGGTGCTAGTTTTTTTTTTTCTAAACATTATATTTAAAGTAGAGCAACTTGGTGTCTATTTCCATGCCTTAATATTGTGGGATTGCTGATATTTGATGTATTTTGAAGATTTTTCAAATGCGAGTTTGAAATTATTTATATTATTTGAAATTATATTTATATAAAAAAAAATTGTATAAAGAAATACGAATGTATTGATAAAATCTACAATGAAATTCGCGCCAAATTGTATTTATGCTTGTTTTATATGAAATTACTTATTGCGCAGCGTTCTATGAATAACCTAGAGGCGATAATAAGATGGCGCATATTTTGTTGATAGTTTTGATATACCAAAAATGAGTTAAAGATTTTAAAGGAATTTTTACGAAGTTACTAATATTTCACTATGCTTCAAAATCCGGGGCAAAACAAGTGAAATATTTTCGAAGTATATATATTTGGATTCAATTCACAAAGTGCTAACCCCTTTATGGGGACCTTATTAGAGATGTCTTTATAAAAAAATTTATTATATATACTTTATTAACCGTTTGTGCCATTAGAGATTATAGTTATGAACGTTCGATTTTTTTTTTCATTATATAACGAGGACTGAGGAGTTTCTGTTTAAAATAAAAATAATATTAAATTCTTTGAAAGTATAAACAAAACGTGAGGTATATTTTTCTTTTTGATGCTAATGTATATCGTGGTCTAGTTTGGTGTTTAACCGACTTACAAAGGAGAAGATTCTCAATTCGTCTGAATAGGTGTTCGCGTATGATTCTAGTTGTTTATGATTTTACAAATTCCTCTGGGCGTCCGGCTCAGTATAGCTCCAGATTTTGGGCTGCGATATTAGAAAAAAACTACAGTTTGAGTGAGGTCGACATGGCAATTTTCTGGTGATGTGATACTACATACCAGTTAGTCGATATCGATAAATTTTTGTTACGCAAGAAAATGAGAGTAAAATCAAAAAAAACCTTTTTATTAGGTGTGACATATTGACAGGATATTTATAACGATTTATTGTTCCATATTATTTTCTGATATTTTCGATCTTGATAATGGATTATTGGTTTTCTTGTTTTAACACTTGACGAAGTGATTTTCTAACATTGTGAGCGAGATCGATAAAAGCTCTTGATGAAGACTCGTACAGCACTAAAATGGACGCCACGCGGTTGGGGAGAGCACCCCCCTCCCCTCCATGACTCGCCTCAGTTATTTCAATGCTATTGTTACCTTACTATAGGAATCATGGTCCTCATTTATTTCATTTTTATTCAGAAATTCCTCGAAACACGGTGTGCCTTTAGGTATATATAATTTTTAATAACAGGCTGCTTAATGTAACATGGCAATTAATACAGTTATTTAGTAATCTGGCAACTCTTTATACTGTCGCATATACTACTAAATATATATATTAATGTTGTGTGCCATTATTAACTAATTAAAAAATACACTTGTAAATACGAATTATAATATTTAATTTGTAATCTTATGTACTAACCAACAAACCTTTTGTAATATGTTGTATACTTAAAAACTTACATGATTATTATTTCAATTTGTTTCAAATCTGTTATAGATATTTCATAAGTCCTAAATGGCTGGACCGATTTCGATGATTTTTTTTGTGTATGTTCAGATGGATTCAAGAATGGTTTAGATTTATACATTGGAACCGGTAGGTGGCGCTGGTATAGGGTTCCAGATTTTATTTTTTCAAGGCAGGATAACGTCTACTGGGACAGCTAATTATATATATTCTCATTATAATCAACGAGGTGAATATGAAAATTGATTTTAACTCTATGATAAATCATATTCATATCGAGTTAGAGTAAGTTTTTAGGCGTCTTTAAGAATCTTAAAGAAGCCTACAAGCTACTCTTAACTCAATATGAATAGAAGCATTGGTACTCTATCGTAAATAAAATATATGTGTAGTGATCGTTGTGGTGCAATGTTAGGATATAATAAAATTAAATATATACTCCCATTAAAATAAGTATAATATAATATTTTATATAATTAATGAAGTAGTGATTTATATAATGAAGTCAACACAATAACGTTGCCATACAACTACGGCGCACGTCCTTTGGGGAACGTTCCCTCTTGGCAGCAGACTGCCACTAGATTTTTCTAATTTCACATTATTACGTAATTATTAAGTTCTATACATATAACTAATATTAATTATATGACAGCTTATAATTAATTGAAAATAATTTGCAACTATTCTAACCAAAAATTGATAAACTACGTATATATTTTCTTTTTTTTTTGGTAGAAAAATTGTAAACCTGGCATCTATGGAGGTAGCGTGAAGATTCGAAGATTTTTTAGAATTTATTTTTGTTATATTTTTTTACAACTTTTTATGTTTTTTTTATAGATTCTTATTTTTTTTTAAATATTTCAAGAAGTATTATACATAGTGTTTATATATTTTAAAAGTGCCTTATGTAAAGTGCAGCTTTCTTTGTATATTTATCGTATATAGACAATGTTTGATATTAAAACATTTGTCATAATTATATAGTGTATTTATATAATGCCCGCGAAAGCGATTTCGTCCACTGAAAGGTAACGTAACACCAATAAAATAGGTTTTTAGAGAAACATAATTATAGATTATACATAATTTGTAATATAGGATTGTTTAAACTAGCTTTAGTAGTGGGTTTTGGGATAAAAATTATCAAAATGATGAATACACTGGCACTGACTGCTTGGTGTTCGAATAAGTACCTAAACATTTTTTTTATTTTTTACTACAGCGAAAAATCGCGTGTATTCTAATGTAGTAATATTTTTTTCAGTGAAATGACAACTCTGTACTAAAACTTGTTATTTTTCATATTTTTTTTTTGTCGTTTTTATCTCAATACCCGAAAGATTACCGTCAAATAGGTTATAAAGTAACAAGTCATGATAATGTAGTATTTTATTTTCGTTTAAATCTCGATAAAAATATATTATTAGGTTTTTTTAATTAAAATTTGTTTTTTTTAGTGTAGCTAACATGCCATAATTTATTATTCTTATATAAGGTTGATAGTAAGTTGAACATGTATTTAACTAATATTAACTTTGGAATAGGGTTTTAAGATATTTTATTTAAAAAAGTAAGCAAAACAAGATATATAAGTCAAATATTTCAAGAAATATGTGTGAATCTAAAAAAGTTTATTAAAAAAATGTATACCGCTTCTTTGTATGATTAACGTGTTATCTTGAAAATTGAAATCTCAGATTGTTTTTTTTTATAAAAAAAAACTTTTTTATTTTCAATTTATAATGAGGTGTTTTAGTGTAGTGGTTTTAATAGTCAAATAAAATATAAGTTTTCTGATTTAATCACGTTGTTGAAGCAAAGAGGCGATACGTATAAATATTTTTTGGTCCTTCATGACGGATATTATATGTAACAAGTACAACAAGTGTAAAAACTCTGTCGTATGTTTTTCTTACATTTTTCAATAAAATATTTTTAATTAAAATATATGATGAAATAAGCTCTGTAGCTCGGTTCAAGATTAACGTTATAATTTGTTTATTGAATCGCGAAGAAAGCGTAATGGACTAATGATATGAGCTTCGATTTAGTTGTGTCGTAATAGTATACATATATAAATGTGTAATGTGTATTAAACATTAATCGTATAATAAAAAAATTGACATAAATGTTGTTTAATTTCTTTCTGTATTAAAACCACTGTTAATTATTTATAAAAGACATATATTGGAACATTCACATAACCTCACGACATGTTGCGTCATCCAACCACAGACAATCAATCCACCAATAGTGCTACCAATAACTAGTGATGTACACTACTATAACATCCTCCCTCTTAACTCTTATTACATACACAATTACTTTAATTGAAACATAAAAGATAAAATAAGAATGAAAAAGAAACTTAATCTAAATGAAACTTATAATATTACAGTCATACTCTTCCAGATACCTAGGTTTTATTCTAATCCTTTTTGGTCTATCTTCTATTACTCTATCCCCCTCTTCACAGGTATTTTGAATATTATCCTCTAATACCATACTACTATTAGTCCTTGACACTGCCTCTTCACTATCATTAGTATTAATGTTTTCACTTGAACCTTCCCTTCCTACTCTATTGTTAGTATTTATTTCTTCATTATTACAATATTCATTTACCTGTTTATCTCTTTCTTTATTCCTATTTCCCATAGTACCTGATATTAAATTCTGTAGTCTTTTCGCCTTCCCTCTGGCATCTCGAATTGAACTTCCATCTTTCATACACCACATTTTTCTTCGGAGAAAAATATTTGTTTAAAGCCGTCACTACTTCATTAAAATTGTCACTCTTCTCCACTTTCAATTGTTTGATCAATTGTTCTGCTTTATCTCCTGCAGCGTAAACGAGAAGATTTATTTTCTCGGTATCCGTTTTTTTTATGTTTCCCGACAACAACAAATACCTGTTGAATCTTGTCAACCATTTCTCCCAATTTTCTGGTTCGAAGTTAAATTCTTCCGGCACTTTGATGTGAATGCCTCCCTCTGCCATAATGATAATATTCCAACACCGCTGCCACCATGTATTAAAACCACTGTTAATTATTTATAAAAGACATATATTGGAACATTCACATAACCTCACGACATGTTGCGTCATCCAACCACAGACAATCAATCCACCAATAGTGCTACCAATAACTAGTGATGTACACTACTATAACACTTTCCCTTTAAATAGCGTAAACGCTTTGTAGTCTGGAATGCGCCGTTCGTGGGCAAACACAAGGGCGCCAAAGCATGAATGGCGCTATCAAGACAAGCCAATAAAGCTAGAAAAGTGCGTCTTCCTTCAAAATATATCCGTCTCTTTCCATCGAATATGTGCAATAAACATTTTAATAATACTTTAACTGTTTACCTCAAATAAAAAATACCTACGTGCAACTAGTATATATGTAATGAAAATGTTACCAAAGGAACGCATGTATAAACGATAAATACTCAGTATATTACAATGTAAATGGAACGCGACCGAAGTCGCACACTTGAAAAATACGAATGACGGTGGAATATTTTGACTAGAACTTAGTGAATGGACTTAAATGTCGTTTCTTTGTCCTTTCAGGTTAGCCTAGTGCATATAATGTTCCTGCCAGGGCAGCGGAGTTGGGAAAACCGCATGCACGTAGCCCTGGCAAAAGGCGCAGGACGGAACACCCAGGGGTTTTAGTGGGTATCCCTAACTGGGGAGTGGCAATAGCGTGGTACCGGTTCTGACCGGGCACGCTAGTGCCACCCCCGATCTGGCGAATCCCACACTGTCTCACCAAGGTCGCGAGCATCCCCCAGGCTTCTGCGCCTGTCGCGGTCCTAGTCCTCAAACGGATTTCCCCTGGCCAAAAAAAAAAAAAGTGCATATAATGTTAGTTATTTATCGCATATTTAGGTACCTAATTGTAAGTAATAACATAAATAAAACTTTGTCCTTTCAGAGAAACACATCGTTTTCATTCCTTAAATCGATTAATTTAAATAATAAAGAGTTTTATTATATATGTCGGAGGGAAGCTTTAATTGAACGTATTGTTGACTGGATGTATAACGCATAATATCATTTGTTTACATTTTAATTACTTCTAAAATTCTTAATGTAATTTAATTAGATTTGTTAAATGTTTCTATAACTTAAAGATCGTTCTAACTTAATAAAAGTTATGAATATTGTAATTTAATAAACTACCAATCAGAGCAGAGTGTGTCTTGAGCGGGGTCAGACGCACCCTCTATACTTTGAGTAGTATCTACTTGGGTAGACTGAGGAGTTTTTGTGACACATTTGGTTGGTGGCAACAGGTAGAGTTGGACCTTTGAGAATATTAAAGAAAGTAGAAGCTTGGAAGTATGAGCGGGTGCCCTGAACCCGCTGCTCGGTCTAAACTATGTTAAAATGTCTTTTAAATCTAAATTAAAAGTGTGTAAACCGTGGCCATCGTGTTTTGTGCTCGCATTTTACCCTGATGACGCCCACTAAACCTGCAATAACTAAAGGAGATGTCGTGAGAGCGAGGCCGTTCTGTGACATATATATATATATATATATATATATATATATATATATATATATATATATATATATATATACTTATATATACTTATATATATTTTTATAGCACAAGTTCTACAGACAGGCAAACGGCCCACTTGATGGAAAGCGATTACCACCAATGCGCTGCTGCTCTCTTAAAGGGAGACTGGAACCAACTCAAGGTTGTTACGGCGGTGTGATCTAGACTAGGGGTGTTAGCCATCCATTGAGGCAAATGCCATACCACCTGGCTGCGGGTTGTTTTGTCCTCTCTTACAACAGGGCCGCCCGACCGCAGGAAATTGTACTCTTCCTCCGTTCCTGTACGGATAAAACGCAGATGAGCCCCGGAATAAGGCATAGGACGCATGTAATTTACGTTGTTAGGCGAAATACAACAAAGTATTTGTTTTGTAAGTATTTTTTCATAGTATTAGGAAATGTAAAGCTGAAATAAAACCATTTTACATTTTAAATACTGTATTAAAAATTGCTCAACAGAAATAAAGTCGTAGAAATCAGTCCGTGACAATGTAAGTTCGGCAAGGCTGTGCGTGGTGCAACTATTGGCTACATTTGTACCATCTTAAGATTATAAAACTATTTAGAATTACGAATTTTATCGTTGTAGCGATAGCTGTTACTCCAATCCTACACCTGGTACACGACTCGAATAAAAGTGGGGCCACATTTGGGATAATGTTACAGTCATAGGCCGTTTCACGCCGATGTGGAGATGGGGGTGTAATGCCTTATTGTTTTTAATAAGCTACGGTATGTATACAGAATGAATTTTCCAAGTAGCGAAAACATTCAAAGGAGTTTCGAGGCCGGTTTTTACGAAAACTAAAACACCTGTATTATTACACCAATCCATAGTTTCGATCGCAAGGATCAATCTCTGTGAAGGAATGTGAAACGACAAACCAAGGGAACGGGTTGTTTTTGAACAAAATGTTCTATTTTATATACATTACTTAAACATCAAATTGCACCGGTGATGTGGGCACCTCATTTGAACGAAATCGGGGTTTACCCATTGATTGATTGAATTATAGATTTATTAAATATGGAATAAGTTTCATTTCCATAAGGCTTAGAATGAGGCTCACCCCATA
This sequence comes from Dendrolimus punctatus, assembly GCA_012273795.1. Classification (NCBI taxonomy): domain Eukaryota; kingdom Metazoa; phylum Arthropoda; class Insecta; order Lepidoptera; family Lasiocampidae; genus Dendrolimus; species Dendrolimus punctatus. The sequence goes on along the minus strand of CM022554.1, from coordinate 449,490 downwards.
CCTCAATCTCAGTTTAATTAACGTATAGGAAATAAGAATATTTTGTTCAAAAACAACCCTTTCCTTTAATTTGACGTTTGACATTCCCTTACAGAAATTGATTCTTACAAGCTACACTATGATTTGGTATAATAATACAGAATATTTTTTTTCCAAAACAAGCTGATTAGATTCCCCTAACGTGGAGAATTGAGTTTTCAAAAATTAGATCAGATTAAAAACTATAATTATACCACTTTAGTTTACGTCAAAATCGGTCTCGACTCTTAATATTTTTCGGTATTTCGTATTGTTTAGGATTTTGCCTTGAAGGCCCACTTAAAAAATCACTCTGTATACACTTATGTTGCTATTCAACAACGGCGTTATTTTTAACGCTTTAAACAAGACTCATTCGGCCACAGTCCATTATAGCAAGTGCGGCCCCAGCATAACGCTCATGAAAATACATTAGAGTGGTCTCCGTCCCACGCGTACGCTGTTGACGACGTTTTTTATCGTACACTGCGTCGGCTGTCATTCTTGAGCGTCCAGCGCATGGAGGATAGAGGCGAGGAGGACCATCTAATATGGGGGATCAGTTGAAAAAGTGTCCACCTGTAAATAGCAAATTATGGTTCGAAAACTCATCAAAATAGCGCTAGTGTAGGAAAAGGGAATGATAGGAATTTAGCAGGTATAAACGAAGTGAAGTGTGCTGGGTTGAAGAATTTAAAAATTATGATTTGGAAAAGTATCGAGATGTATGTATATAAATTTTTGAAACTAATCACTAATTAACATAAATAACTCAATTATCTGTAAAATGTAAAATTCCAATTTGTGGCGCTATTTTTAAATACTTTCCACTTGCTATTAGAGCGCCATCTTCATTTGCTGCCCTTCAGTGGACACTTTTTAATATACTGAGATGGTTCGTTCTGCATGGTCCAGCGTAAAACATCGCCATTTTGACGTCAATCTGTCAGTTATTTTTTTAATGGCTTCACGCGCACTTCAGCACTCGCGGCATTGATTTTTGACAATGTCGAAGTTTTATAATGAAAAAGTAGTTAAAAAACCATTCTCAGTGTACGAGGAACACTGCCGCGCTATTAGAAATTTCCAGAATGACATTCGTGACAGTCCGTTATGACGCCGCTTTCAGAATCTGACAGACCACTGCTTCAGTGTTGCTCGCATACGCCTCTAAGGCTAAGCGCGCACCAATCTCAAAATAAAGTATGAGGAACGTTTTGATTTCCTACACCTTTCTAATTCTTGTTATTTGCGCTCTAGTAATAAACTCTCCTAAATGATACCTGTACACACTTCTTCCTTTCTTGACAACTCTTTCACGGTACAGGCTGTCCGTTTATAGAACTCCCTGCCACTCACATCAGACAAGCTAAATTCATATTGGCTTTTAAACTGATGGTTGCTAAATATCTTTAGTCCTCACAAGTCTAAAACATACTGCTGATTCTAAATATAGTATGATATATCTTATTTTTGTAAAGTATATTTTTATTTATTTTCTAACTTATTTTTGGAATGTTTCATATTATTTATTGTCTTCAGCGCCACTGTTGTCTCAATATTTTCCCTAGTTTAGGGTGTAGCCTGAAAGAGATCGTTTTAAGCGATAAGGCCGCCTTTTGTTCAACATTTACTAGTTTTAAGAACGTAGTTTTCATTTTCGGTGAACAATAAAGTGTTTTCATTCATTGATTAGTAGTAATTTCAATAAAACCTGAATCAACTAATGTTTCTGGTGTTGATAATCGTAATGTGCACTTAGCCTGATAGACTTACTTACAGGTGCAAGAACGAGCTTTTAGCTAGAGATTTTGTATATACTACTAAAGTAACACTTAAATATCCGTCGTGACCACTGAAGCTAAGTTTTTTTATTTTTATATTCTTCTACCTCACCATGGGTAGAAAACTGGCGTTACTTGGAGTTGAATACGTCCGCGTGAGCAACGTCTTATAGCGTCGTGTTGAGCTATTTATGAAACGGCGCAACGTCATATGACGTCCTGTGGTTTGTTATATTTATTTCGGCGGAACGTTATATTACGTCTAACGTAAGGGTGAATTCTTATGACGGAGCTCCTTAGCACCGCAATATACAAAATTGACTGCCGCGTGACTTTCAAAAGTTCATTTTCACGGATACACACACCCATGTAAAAGTGCCGTACGTCATTAGACTTTGCTTAAATTTGTATGAGAAAAAGATGCACCGCCTATAGATTCAGAAGCAGGATTGCTCACGCGAACGTGTTATGTGAATTTATAACTTAATCTAAAACAATGTATTTTATGCAATTTTCATTAAAATACATTTCTACAGCCACATTTCACACTCTACATCCTATATCTACGGCCATATAATACGAGAGATGACAATTGCCCAGTAAAACATACAACTCTGAAAAATACGCAAGTCTTGTACTTCTATACTCTATCCAACGGTTTATTTTACTTTTGACAGATCGATCAATCGATTCATGATGCCTTCATCATTAACCAGTCAAGTAACACTAAAGTTATAGCAGATGCAATAGGGATTTTATAGAAATACCACTAGACTTTTACCTAATTTTTTATTTTGAATATATACAAGGTGTTTCATTTCAAATGACAATAAATCATAATTTTAGCAGTCTTACTCCATACAAAGTTTTTAGTACTATTAAATCAACCGTAATGTCAAAATTTGAAAAAAGCAATTTCCGAACAAATTAATTACGATAAAAAGACAATAAAAACAGAACATCTTGTAAAAATTGGTTCACTGACCTTGGTAAGAATGAACATCTTCCGCGTTTGATGATGAAGAGACGAGCTGGCAACATGATACATTTGGCCCCTAACCTACCGATTTAGTCACAATAACAGATGCATGTTGTTGTAAAATTCTGAAATGCAAAATGAGGTCCTGTGGCTAAACCAAAGAAGCTACCTTGATTCGTTTTTGTATTTGGGTAGAGTACGTCATGACGAGAACGTGGTCTGATTTATTGTCGTAAGGTCTGAAACACGCTGTATATTCATATAAATCTAGTGATGTTTTGCTATTTAACATTTTTTAATATATCAAACTCAAGAGACGAAAGACTTGTACCTTTTCAAAGTTAAATTGAATACTAGGCAATTGTCAATACTGATATTTTTGACCAATATCTACAACATACAGACATTCAGAGCACACATATTTAACTCTACTAAATATGTAATGAAACCAAATATATTCTAGAAGCAGACGTTTCAGTCTATTCCTAATATCAGTCCACTGAAATCTGCCCATTTTCAATGAAATTAGCGTCAACAGAGTTGTTGCGCATTTACTTATGGCTTGTAATAAAAACCATACAAAGACATACACGCGTCTACATTTATAACTGAATCGTGACTTAACCAACTTCATCAAAATGATTTGTGATAAATAACGATTCATTATAAGCCGAATCGTGTTTTAACCAATTTCGTCAAAACGGATTATTTAAAGACGAATTCACGAGCTTTCTACTAAACCCGCACAAAACAAGACGAATCAAAAAAAATATTTTAATCTGTGCTGGGACACATAGTAAAAGTGAAACTTCAACTTCAAGTTAAAATTTTGATGCCGTTCGTTTTGCACTAGTTCTTAGAAGTTTCACGTCTAATATGTGTCCCAGGACGCATTTCGATTTTTCGCAGGTTTACTGCAACTTATAAGCTTTTTAATATACTATTTTATTTTATCAAACAAAAAAACTGAATTCGATCCGGAACCAATTATGCCGGATAATTTAAATTTATGCCGCTCCTTCACGCGGCCGTAACGCTTTTTCGTGACGAAAAAATCCTAAGACCCCAGCTTATAGAGAAGTTTCACATCAAAAACTTTATATATGAACGATTAATTATTACTGAATTGTATTTTTGGAATGTATTCTTCATTTTTTTTCAAGAGCGTTTCAAAACGATCATAGAAATTCCATTACCATTTTTAAAAGAACGAATCGTCATTTACACGATTTAGAAAAAAATAACGATTCCTCAAAGTGTGAATGAGCCCTTATAGTTGTTATTAGACTATTTTTGTTTCCAGAAACAACTGAAAGGTCCATATATAAATAGACAAAATTGTAGAAGGTTAAGTGATCTAAAATTAAAGAGAAAATTCTTAAAATCTATTTTGTTGCGAGCAAATACAGATTATAGGAAAATACTAAAGATTTCTTTGAATAGTCTAGAAAAATAGTGGAAATTATTTTAAATTGAATATCACTTTTAAAAATAAGATTCGTATAGAAGTTATAATACAGGAATAATATGGAATGCTTATTCACTAACAAATACAAACAATTACATACAAACTTACATAAGCCTACATTCTACTTATTGTGCAGTACTATTGTTTAATGTAATTTAATTTATGGGAGAAAAATCTTCGTAAAGAACAAACTCACAGTTTGGACTGTTTTTATAGAAAATCTTAAAAAACAAAACTTTCAAATATATATTATAAACCAAAAGAAAATAAAAGAATTCCGCTTGCGACTAAACTTAATGCGGGTATTTAACATAGGCTTTCAGATCATAATATAGTTTGTTAAACCGAAGTAGAGTTTACTTTGTTTATGGTTTATTTTAATTTTGTTTTCTCTTCTCAATTTTGTTTCGCTGTTTGTGCATTATTTCTAAATTGTCTTTGCAGTCCGACTTTTTAAATTATTTATATATTTTATTTTAGTGTAGTGTAACACAAAATTACTTTCTGTTCCTATTTCTATATTATAAGTATCCAGTTTTGGTTTAGATATGTTGTGTAATGGTAAGGCCTTAAATTATGGAAATACTGTCGGATACTTTTTACGATGTGACTATTTGTACGGGTACTGGACGAATAAAATATATATTTTTTTAAATTAAGAATGAATTGGATGATTAGCTTGTTTTTTAATTAGGTTAGGTTTTTTTTAATGACATGTTTTAAAGAATTATTGAAAACATGAAAATAAAAATAAATAAATAAATTCTAAAATGAGGGTGGGGTATAGATACACGGCACATTTATTTATTATCAACAAATCGGAACATTTTTAATATAGGTTATTTTTTTTATAAGCACCCAAAAATAATTTTCCGACACATACACGATTAGTCCCTATGTGTACTGGCGCTGTACATTACGGAACAAGATCTGCTTATATGTTACTACAAAGTATAGGCGAGTATTTGCGTACTGCTCTTGTATGGATTGGAAGAACTTCGTAAAATACTTATTTTCAATCTTTAATTAGGTTAGGTTTTTTTTAATATCCTCTCTCCGGACGTACGAGGTTATCCGGGCTTAGTACCCATATTAATAATTATAAATTGTTCGTACAGTACCCGTATTAATAGACTCAGCCATTCGATTTGACTATTTGTACGGGTACTGGACGAAATAATTATATTTATTCGTACGGTAACCGTACGAATAGACTCAGCCTACTTTTTAATAATAAATAAAATAAAAATAAATTTTATTTTTCATTCATTAGTATTTTTCTCCCATGGTAACATATAGAAGTCCGACGTACATAGAGTAACTCAACTTATTTATTTAATAATTATATTTTTTACATTATACGTGCGTTTTTATTGAAAGATTTCTGAATAGTTCTTCATATTTTATAACATACGAGCTTCTGCCCGCAACTTCGTCCGCGTGAAACAGTTACTTTGGGCTATCGCTTACTTTTGTCACAAATGATATTTGCTAAGTTTTAAATGTTTACGCAGCGGAAGCTCTCAAAAGGAAAAAACCCCGATTTTGATTTTCTTCATTGGTGCTCCGCTCCCATTGGTCTTAGCGTAATGATATATAGCCTATAGCCTTCCTCAATAAATGGGCTATCTAACACTGCAAGAAATTTTCAAATCAGATCAGTAAATCCTGAGATTAGCGCGTTCAAACAAACAAACAAACTCTTCAGCTTTATATATTAATATGTCTGGGTGTATTCAATTGTACTTCAGGAGAGGATACTTATTATCTCGATTTTTTTTATTATCTTACGTGTAACATATCGAAGATTTTTGCGCTTGAACTACAATGATTATGTATTACACAGTATAATATATTATTAAATAAAAACACTAATATAATAACTAACAAACATTTACAAACACCATCCTAATTTACTTGTGCATTATATATAAATGGCCTAAACGCAGGTACTCTTGTTATTTATAAAGCTACATCAGCTAGGTCATAGGTTCTCAAACTTTCGACGGCCAGTGCCCCCCCCCCCCACTTTTTTTGCAAGAAATTATCCCCACCCATTAAATATTTTATAACTAATATCAAAATACTGCTTCACTTTATTATCGTTATAGTACTTATGCATCTGAATAAATGTTATATATTTGTCAAACCATAGTAATTGAATTGACGACGCTTTTTTAACACTGGCCTTAATTAAGTAACGATCGACATTTGATTGATAATTATATTATTAATCATTCATTTGTAACAATTGAAAGTAATAAAAAAATTAAAGCCGATTTTCCAACATTTTTTAATACAGTGTAAACTCCATGTAACGTCACTCGGTTTAACGACAAACTTTCTTAAGCGTCGAAGTCACTTGGCTGTGGTTGGTTTGGTTTGTTTTGTTTTCTATCACCGGATGGAACGCCGTCTCCTCCTTTTGGGAGTACGTTGTGCTTGTAAAGGAGGGGAGGGAGCGGGAAGTCCCCCGGTGGTGGAAATGGCCTTATGAGGCCCACACCTGCCAGGGCTGGGAAGAGACTAGGTCATATATATACCCATATAGCCATGGCATAAGGCCCAGGGCGAAACACCCAGGGGTTTTAGTGGGTATGCCTAATTGGGTAGTGGTAATCGCATGGTACCAGTTCTGACTGAGCGTGCTAGTGCCACCCCCGATCGGGCGAATCAAGGTTCTGCCCTTGTCGCGGTTTAGTCCTCAAACGGAATTCCCTTGGTTAAAAAAAAAGCTTGTCTTCCATACACTCTATATAGCATTATACCCACTCTCAATAACGACAACAATTAAGTAAAAAAATCAACTTTTAAGGCCAAAATCAGTAAGGCTGCGCAGCTGTGTACGTGCTTTTATCGCTTCATTATCGTAGCCCGTAATAAACTCGACTGTCGGCATCATGCATACCGAAATTTATAAGTATTTCCTTTATTATTAAATTGCCTCAATATCTTAAGATATGAATAAGTTAAGGAAAGAATTCTACAAAATTACTGGTGCATCAAAATACGTCAGACAATAATAACAGACTTTTCTCCATTTAACGACAACTCTCTAAAACGCCAGAAAATGCACAGTCCTTTCAGTGTCGGTATATAGAGTTTACACTGTATTTAAACAAAAAGACCCGTCTGTATTTATGTGACCCCCCAAAAGACGAGTTAAAAATAATTTTCACTTCCAATATACTTAAATTACATAGGTAATATTCTTTCTCATAATTAAATGCACTTTGATTTATGACAAACTTTTAAATTATTTTTTTGCTTTCATTCAAGTATTTGTTTGAATATATATTTTAAATTTAATTAATGACTTATTTTAATACAATATCGTTGATTTAATTTGTAGAACTCACGTATAGTGTGCGGCATGCAACTTGACCACGTTTTGGCGTGTACACGCTGTGCTTGTGTAGTGTCTGTGAATAACCGCGCGGTGTGACGTCACACTGCATGCGCATCGTGAAAAGTATGTCCGTCTCTCTCGCACGCGGTCACGCTTACGATTAAGAAGGGGACAGACAGACAGGGGACCATGCCCCGCGTCCCGCTTGACAACCAGTGACCTAAAAACGACTTTTGCGCATATTACGACTTTGGTCAAGTTGCGTGCCGGGAATTATAACTTAATGTTTAAAAATATAATAAGGCAACTCAAAAAATGGTTTACGTAAATACTTATAAGTATTACCCACTCTACCAAAGGTACCTATAGTTTCCACTACATAAACTAAAAAAAATAATATCTAATATAAAAGAAATTGGATATTGTTATGAAGCGCTTAATGATCGGTTGTTGAAGACCATTTTGAAAAATAAATGTTGCTTGAAATTATTTTTACGAGATTTTGAAAATAGTGTAGTTTTTACAATCAGTGACTTTAAAGCTATAGCGAAACATACAAATAATTTCCTAATGCAATTTTATAATAACTAATTAATACCGATATTCATATAACATAATAAATTTGTAAAGGGTTCGAGTTTGTACAACGATACGTTTCAACGGTTTTCAGCGCTGAATTTTATTTAATGTTACATTTACTTGTTCATTGACCCTCTAAATCTGTGTCTTCCGAACACGGCTACTCACAACAGGTCGAAACGTCGGAATAAAATCGAATAGAATACCGCGCTTAAAACCGTTAAACCATAGCTTTATTAGTAGAGAATATTAAAAAAAAAATCAAGGACATCAATTCAGAATAAGAGATTTTGAAAATGATTTTTTTAGAATTCTTGTCTGTCTGTCTGCTAGATTCCAAATGACGTCTTATCCATGGGATAGACGAATATAGCCAAAAACATGCTACTGTTGCTTTCTGGTGCCCTCATTGCTCTTTCTTATGACAACACGTACGAAGTTTTGCTGATACATACTAGTGAATTATAAAATTAGTATCTTTATTGCTTCGAGTTTAATTATTATCACAGAACACATATTATTCAGATCAGAAATGAGTATGTCAATTTTCACCAAAGCTTAAATTAAATTATTTGTCAGATATTACAGTTATTTTCAAAAGTTTTTGATATTAATAGCGAGACAATTCGATGAGTTGCTAGTAAGGCTGTTTTAACAGGAGAAGAATACGCTTTGCAAGAACGCAGTCGAATAACTAGCAGTAAAAGCTCACTCGGGCAGTTCAAACTCACTCGGGCAGTCTATACTAACTCAGGCAGTTCAAACTCACTCGGGCAGTCTATACTCACTCGGGCAGTTCAAACTCACTCGGGCAGTTCAAACTTACTCGGGCAGTTCAAACTCACTCGAGCAGTCTAAACTCACTCGGGCGTCCAAGCTCACTCGGGCAGTATATACTAACTCAGGCAGTCTATTCTCACTCGGGCAGTTCAAACTCACTCGGGCAGTCTATACTCACTCGGGCATCCAAGCTCACTCGGGCAGTATATACTAACTCAGGCAGTCTATACTCACTCGGGCAGTTCAAACTCACTCGGGCAGTCTATACTAACTCAGGCAGTTCAAACTCACTCGGGCAGTCTATACTCACTCGGGCAGTTCAAACTCACTCGGGCAGTTCAAACTCACTCGGGCAGTTCAAACTCACTCGAGCAGTCTAAACTCACTCGGGCGTCCAAGCTCACTCGGGCAGTATATACTAACTCAGGCAGTCTATACTCACTCGGGCAGTTCAAACTCACTCGGGCAGTCTATACTCACTCGGGCATCCAAGCTCACTCGGGCAGTATATACTAACTCAGGCAGTCTATACTCACTCGGGCAGTTCAAACTCACTCGGGCAGTCTATACTCACTCGGGCAGATCAAACTCACTCGGGCGTCCAAACTCACGCGGGCAGTTCATACTCACTCGGGCGTCCAAACTCACTCGGACAGTCTAAGAGATCACTTGGGGAGTCAAGCTCATTCGGACAATAGCGTTTGATCCGAGTAAACTCGGACAGTACTTAACTGTTGTGACTCGAACTCTGATAGTTACCCGAACACTGCTCGTATTGTAGCAACTGACAATCGCAGCGCAAATATTGAATCAAAAAAGAAATTAAATTTTTAATAGGTTAATGTTGCTTCATCAAAGACATATTTTGAAAAATCTTTTTTAAATGTAATTTTGTACGTTTATTATCTACGGGTCGCGTCGTAATTCTTGACTATTTCCGGTATGGCGTTGGGCTCGATGGGTACCTTCTGCATGAGCTCTGCCAAGCTCCCCACGTAACTCAACTTGCGGAAGAATTTCGAGCTGAAAATACATTAAAAAAAAAATTAAATCATAGCAAAATGTTAACCTTCTACAACGGCCAAATTTAATATTATTTTTCTATCCACAAGCTACCAGCTGCCATCATCATTGTCGCGCCAAAACCAACAGAATTATATCGTCTCTTTTCCTCTAATACAAATTCTATCTAGTTAGAGAGAGAAAGCATCAGTTCAACGTTCGTTTCAATTATTTGACCACAAATCCGTGGTGGTTCTGTCTTAAGGGGTAAATACAATTTTCGTCATTATCACCACAGAACCATTACGTTACAATATCGGTTGCAATTGTAAATTTTTACTACATTGAAACGCAAGAACTTATTAACTTATTACTAACTGACTAAATTTGAATGTTATTTTTTTGTTATTGTATGAGTTCAGCAGACACGCAGACGGCCCACCTGATGGAAAGCGGTTACCATCACCTATGGGTACCTTTACAACCAAAGGTGCTGCCGCTCTCTTGAACGGAGACCTGGTCACTAATGACAAAAAACTGCTCATGGGTGTTATAGAGGTAAACAAGACTAGGGGTGGTAGCCTTCCAGACGGGCAAATACCCTACCACCCTCTTATGTCAAGCCGCCCCAACGCAGGAAATTGTATTTTTTCTCTATTCCTGTACGGGTAAAGAAGTTAAAAATGATTTTTACCAACATAGTTTTTACCATACATTCCTAGTTATGTTATTATATATTGTAAATGTGATCTGTTTCTGAAGTTGTATATTTTGGTGTGCAATAAAGTTTTATCTATCTATCGTAGAATTATTTTCTCTGTGCAGTTTGGGTCATAAATCAAACTCGGCCTCAGCCCGGCTAAGGCGGTGAGCATGTTTCGTGGGCGCAACGCCATTATCGATAAAAACTCATTCTTATCAAAGAAAGATTATCATTCTTATAAAAATCATTTATCATCTTTTTCGCTGTTAATTTTAAACTTGAGATTAAAGTATTTATATTTATTTTTAATATAACTTGTTATATTCTAAACTTTTGTACTTTTTTTAATACCTAATTAATAATTTATTTTAAATCATTATTAATCTTATTTTAATAAATACTTTGTTTTATCTATTCATTTCTTTCATTTTTATCATTAACCTACAAAATGACAAAACTAAATACATTATCGACAACAATAATGCGCATCACTATGCCCACCCATAAGGCCCGTGTGTGAAAGATAGAGCGAAATACTCGCTTCACCGCTCCGATTATTTATGACCCAAACTGCACGGAGAAAATAATTCTACTTTACTATGGTATATAGTTTACAATAAGTTTCATACAACTCACCTTACAAATGGCTTCGTGATAATCACGAACGATTTCAGCCAAAACGTTGGATGCACCAGGTAGAGATGTTTCAGACTTTTACGCAACCTGAAAAGTAAGGTCACAATAGGGTCAATGACATCAGAAGGGAGTACCTGAAGACCCTTGGAGCAGACGGCGAAGAGGGGGTCGTGTAGCGGAACACTTGCAAGCCAATAGATGGCGCTGATGAAATAATTTACGTCGCAAAGGGTACTGGTACCTAGGTGCTGAGAAAGACCAATTAACACCTGCAGCCCTTTAGAAACACATTTTATGACCTCTTCGGCTTTTGGACTTTTTTTGTTCACATTGTGTTTAACATTTGTAATTATAAAAACAGTCCATTGTGTATCGTAATCTTTTATGGCAGTCATTAGCCAGGTGTGATTCTAGGAAATTCGGTCACGCCGCCGAGCAGAGATATTGCATCCATGCAGCATAAAGCAATGCCGGGATTGATGGGCGAGACAGTCGAGCGATAACCACAAGCGAAGCAAGACGTGTGTACATTCGGTAGTCCATTTAGTGACGGACTTTGCGCGTGTTATCGAATCATGCAGTTTGTACTTGTAGTGTCTAGTTATATTTGTTCCTGTGTTATGCGTGTTTGTATAGTTCTAATAAACTCTATAATAATTGCAACGGCATTTTAATTCGAGTCCTGCAACTCGTAACAATATACAAATTTCCAACATTATTAGATGGGTCTCGGCCTGCGGGGTAGGATAATAGCTTCGCTGGAAGATCTTCCTTACCCTCACCCCACCCTGAAGTCAGAATCCCCCCCCACTGAGGTGGTGGAACCGAAGTCGTTGGGGGACTCCTGGGCACTACACCTTAGGCATGCTGGAATCATCACTTGGACAGCAGCTTTTAATTTAGGCTCCCATTGAGGTAGATAGCCAGACGGACAAAAGGTTGATTTTTTCTGAATTACCCCCCTTTTATTTTTTCCAAAATGCCTTCGTAGCTTTGCTGTAAAACAAAAAAAGAAGAAAGTGGTCACCTCCTGTCGATGAGTTTGTAGCACTCGTGCAGCCAGTGGAAGGAGGGGAGGCGCCTCCTGCCAGCGCTGCCGTGCAGGTATACCAGGATGTACTCCTCAGTCACCAGTCTCTCCAGGGTCCAGATCACATACCTGTCATACAACAGAGCTAGTATATTCCCGCGACTTCGCTCATGCTCGACTTGAAATTCCCGCGGGATTTCCGGGATAAAAAGTATCACACTATTTATTACATAAAATTTTCTATCGATCACTCATTCATTTTAACCGACTTCCAAAAGGAGGTGCTTTCCAATTCGTATGTATCTTGTTTTTTATGTATGCTACGCGATTTATCCGTCACATGAGGACGTAAATCTTTAGAATCGTTGTAATTTGAAAATCGATGAAACGAAAAAGCGACACTAAAAGAAGGTAAACATATATAAGAATAAGCCTGCGAGAGAATGAGGTAGAATAAATTATACTTAATAATTTAAACACTATGTTCATATAGATAGAGTTGAAAATGTTTTGAAGCTTTTCGTTGATACTTCAAATTTCGTGATTTGTGGTCTACTTATAATAGTCTGTTAAAATTTAAGAAACTGCTCAGCAATTGATTAACGAAAATCTCACCTATAAACTCCTCTTTAGTCAAATATTTTGTGGACAACCTATGTTTTAATCATCCAAATTTCATTTATCTCTGTTTCTCATTGGTACACAACAAGTAATACATATTTATAAGTGGAAAAAAGAAATATTCATTGATTAGGGACCGATTCTGATCCTCTTACTTAAGAGATGACTAATCTTTTCTTAACAAGATTATTATAAGTAAGGCCATTGAAGTTTAAATATCTTAAAACAATACGAAGACGTGAGTGGATGAAGGTGATATGTCGCATATTCGGTTTTTTGCTTTTTTGCGTAGATGAAGGTTATAAGTCGATACCAGATGACTACAGACCTTAGACCATAGATATAAGGCATATTTAAAAAATAAAAAGTTGATAAAGGTGTTAAGTTCAGTTCAGTTTCAAATAAAAGTAAAACTTTTATCTCGATTTACTCAGAATTTTGAATTATGCGACTTATCACCTTCATCCACTCATGTCTTCATATAATATGTGCAATGTGACGTCAAGGAATTTAGAATCCCTCCCACCCCTTGTCATATTTTGTTTCTTTGTTTCACACGTGAACTGCACACACATTTAATACTTGAATATAAAGATTACCAAATAGTTTCAAAAACTTAGTTATCACTTTTGACTATTAATTAAATTGGTACAAAAATAATACTAACAGGAACAAATTATCCATTACGTATGTATAGTCAGGCCTCGCGTTGTCCGGCAGGTGGCAGGCGCTGAACACGATGAGTGCAACCCCGCGACTGTCGTAACCGCCGTGGGACAACACCCGCTTGTATGGCTCTATGACCTGTCACAAATATCCTTACCTTAATTATAATTGTTAATCTATAGGCCACATTGACAGGTAAAGGAACTAAATTCATACAGCCGTATGAACTACCGGTAAAGTTATTCACAACTATTCTCTTTGGTGTCCTAACTTTAACCTCAATTGAATGGTTTTTAGGAACATAAGTTCGTTAACTAAGTTTTGTTGAATATATCGGTTTTTAGCGCACACCTTCAAAGCGCAGGCATGTGGTAAACCAAGTTCTCAGTCACAAATACCTATTGAGAGAAAACCAAAAATTAAAGGGCTATCTCCTTGACATAACGTTACACTTCAGTCGAACAGTTGTATATGTTGAGTCCTCACAATTTTTCTAATGTGGGTAGTTTTATAAGTGCCGCTGGCTCTCGGTTTCGCCGCCATTGCGTGGTGGCGAAACAGTCTCCAACGCATACGAGGTCTGTCCGGACGTTCCGTTTTCTCCGTGCACGTGAACGTCTCACATCCCATTCTTGGAGCTTTCTATTGAACTTTATACAAGCCGTGCTTGCTATTTTGTGTGAGTGTGCCAATCTTAGAACCCGAAGTGCCATTCGAGGACCTGTTCGTGCCGTGCACTATCAGGAGCTGTCTAGCTGCCCCATTGGAGGTGGATTCCGAGGTTAGTGGTACTTATTAACCCATTGGTTTTGTGCAGGATTTGGCATACCTCTCACTATCGCATATATAAACCTATACAGTCCACATTACTACTAGAACCAGCGAGGCTGTGTATGAATCCAAAGGTTATTTATTTCCGGTAATAACACATTTTGTATAACTTTAATACAACACACAATTATACAACACATAATCATTATAAATTAAAAACCAAATTAAAAAGTATCTAGCTAGAAAAGGGATACAACACTATTGAAGAATACTTAAATGACAAAACTTCATTTACATAGCAGCTCGCTCCAACCTCTTATACTATATTTTGGATAAATTATTGTGGCGAATGATGGTAGAACCATCTAGTTAGTTTTAGAACTTTTAGAAACAGCCAGAACAATCTAGAAGTAAAAGACAAGGACGGATATATTCAGAAAGAGATAGACGATAAACGAAAGAAAGAGATAGATAGATGTTAGAAAGAGATAGATGCATAAACGAAAGTTCCCGAACAGAAGATTGGGGAGGGAAAAGACAGAGATAGATAGATGGGTTCTAGAAAATTCTTCCGGGTATATAAAAAGCGTAAGGCGCGCCTACCGGGCAGTTTAAAGTTGAGTTCAGTCCAAAACGGTGAAACGACAAGTGCGATACTAAAGAGTTATTAGGGAAGGTTAATAGAGGACAGAGACGAATTAAGTGGTGAATTTAGTGACCAGTTTGGTGGATAGATACTTGAAGGTGTATGGCGTAGTTCGAGAAAGGAGCCAGAAGCGAACTACACGCGATAATAGCGGAGGTGGTCTACGCAATATCGGCGACGGTATTGAGGACGTGACAACTTATCGTCGGGACTGTGCATCGTTGGTCGTGTGTTTAAGGACAGCAACCCTACAGGGTGGTACTGCGCGCGGCTTTGTAAGTCAATAAAAGCTCTTTGTTAAAAACTGGTGTTTTCTTCCAATCCATAAGTGTGTACCCCCGCTCGCACGTAACATTATGTTGTCAAGCTTGTAAAAAAATTATGGAGATATGATGCAACAAAACAAATGAAAAAAAGTAGTACATCATGTCTTTATTATAACTATAGTAATATTTTTCTTTACTTTTATTGTGTCTTTGTTTTATTGAATATGCACTGTTTTCATTACGACTCCATTAATTCTTCAAAAGTCATTCTGTAACATACTTCTGTATGACACTTTAGATATAAATGAAACAAGAACTATATAAAAAAAACAATTTTTAGCTAGACGTGTTGTTGGGGAGTTTGTTGCCGCTTTTTCTCCTTGACAGCAATAACACGTTGCGAAGCGGAGTACATAGACTAGGAAGTAAGATTAAATTTTAACCTATATGTATGACCTTCAAAAAGTGTTCTACTTATTTTGAATACAAACTTTTGAATTTAGATTTTTATTTTTAATTTATACAACACACAAACAATTATATATAACTTTTTTTAAAATAAATCATCACTCTTCGTTAATTTTTCATACCAGGGGCCTTATGTGAAAATCCTTACCTTCATGTCGCAATTGGATATGGCGCCGTTGGGCCTGGGCACCGCGACCCAGGAGCGCTCGTTGCTCAACTCCTCGGCTGCAGAGTACTCCGGGATGGGGTCGCTGCAATCGCTCATGGTGTTCGTGGACTTCGACCTGATAGTGTTCCCCATTGTACAATGAATTTTATTTTAAAAAAATAAACCGACTTCAAAAGTAACTAAAAACCCAAAAAAAGATGCCAGGTAGGAAAAAATTCACCCGCCTAGATGGTTACCACCCCTGGTCTATAGTATGTCGCCATAACAACCGAGATTTGTGTTCCGGCATTAGTGACCAGGTTCAAGTCTCCCTTAAGAGAGCAGCAGCGCATTTGTAGCAGCTTTGCTGCTGCAAATGTCCGTAGTCGATAGTAACCGCTTTCCATCAAGTGGGCCGTCTGCCTATCTGCTGCACTCCTGCAAAAAGAAATCCTGAAATCGGTGCCAAGTAAAACATAAAATTACAAAGAGAAAGAAAAACTTTGGAGAAAAAACTGTTAGCTATCAAGGTGACGTGGTCTTTCAGATACTTGAGGAAATCTCCAGATTTTGAAACCAACATTATTATAATATCTATATATTAAGACGTCAAACAAAAACACAGCAACAACTTTGTACCCCTTTTTACGAAAATTGCGCAGACGGAGGAGTATGAAATTTCGCACACTTTTTTAGAGGAATGCAAATTGCTATTTATTTTTAATTATGCATAAAAAATACATTAAATCAATTAATAAACATTACACACACTACCATGTGTTTGGTACACACATGCATATATACTCTTTTGTTTATTGTTAAAGTCAAATTAACAGTGTGGCCTTGGCGAAATCTGTGATTATAGAAGTACAGTCTTTGACAACAGAACCTTGATAATGTCCAAAATTTATAATTTAAATAAATGACTATGGTTGAATTTCGACCACGGGCGACCATTAGTATTATTTAGTTATACGAGATTAAAGGAGGATACTTTATTTATTAGCTATGCTACATTTTTGGCTTATCCCTGAATCACCTTTTGGTGTCTTCATCGTCGCTTGGGACCTTCTCGTTCTTTAACTCTTCAATCTGGTCGGGGTCCAGGAGATCATCAGCCACCGGCAGATCTTCCTCCGACTCCATGGAACACGCGCTGATGCTGTCCAGACTACAACGGTCCTCCTCGGTGGGCTACAAAGAACGATGCCTCACTCGCGTAAATGTGCATTGTCAAACAATCCGAATCATTTTCTATCATACACTATAGCAAACACATCCTTACAACCTAAAGGGGACCATTCACTGTACTGCATGGCAGGATTATGAATGTGATTGCAGCCTGCCTTACTTCCGGTGACATCGAGCAGGATGCCTCTTGAGTCCTGCAATCTCAGCTCACCGTTGCCTGCCATGCAAATGCAGGATAATGAATAGGCCCCCTAATAAACACTTCGTTATACCAGGTTAACAAGCATGTTATGTTGCCTTAGGCGTGTTTGTTTGTTGAGGGGATTCTTAAATGTTTCTGAAGATGATTAATGTAAAACATTTTCTACAGTAACAGCTAACTTTCGCTGTGGTTTAAGTTGACTAAGACATTTAAAAATCATTTAATAGCGTAATTCGTTGCAAAAGTCCTATTTGCAATGTATTTTTTTTTTTTTATTGCAGGAGATCAGCAGACAGGCAGACGGCCCACTTGATGGACAGCGGTTACCATCGCCTATGGACATTGGCAACACCAAAGGTGCTACGAATGCACTGCTGCTCTCTTTAGGGAGCCTGGAACCTGGTCACTAATGCCGGAACACAACACAAGGTTGTTATGGCGACATACTCTAGACCAGAGGTGGTAGCCATCCAGTCGGGCAAATGCCCTACCACCTGGCTGTGGGTTGTTTTGTCACCTCTTACGACAGGCCGCCGGGCCGCAGGAAATTGTATTCTTTCTCCGTTCCTGCACGGATGAAAATAATCTAAGGTAAAACAATGTTGTCTGTCAACATGTAACGTCATTGACAGTTAAAAACGATATCGTATCACAAATAACGCGTTATCCTATTCACATCTGCGTGAAACGGCTTATAACTCTAACAGTACCGCAGGTGTGGCCCCAACATTACACGTGAACAGCGAATATCCCACAGAGCGCATGCTTAACATTTCCACAAAAACATAGTTACTTGTGCAATTCTAATAATCGATCGGTCGCAATACTATTGTGTGGATGTGAACACATTACATGCGCCGGCGCATGTTTGTAAGCAATACAGATCAAAGTCTACATTTGTGTTTGATTCAAGGAAAAAGTGTTATGGATTCGTATTTACAAACTATACAACGTTATTCTTACTTCTTAGCATATGCAATTTATGAAATCCATATCTATACTAATATGATAAAGAGGAAAAATTTGTATGTTTGTAACGAATAAACTCAAAAATTACTGAACCGATTTCAAAAATTATTTTACTATTAAAATGCTATATTATTCCTGTGTAACATAGGCTATATTTAATAAAAAAAAATCGGGTTCTATTACTTTTTATAAAGGCACCACACAGGATTATGTACAATACGTTAAAAAATGTGGGGGAATAATTCGGACCAGGAGATTCGGAAAATGCAATTCTTAGAATATTTGTCTATATGTCTGTCTGTTAGAGCATCACATAAAATTACTTAACGGATTTAAAAGAAACTCGACTCAGAGATAGCTTATATCCCGGGGCGTAACTTAGGATACTTTTTATCCCGATAAATGACGTCGTTTCCTTGGGATAGACGAATTAGCAAAATAGATGTCGTTGAAATCGCATTTTTCTATTGACTAACTGATACATAGGTTGTCGTAAACAACATGTGCTATAACCCACGGGTAGTACGCTGGTTCGGTAATTGTGGACTGTATGAGAGAGATATGACCTAGATCCTTCTAGAAAAGTAGAAGCTCCACCAGCCAACCTTAAGTCTACCATCTCCTGGCTCGGTTCAGGTTGTACGCAGGACCAACACACGGCACTGAATTCCACCTTAAGAGCTAACACTTCGTCCTTCGTACAAAGTTTTAAGGACAGTAATGTTCTTGGCACGGCCAACAAATTGATTGATTTTCGAAAAGGTATAAAAGGTATATAAGGCGCACGGCGATGTATAGTGATCGTCAAAACGTTGACTAAAGTGTCCAAAATGGCTGCCCTTACCCTGCTCTGCATTGGCAGTCGTCTAACACAGAAAGAGGGTAGACAGCAAAATTAATGGATCGATGTTCTACCTACACAACATGAGAGATAGCTTTTAGTATGTAAGTTCTTTTATTGTATTGGTGTACAATAGAGTCATTGATTGATAGCTTTGTATAATCTTACCAGTTGTATCTTACGCCTCTGGATATTCGGGCTTTTGGGCTGAGTGGGTCTTAGCGCCACTCGGCCTGTATATGGGTCCAGTAAGGCCTGGTACGCGGACTTGTCCTCCTGGGTTGAAGACGAGACCACGTCTGGTGACTCCAGGTCCTGAGATATTAAATATTAATCGATTACATCTAGAATTGAAATGTAACTAGTACGATGAAAGAAAGAAGTCGTTGTAGCGTGGCGAAAATGTCACCGATGACGTCATCATTTCCGATCACACAGCGCTCACAACGACCCATGTCAAGAAGTGGGTCAAAGTGGGCGTTGACCATAGAGCACTGTCTTTATCGATTGACATTGAAAAAGGCGCGACTTTCAAATCAACCAATGACATTAGTGTGTTTCGTTATTTATTTATTTATTTAGGTTATGTCCTGGCTACTAGGCATTTAAGCCAGGTCTTAGTTTACAATATAGTTTCTTCATTTTCTTAATCCTATGTGTAGCACAGCTGAACTCTAGGTTATCAGTTGGTTATTCAACGGAGTTCTTGTGACAACACAAAAGGCCATTTTTGACTATACAGTTCACATTTCTCACAAAGACATGATTACTACTCAAAAACTATCAATATCCTAAAACTATTGTTCATTTTAGAGAAATTATACTCATTCTTAGAAAATAAAACTGCACAGCACAACATCTCCTTTCAGTTCCCGCCAAAAACTGTTCACACGGCACTCAAAACGAACCATTTCAAGAGGTGGGTCAAAATGGGCGTTGACCATAGAGCATTAATTGTCTTTATCGATTGACATTGAAAAAGGCGCAACTTTCAAATCTACCAATGACATTTGTGTATTTCGTCGTCTATGACATCAACGCTCCATAATCCGTTCCACTAGAGTTTATGATTGCAACGTCCGCGAGCAAGTGGAACGGGATTCGCGAACGCGATCGTTGAGAGCCTCATGTGGAACGTAGCTAATAGTAGTGCCGTTCTGCGAGTCATTTAATGCATCGACTATAAACTATCGACATCATATCTAAATTCAATCCTTATTCATCGTTTTGAAATTCGTGGCAACGTAATGGCTAGCCCATGAGATTGAAACTCGAAGGGCGCCGGTTCGCATCCTGGCCGGGACGTTTTCTGATTTAATATGCATGTTAATTTCTAAGTCTTCGCAACTATTAATACTTAATAAATTACCGCGCTTAAAACCGTTTAAACGTAGGTTTATTATTACCTAACTGCGCCCGCGGTTACACCCGTGTGGTGATGGAAAATCGTTATATTTTGAATATTTCACACTATCTTATTCTTAATATATATAAATCTCGTGTCACGATGTTTGTCCGCGATGGACTCCTAAACTACTCAACCGATTTTAATCAAATTTGCACACCGTGTGCAGTTTGATCCAACTTGAAAGATAGGATAGTTTTTATACCGTTGGAACCGGTAGGTGGCGTTGAGATCGGGTTCTAGAATCCTCTTAACAACGGGGAGCGATTTTGTTGTTGTGTGTCTGAGTGGGTCCCCGGATGGTTTAAATCCACAATTGGAACCGGTAGGTGGCGCTGGGATCGGGTCATAGATTTTTATTTTTTCAGAGCAGGACAACGTCTGCCGGGGCCGCTAGTATCTTTATAAATTATAGCCTATGTGTTATTCTGATGTGTAAGCTATATTATTGTAAAGTTTCATCAAAATCCATTCAGTAGTTTTCGCGTGAAAGAGTAACAAACATACATCCATTCTTACAAACTTTCGCGTTTAAATTCGATTATTTAATATAGAGTTGTTGTAAGATCGGCATCCTCTAGCCGGCGTCACTTTGAGAATCCGAGACTCAGTCTTTCTCAATTAATGGTCTAAGGCTTAAAACATAAATATATGTAATTTACTGCCATCTAGCGGGCATATTATGCAGTAAATACTTACATTATGCATTCCTATACTGCTTGACATTTCTATCGGTAATTCGAAGTTAGGTATAGAACGGAGGTGAGACGGCGACTCGCACCATTCGGGCACCTGGCAGTTACAAAAGAGGGCGATTGATTAATTCTTCATCATCATCCTAGCGTTTAATCCCGGTTGTGTTCGGAGTGTATGCCTTGAAGCCCAGGGTCCGCTTTCATAACTTCTCCACTTCACAAGGTATTCGGCATCCCTAATTGTGAAGTCTATGGTACGCATGGAATGAATGGTTAATGAAAGTTCATGAAGCGAAAGTTATTTGTCAGGATCGTCGTAAGTGGAGATCTATGGTCTCTACCTACCCCCATGGGAAAAAGACGTGATAATATGTATGTATGTATGTACGTATGTATGGTACGCATGTTATCTTTCATAACGTCAAGCCAGTATTTCTTGGGCCTACCTCTTTTACCTAGACCTGGCGGAGGCGGCATGGCTAAACATTTGTTCTCATTAGCCATTTAAAACGCGCTAAAGGCAGCGCACCATATTTCCCTAGAACAGGGATTCCCAAACTATTTTAAGCAAGAGACCCCTTTTCCAAAATGAACTTATAGCTTCTGAGCTATAAGTTCATTTAGAAACTAGATTTTTTTTCATTTTAAAATTAACATTTTTAATAGACATAAAATTCAGTAAGCGTCAAGTGTAATTAAGTAGGTAATTATTTTTGAAAAAAGGACATTGGCACACGTAGCACAATTTATATAGTACCTCAAAGTTTCAAATAAGAACTTGTGTTAATGAATAGGGGTGCATATTTAGACCTCGTCCATCCCCAAAATCAGTTTTCATTTATGTCGACCCCTGGGAAACCGATTTCGACCCCAGGGTGTCCACTGTCCACGTAGACCACTTTGGGAATCCCTGACCTAGAGGGTTTTGACTACGTGAAGAAAACCTAAGATTCCCCCTCGCTCCTGTGACCAAGCTTAGTATTTTGTTATATGTAGGCTGCCGTGAATGCGGGAGTTCCCAACGCTGCCCTTGCGCGTGACTCCACACAAGCATCTCAGTATATTATAGGAGAGATAGAATTTCAATTACTATAGTAGAATTATTTTCTCCGTGCAGTTTAGGTCATAAATAATCGGAGCGGTGAAGTGAGTATTTCGCTCTCTCCTCCACTCACGAGCCTTATGGGCAGGCATAGTGATACGCATTATTATGGTCGATAAGCGTTATAGATAGTGTATTTAGTTTTGTCATTTTGTGGGTTAGTGATATAATAAATAAAAGAAAAAAATTGATAAAACAACGTATTTATTAAAATAAGAATAATAATGATTGAAAATAAATTATTAATTAGGTATCTATGTATTAAAAAACTATAAGTTTAAAAGTTTAGAATGTAACAAGTTATATCAAAAATAAATATAAATACTTATATCTAAGTTTATAATTAACAGCAAAAAAGATAATAATGATTTTTATAAGAATGATAATTTTTTTTGATAAGAATGAGTTTTTATCGATAATGGCGTTGCGCCCGCGTAACATGCTCACCGCCCTAGCCGGGCTGAGGCCGAGTTTGATTTATGACCCAAACTGTACGGACAAAATAATTCTACTATAGATTATTTGCCTCACAGCAAACATCAAATAGGGCAAGCTTAATAAAACCGTTTAAAAATTAGTCATAAATGTACATATTATTTTGACCTAGACGCCGACGACCAATTCACCGGGTTGCCTGGAAGAGATCGCTATAAGCGATGAGGCCGCCCATTGTTCTAATGGAAATGTATTTAAGTACATTAAATGTCTAGGTTTAAGTTATAATGAACAATAAAGAGTTTTCATTCATTCATTTCATTCAATTCACACCTGTGTACCGGTAGAAACACATTTTATTACCTTACGGCATTTGGACTTCTTTTGTTTACTTTGTGTTTAAAATTTGTGATTAGAAAAAACCCATTGTGTACTGTAATCTTTTATGGCAGTCATTAACCAAGTGTGTCGGATTTGAAGTACAAACTGACTCTAGCAAATTCGGTCCACGCGGCCGGGCAGACGTATTGCACCTGTGCAGTATAAATCAATGCCTCGATTGAGGGTCGAGGCAGTTGAGCGATCACCACGAGCGAAGCAAGACTAGTGTACTACATTCGGCAATCTATTTAGTGACGGAATTTGCGCGTGTTATTGAACTAAGATCTCCTGCATTACGTTTGGACTTGTTGCGTTCGGTTATATTCGTACTTGTGTTACACGTGTTTATATAGTTCAAATAAACTCTATAGTAATTCTAACGGTATTTTAATTCGAGTCCTATAACTCGTAACAAGATTTAGGTATATCTATATAAAAGATAAAGTTGCGTCTTTGATCAAAACTTACCCCAGAATAATCTTCATCATCATCTTTTGGTATATTAATGGCTTTGGTTACCGGAGTACTCTGGTTCGACTTATGCTTCAATATGGCACTATACTCATTATTTTGAGGAGTATCATTCAACATTGGCACAATTCTCCTTCTCTCTACCTTCTCCACCACTCTTGCCACGTCAGGAGTTATCAATAAGCTATCATTCAACAACTGACTGTCAGCCGTCACAAAATTCTCCGAGAAGTAAAGATTGTTCTTCGAAGTATTCCGCATTGGGGTATAGAACCTCTCTTTCTCCTCTTCTATACTTGAGAAGCTGAGATCCTTATCGTCTTCTATCTTGTGCAACTTCTTCGGGATCAGATCTGGGTAGTTCCCATCGGGGCTGTTCAATCCCTTCAACGGGTGTTCAGTGGTTAATGTCAAAGTGGAACTGAATTTTGGCGGGCTGACGCCTAAATGTGTGGGGCGGGTGGATTCGATTTTCAAATTTGACATCATAGAGACTAGACTGTCGTTTTTTTTGGGATTCTGCAGGCGGAGGACTTCACACTCCTCGTACTCCGACGACGTGTCCTGGAAAATAGGGATATGTCGGTGAACAGATCCTATATACTTAATTAACTATACCATCTGTACAATGGAGAATGTTTCGAGGAACTGTAAGAGCTTTTTTTTAAGGCAGGAGGAAAAACATTTCGTACATTAGCGGGTCCTTCACTGGGATTAGACCAAAGCAATGAGAGTTATTCACTGAAGATGGCGCAAATAACAGAGTCAATTGCCGGCTTGTATGGAGACTCAACAAGGTACCCCTATCAAAGACGTAACCCATGGGCCTACGAGGTAATACTCCTCTAAAACCCCCTTCCTCCCATAGCGTGAGACCTTAGAACGTAGTTACGCCCACACTCATCCTGCGCATCAGTGTTTGAGACTGCCCCGGGAGAGGCAAACTCACTTCGCCAAGGGTTGGTTCCTCCGCTCCCCAGATGCTGGAGGACCCTGTAACTGTTTGATCTTGTGCTAACCCGATATTTTACTACTGCACCGCTTTCCATCGGCGAGATGTTCATCCTAATTTCCTTGAGCTACCATGCTCAACTACGCAACGGTTCTCTAGAACGTTGATTCTGTGTACAATAACGACTTGGAGGGAACTTCCCGCCGGGGTATTCTTTCTGCGCTACGACATGGGGTCATTTAAGGGCGTTATCAAATTACAGCAATGCGTTGGCAGCACCTGTGGTGTTGTAAACATCCATAGACGACGCTGACCAATTTCCATACAGCGGGCTGTCTGAGTGTTTGCTACTTCTTGGCAATAACAAAAAAATAATTCCTGAGTGACATAGGTTACCCTATGTCACTCAGGAATAATATTGGGTTGTGATTAATATATTTTTTTATGATGCCCAGCGACGTGGGCACGGGTCAGCTAGTGCTTAGTAATATAGTTAATATTATATAGTCTATATTAATATATAAACTATATATTAATATATAAACTATATATTAATATATAAACTATATATTAATATAGTTTATTGTTAACGCGTAATTTTTAACGCTATAATTGAATTATATTTGGGCATAGTCACACTAAACAAACAAGGTAAACTGATGGTTTTTTCCCTGTCACCGGATGAACCAATTTTTTTCCGTCTCTGTCCCTGAATAAAATTTTTGTTCTATGTATTATACTTATATTCCTATTTCATTTTAGGGTTTATGCAAACTTTCTGAGGAGTGGAGAAGTTTTTAATATTTAAGGAGTAAACTCTAGTCGTGCGTCAGACAAAATTATTTTGAACAGAAACTTTTTTTAGCCACAATTCTTTCGATGGGAACAAAAAAGCGTTATTAAAATCAAGGCGTCACGTGAATTTAATCATTTATACACTATACCCATAGAAATAGAGTTGAAAGTATTTTGAAGTTTGAAGTTCATTAAAAAATTGAAACTAGAGCATTTGTTTCCTATTTTAGTTATTATAAGCTTCTCGTGTCATTTGTTCAAAAGTGAAAAGATGGAATCTGAATTCTCTCTTTGGCTACTTTTCTGGTGTTTCACTTCTGCCTTCTGTGAATTACACACATACACTTTTTTTTTACTCTTTAAAAACTCATACAATGGGTCTTAATTCTACTAAAATATCATTTCTTCCTACTTGCATTAAAAAAATATTTTCTTATCAAATATTGTTACGACCTGAACGCCGACAAAAGACAAATTCACATCTGCATACCTGTAGACATTTTATTTCTTTTCAGAATTTGGACTTCTTTCGTTTACTTTGTGTTTAAAATTTGTAGTAAGAAAAACAGCCCATTGTGTATTGTAATCTTTTATGATAGTCATTAGCCAGGAGTGATAATAGGAAATTGGATCCACGCGGCCGAGCAGACATATAGTATTTGTGCAGTAAAAAGCAATGTCCCAATAGAGAGATCGGCAGTCTAGGGATAACCAGCAAGAGCAGAAGCAAGACTTGTGTACATTCGGTAATCTATTTAGCGACGGACTTTGCGCGTGTTATTGAATTGTGCATTACGTTTGGACCGGTTGTGTTCAGTTATATTTGTACCTGTGTTATACGTGTTTTTATAGTTCTAATAAATTCTATAACACGTTGGAATTGTTATAGAATTTATTAGAACTATACGAACACGTATAACACAGGCATTTTAATTCGAGTCTCGCAACTCGTAACAATATCTACTTTGATGTATTTTTTAATTTATCTTATTAACTATAGTCAGAACTACTATTGATAAAGTCAATCAAACACTAGTAATTACGTCTATAATTTATTGTTGTTAAAAATTTAATTAGTAATAGTTAATGTGATTACAAATAGATGTGTGCGGTCCTTCTATAGTAGTATTTTCTCCGTGCAGTTTGGGTCATAAATCAAACTTGGCCTCAGTCCGGCTAGGGCGGTGAGCATGTTGCGCGGGGGCAACGCTATTAACGATAAAAACTTATTCTTATCAAAGAAAGATTATCGTTCTTATAAAAATCATTTATTATCTTTTTCGCTGTTAATTTTAAACTTAGATATAAGTATTTATATTTATTTTTAATATAACTTGTTACATTCCAAACTTTTGTACTTATAGTTTTTTAATACATAGATACCTAATTAATAATTTATTTTAAATCATTATTATTCTTATTTCAATAAATACGTTGTTTCATCTATTTTTTTCTTTCATTTATATCACTAACCCACAAAATGACAAAACTAAATACACTATCGATAACGCTTATCGACAACAATAATGCGTGTCACTATGCCTGCCCATAAAGCCTTGAGTGGAAGAGAGAGCGAAATACTCGCTTCATTACTCCGATTATTTATGACCCAAACTGCATGGAGAAAATAATTCTACTATGGTCGCCTAGTTTCATTGTCACTTTGTTTACTAAAATACTAATCTAACCGTCATTTCCAGTTTAACTACCTTCATTAGTGATTTTTTATCGATCTTATAGTATAAAACCTAGCGGGAGTGGCGCACACGCGTCAGTGTAATTCTGTGACAGTAAGTGTGAGAATGACAAGTTCTGTGCAAGTATTCCGTCTAAATCAGACGAATAGTAGAATAAAATGGTTTATGGGTTGAAATACTGCTCATTTCTAGACCTTTCTGGACCCTTAATACCTGGGAAAGTATAGACTCGGAGCCCGTGTCCATTCTCTCGTCGGACGATGGAGACGTAAGTTCCTCCTCATTCGGTCTGAAGTTCGTGAAGTCACTGCAAAAGGAAAGATTCTTTAATCTTTTTTTTACAAGCTTTTATTTAAGTTATATGGATGTACCTATGCATTATGTATGTAAGTATGCATGTAAGCTAGTCTTGCAAGTTTTTGACCAACATCCAGGTTTCCGATCGAGCTGAAATTTTCCATACATCGCGTGACAATGCAATGATATGATACCACGGAGCTGAGCTGTTGATGGAGTTAGAAGGTGGCCATAGGAACTCCTGTACTAAATAAGATAGACCCGTCGTGTTTGGGCTCGTTTTAGTTGTCTTGGCTAGCACTCTGCTGCTACATGGTATCCAGGATCTCAAAAGCTTGTATTATTTTTTTAAATATTTTTTTATATCTGGAGTAGTGTGATCCACGCTCTCATAGAATATCAGCGTGAAACGGATAGCTTTGTGGTAATCGAGTCTCGTACGATATGAAAATTCCTATGCGCGCCCCCCCCCCCCCCCTCATCCTATCCCATCGCCCTGGTGCATTCCAATGGGATATGCCCATAATTTCTAAAAGCACTACCTGCAACATAGTGATGTTTGATATTTTTACGTATATTTATGTATTTGTATATATTTATGTATGTAATATTAATAGATGTGTTTATATATACTATCTATTAAGTGGACCTAGTTATGCAAAATGGAACCAACCCACATACTGACAGTTTTGAGAAAAAGCAGTTGTTATTAAAATTTTGCAAAAAAATATATTTTGAATATTGTAAACTGATGGCCTCATAAACTGCATTAAAAGTTCAGGATTACTTTGAAATGATTTTTTTTAAATAAGTATGCAAACTTTAGATTAAATTATATAAATATGGAGAGACTGGCTCTTAATCTCAAAAAAAAGGAAAAATTAAAAATAGAACTGCAGTAAAACAAATTTACTCGTAGTATCAGATTTGCGTGTTATTTATAGCAGTTTTAAATTGATTCTCAATGATTTTTTATTCTTTTGTCAATTGAATTATTGTTACCAGCCGAATTGTTGGGTTAGTTTTTTAACTCATCGAAAGTTTTTGAACCATAATATGGATACTTCGTCCGAACAAGCGGCTCAAATTGTAGCATTGGTGCGGGAGGGCTTGGATCAACGAACGTTTGGTAGAAATTTAAATTTAAACCAGTCTACGGTTCCTAGAATATACAGAAGGTTTGTGGAGACAGGTTCTTACAGAAGGAGACGTGGTACAGGCAGGACTCGAGCAACCACCGGTCGTGATGACCGATTTATTGTTACAACTTCCCTGCGAAATCGTTTCCTTACGTCTGTTAACATCAAAACAAAGCTTAATGAAGTACGTGGAGTAAACGTGAGTGCACGAACAATAAGAAGAAGGTTAAAGGAAGCGGATATTACCCCTTTTAGACCAGCAAATTGTCCAAAGCTGTCTGTAGCTCACAGACAAGCTCGCTTAAGATTTGCGCGTGATCACCTGAATTGGACAGAAGAGCAATGGACCTCCGTATTGTTCACGGACGAGTGTAGGACATATTTATATGGTGCAGATGGTCGCAGAAGAGTCTATCGTCAACGTGGAGAGCGATATGCGCAAAGTTGCATTGAGGAGCGTGTTCCTTTTGGAGGCGGTTCGTGTATGGTCTGGGGTGGCATATCGATGAACGGGCGAACAGAACTTGTGTTCATAGACATGGTCCGTCAAAACGGTAATAGAGGGGGTTTGACTGCACATCGCTACATAACAGAGATCTTAGAAGATCACGTGGTGCCTTACATGGGATTTATAGGCGAAAATTTTACTTTAATGCAGGATAATGCCCGGCCGCACGCTGCTGCACAAGTTCGACAATATTGCGAAGAGGTTGGGATACGTACAATGAATTGGCCAGCACGCAGCCCGGATCTTAATCCCATTGAGCATGTTTGGGACAATTTAAAAAGAGCTGTATATGCGAGAAACCCTTTGCCCACGACAGTGGCAGCACTAAGAACAGCACTTTCAGAAGAATGGGACAATATTCCGCAAGATCTTTTAATAACCCTAATAAAAGCTATGCGGAACCGATCAGAATCCGTAATAAGGGGGCACGTGGAGGTAATACACCTTATTAAACATAAATAAACCCTTGCATAAACTTTGTGTCTATTGTTAAAACCAATTTTGTAATTAAACCAATTTTCCTTAAATTTCTGTTTTTTCTTTAAAAAAAGTCTTAAGGTCCTTTCCAGTACACAAACTTAAACTTAAGGATATGACCCTACGCTGTTTTAAAGTTCACGAACCAATCTAGAGGTTTCAATTTAAATCTGTATAGAAAGTTTGCATACTTGGTTAAAATATTTATTTCAAAGTCGTCTATTACTTTGATGCAGTTTATGAGTCCGTCAGTGTATATTCTAATGAACAAAATTCTGAATATTTCTTTTCAAACATAGATATTTTTTTTGTATGCAAAATTTTAATAAAAACTGATTTTTCTCAAAACTGTTAGTATGTGGGTTGGTTCCATTTTGCATAACTAGGTCCAAGTATAAGTCTTACTTATATAATATTTTCCATACTTATGTTTATTAATGATTAAAATATAAAAGTAACTGCATATCGTATAATATTTATGTATACCCCTTTGACAAATATAATGTTTTATTCCTGCCACGGGTTGTCTGGAAGACATCGCTTCTTAGCGATAAGACCCCATTGTGCACATTTAGAATATTTTTAGGCTATAAGTTTTTTCAGCCGATGGCCTGATGAAAAGTGGTTATTATCATCCATGGACAACTGCAACGCCTGAGGTGCTGCAGGTGTTGAAAGGGTTCTTGCGAAACTGGACTCGACTCCAACACCAACGTCATAAGGTAACTTGTTATTTCCAGGCGTGTGTAAATACAATAAAGATATTAATATAATATAATAACCATGCGAGACAGTGTTGCCCAACATGCGAAATGAAAGTGACATGAAACAATGGGCACTAGTTATGTTTATGTGTGCAAGTGAAATTTCAAATTTTCGATAGTGAAAACGCATTATAAGTGGGTTAATTGTTTTTTGTAATACGCGTGGCTTCGCTCGCACACGTTATGAAGCCGTATCCCGTGGAAAAAAACACATAAACCGTGTGTATGGGACCTAAATATTATACAGGTGAATTTTTCTAATGAGCCTTCACACTCAAAAAGTCTCAAGACCGATTTTGACGTAAACTAAAGGACACCTCGGTGAAATCTTCAGCGACATTAAGAAGCTGGCGGACTTCCTAGAGGAGCTGGTCTGGATAGAGTAATCCCCCATACACCCTCGCAAGCACAATATGTCGTAACCTTTATACGACCCACTCAAACACAAACAACTTTTTTTTATCAAAATCGGTCCAAGAGTTTAGGAGCATCTGATATAGATAAATGTAATGTCCAATTCAAATGAGATGGGAGGCTACGCGACCTATGCATGCTCAATGTTCACAGGAAAAGTACAAGATACTAAATTTTTGACAATGTCATGAACAGACGTGGACAAGTTATCTTCAGTTTTTATTCAAATAAAGATATATTTTTGAAAAAGATGTATTTTTCTGTGTATTTCCTTTCCTGACAAGTGCACCCCTTTGCACCCTGCTGCCGATGCCCATGCTAGAAGCCGATTCCAGCGCCACCTACTGGTGCCAATTGTGAATCTAAACCATCCAGGTACATACACATTTTTTTTTAAATCAAAATCGGGTGTTTCAAATCCAAGCTTTTATTCAAAACTAGTGGTCGCCCAGTGGTCGAAATTCGACCATAATTCATTTAAATTATAAATTTGAACATTAAGTAAGGCTCTGTTGTCAAAGACTGTACTTCTATAATCACAGATTTCGCCAAGGCTACACTGTTTATATGACTTTAACAATAAACAAAAGAGTATATATACACGCATGTGTCAAATACATGGTAGTGTGTACAATGTTTTTTTTATTATTAATTTAATGTATTTTTATGCATAATTTTTAAAAACTATTAACATTCTGCATTCGTTCTCTATATGAACTATAGGTGTGCGAAATTTCATACTCCACCGTCCGCGCAATTTCGGAAAAAAGCGGTACAAAGTTTTAGCTTCACATCTATATGTAATATGTAAAATTCTCATGTCGCGGTGTTTGTAGTTAAACTCCAAAATGGATTGACCGATTCTCAAGAAATGCAAATATCAGATGGTTTCCGCTATTGCCTCACCGCCGTTGACAGATTTACACGCTGGCCTGAGGCGATACCATTGCAAGATATTAGCGATAAAACTGTAACGAAAGCATTCGTCACTCACTGAATCGGTCGATATGGATGCCCACGGCAGATAGCAAACGGATCGTGACAAATAGTTCGAGTCTGGACTTATGAACGCAACTTTCAACGTTACAGTCAGTAATGGTTTAGTTGAAAGAATGCATATATTCAATGTACTCTTTGAAATGCACCGCCAGTTGACAACGGCAATTGTGTGCCATGGTAACCAGAGATGGACTGAGAGTTTACCACTCGTCTTATTAGGCATCACCTGCCAACTTTGTATATGACGAGAAACTTCGCTTGCCTCGCGAGTTTATTCAATCTGACAACAGTCTTCATTTCACCTGTAATGTGACTGATTTCACAGCGCGCCTTCGCAATATTCATCCTTTTTTTTTTTTTTGTTGACGCAGGGGGAATGTCTTTTCTTGGGACACCATCCTCGGGCCTGGGGTGAAGGCTCGCCGAGGGATGTGTCGGACTCTTGATCGACCGTATGCCCCCATGACCTCCGAACGGAGGGCAAGGGGGATGGTCGGCCGTCAAACTACCCACTAAACCTAACCTGCGCCCCTAGCTCACACGCTTTTACAGGGCGCCACAGGAACTGGACCAATAGGTACTACATCTGTGACGCCCCAACGCTTGTCGACGAACTCAGGGTGTCCTGCGGGGAAGGACACCCTCTTCAACAACAGGGGGGGGGAAGTCCGCGGGATCCCCCACTCGTCCACGCGGCCCCCTGTGTCGCAATATTCATCCTAAACCAACTTCAAGGTATTGCAACAGGAACATATTCATCTTCCGAGACTTGCCTACTACTTCGCATGTCTACATCAGAGATGTGCGCGGAGCTCTTCAGCCAGCGTACTCAGGTCCTTAGAAAGTTCTACGTTGGACCGACAAGATTTACAAACTTGATATGAAAGCCAAAGAGCAAACTGTGACCATAAAAAGGCTGAAGCCAGCTTATATGGTTGCTGACGGACACCGCACCGCTCACGTCACACCATCACGGCACACGAACGAACCACCCACCCCTTGACGTGGGTCGTTGTGCGCGTTGTGTGATCGAAAACGATGACGTCTTTAGTGACGTTTTCGCCACGACCACAACGACCGCGGTCGCTTTGTGGAACGGCTAACGGAGCATTTTGGGCTGCTGATAAGAAAAGGAAAGAAAAATATTTTTAATCATAATAATGACTACTGTAAATTGCTGCAAGGTTGCGTACTTTTGGAGTATGAAATTAGCATATTCGTCGGAAATTTAAATCAATATTTCACCTTTGTGCCGTTTAGGATAAAGAGCAGACTAATTAGCATTGACAGTGGACTTAGAAGTCAGGTAAATCTGTTTTATTATTGAAATATAGTAGTCTTTATGGACAGTCAAACTTATCCGTGCAGGAACGGAGAAAAAATACAATTTCCTGCGTTGGGGCGGCCTGTCGTGACAGGCGATCAAAACAACCCACAATCAGATGGTAAGATCCGTCTGGATGGCTACCAAACCTGGGCTAGAGTATACCGCCATTACAACCTTCAGTTGTGTTCCGGCATTACTGACCCGACTCCAATCTCCTTTTAGAGAGCAGCAGCGCGTTTGTAGTACCTTTGGTGTTGGAAAAAATATAGGCCATGGTAACTAACACTTTCCACCAAGTGGACAAATAAAGGTACAGTTGTACAACAAAAACAACATAAGCAATGTTGTGCATCTGCATCATATTCGGTACCTTGGACGACACTTAGGAGAACTTCAAGGTCGTCGTCAGCCAATAACCGTACACTGCTGGACGTAGGCCTCCCCGAACCGGCGCAATTCATCACAGTCCTCACAGTCTGCCTTTCACATCCAGCGCCTACCGGCGACCTTGCACAGTTCGTCAGTCCATCGGACTGGAGGGCATCCGACCCTACGATTACCGAGACGCAGTCTCCTTTCCAGAACTCGTCTCCTCCATCGGCCCTGCGGCAGACGTGACCAGCCCACTGCCACTTCAACTTGCTAATTTTGCGAGCTATGTCGGTTACCTTGGTTCTTTTACGGATATCCTCATTTCTAATTTTATCCATAAAAGAAACACCCAACTAGCTCGGTCCATAGCCCGTTGAGGGACTTGAAATTTGTGGACCAGTCCTTCCGTCAGTGTCCACGTCTCGGCCCCGTAGGTCA
Organism: Dendrolimus punctatus; assembly: GCA_012273795.1. NCBI lineage: Eukaryota > Metazoa > Arthropoda > Insecta > Lepidoptera > Lasiocampidae > Dendrolimus > Dendrolimus punctatus. Next base: position 415,705 of record CM022554.1, on the reverse strand, counting down.
GGAGACAAACTTCAATGACAAAGATATAACTTTAGAATTTTATGTACATATAAAGCAAATTTATAATGAAGTATACAAAAGGTGAACAAGTATGAACACTTGTTTGATGACGCATCCTTTTTTTTAAATCGAGAAAATTCACATTCCCAAGCCATGCATTCATAACACTAATATTAGGGTTGCCGCTTCACTCACCTAGATTAAAAATAATCTCATAGTTTGAGAACACTTATTTCCTTTCCACCCCTTGGGGTTGGTTTTCCAAAAACGCAAAAAAATGTGTACTTTTATTTCCCACCAGAATTAGATTTATAGTTTCGTGCTTTTTACTTTGAAAATGAAAGATTTTCATGCAAACTTTCATCCCATTTTTCACACCCTTAAAGATTGAATTTTCAAAAATATATTCTTAGCGCGCACTTTATAGCACAGACATTATATATATATATATATATATATATATATATATATATATATATATATATATATATATATATACAGAAGATGTAGCTTTAAACAATTTGAATTAATCTGAATGATTACTAAAACCAGAAAAAAATATGCACATCAAAACCATTGCGCTGATCAGCTGACATACATGGCTGGCGTTTTATTATTATTTAATTTAAATACCTAAATGGACAGCACAAGGAAATGCTTATCAATGTTGGTTAGAATAAAATATATTTAGCATAATTATGATACAAATACATTGTTTATTTGATTCTATAATCACAGAAGCTGGTTTTACTAAATATGCTTAAATTCATATAGAAAAAATAATGTTTGTCTGTGTATCCTTTATAGAAATGTAAACTATACATTTGATCATGTGATGATCTTTAGCAATGTTGTTGTGCATGAGCCAAAGAAGGTTTCTGAGTTGGTTCACAATTGGACCTGGTAGGTGGAGCTGCTGGAGCTGCTATCGGCATATTGATTGAAGCTTTTCCAGGCAGGATGACGTTATACAATATAAATATACATACATATTTATCTGTGGCACTAAAACATCGTGGCTTTATTCTTGCCACAAAGTTGGTGAAAGGGTGAAACAACTAGAATTAGTAATGACCCAAAAGAAGGCCGCCGAGAGAGAAAGGAAAGAAAGAGAGAAAGGAAAGAAAGAAAAAAAGAAGATAGAAAATAATTTTATTCAGGACAAATTACATGAGATAGTGTAGGTATAATTGTTAACAAATTTAAAACTAAAATAACATAATCTGAAAGGGGCCTAAGTCTCAGCATAATGCTGGTCTTTTAAAACCAGCACTGATCTTCCATTGAGCCCTTAAGGTACTGTCATGGCAGACATTACAAGTATAAGCTAATATATATACACATGCATATGTAGCATACACAAGAAATAGGGAAAATAATAATCAAAAAAAGAAAAAATATATATTTAAAACCACATACAAACCAAAACATACAAATAAGAAAATGTAACCAAGAAATGAAATTCTAAATCGGTCCTAACTCAGCAGGATGTGGGTTTTCCGGTGGGGCAGTTACAGTGAGTCATGGATAGACAAAACAAAAAACAAAGAAAATATGATAAGTACTATTGGAAAACAAATATTAATGTATTTTTTATTGCCTGAAACAGGTAAACAAGCTGATGACCCACCTGATGGAAAGTGGTTAGCGTCTCCTAAGGACATTTTCAAAACCAAAGGTGCAACAAATGCGCTGCTTCTCTCTTAACCAAGACTGGAACCTGGCCACTAATGCGGGAACACAACATTTTATTGCATTTTTGTAGCGAAGCAAAAATACAATTTACTATATTTAGATATACTTTATTCAGTAAATACATGTTTCATTATTATTTTTATATTTTAATTCCATAGATAACTTATAAAAGTCAAGTTATATACACTATGGTACAATCATGGTTGCATTCCAAAATATCCTCCATATATAAAAGATAAAATAGTTTCGTATTTTATCTCTTCTTGTAATAGATACCTTTAACTTGTGCTATGCAATATTGACTGCACTTTTGTATGAGAATTATATTTTTAACATGGTGACCTAGAAATAAATTCAAAGAATACGGAAAGGTCTGTTTTGCTGTTATTGTTATAGAAAAATGACAACCGTCTAGAAGAGCTCCTAGAAAGACCACAAACAGACTTCATAGAATAGAACCTGCAAAGAGGCAATTAAAGAAATAATGATATAATTTTATTGAACCTAGATTTTTTTGGATGATGAACTGGGGAAATCAACAGAAGAAAATAAAAAATAATCATGTTGGTAGAAATCAAGAGTCCAAGAAACCTTCCTATTAATGGTCTAAGGTTAGATCTTGAAACATTGTTGTTCTAATCACTATTTCAATTAAGTCTATAGGTGTGTACTCAATAAGTCAAATTTCTGTGTATTTATATGTGTGTGTGTATGAATTTCTATAAACACCTTCAAACATTTGAATGGCAAAAAGGGCACTTGCCGTATAAAAACGATACTTAAATTTAGAACTACCTTCAATTATAATATAGGTCTTTTATTACCCTTGAACTAAGTTCAGAGCTTAAATACTTTATTATTTAAATTTGTAACAATATTATAGACTTTTAATGGAATGTAAACACAGCACCGAAATGTAAACTAATCTGTTGTATCATAATAAATAAAAGGGAATAGTAAAACTAAAAATTGAAACCGAAACCACCCGATAGTCAAAAAAATAATTACAAAAATAACCGATGAAGAATCAAACGATAAATAACTTACCTCATTTGTGAATTTGAACAAATAAATTTTAACTTTTACTGTGCACTATCAAATTCTAAACACAAATTATTAACAAAAACAAAATAATTACAATATAAACCCACACTTGTACTATGTATTCACTTGCTGTTCAGAAAAGCTTGACAAAGTGACATTTGATTTTTAGGTTGCCATTTTTTTTTTGATATTCCGATAATCTCAAGTAATTAAAACTATCATTTTTTCAAAATTATTAGCATTAATCTCCTTAAGATTTCAAAGATAAGCGTGTTATAGAAGTGCAATAAAATATGTGAACTTAAAGTGATATATGGGTGATAAAGGTTCTCGAGCCTTAGTACGCGTATTTGCTCTTATTACCTGTTATACACATAGTCAGATAATATATATTTATCCCCTTAATCGCAATAGTTAAGCGAAGTTTTAAAGGCTCGTAAAAAGAAGAGTTTAAAGGGTATCAAATGAATGATCCTCGATTCCTTACAATGATTGTAAACACCACAGCAAGAAATATGTTGTTTCAATAGCACAATAGTATTCCTGGTATTTATTTTTACCACTTTGAAGCGTTGAATAAGTGACAGACATTCATGGCTATTGAATGGCTGTGTTTGTATATTAAGGTGCTTTAGGAAATAGTTCTTGATTTATTTGTATATTGTTGTTAATGACAGTTATTTAGTTATGATATTCGAACAGACGGGTAAGTTAATCTAGAAGCCTATTAGCAATATGCTATTTCCGGATCTTGATAATCTTTTATGCTAATTTGTAAATGTAAAAGTAAGATTGTTTGGTTATATAAACTAAGGATTTCCTGTCGATGTTGGCATCTAACGTAAATTCATAAGGGTCTCTCAAATTTAATTATGCAATATATTCTGAGACTAACAACAAATGAATATTGGAAAATGTAATGAATGACGCTTTCCTACTTGATCAATAACCTGCGTAATTATGAAGGAACTGAATTAAAAATTAAATAAATAAAGAAAACGTAGGAAAGGGTTATCGATTATAGATATAGAAAGGCATCATATGTAGTGTAGTTATATAAACAACCTTGCACAGATCCTTCTTGCTTGCTTGCTTCTGGCGTGATATCAATCAACTAAACGTATCAACTTCTAAAACAAATTTTCTGAGCTAAAAAACGTATTACAATTTCATAATATCAAACCTAAATTATGTTTGTTGAAAAATTTAACACGGAAACATGGAAAAAACTGTGCATAATATTTTTACAATTTACTGTGAACAGGTGTCTGGTTGTCCAATGATTTATAAATATTTGATTTCTGCAAATGTATTTCTAGTCGAATTTGACTTACTATAGCTTAGTTGAGGTTAAGAGTTGGACAAGGTAATATAATTTGGCTTGCTTTATTTGTAGAATACAGTTCAGTAAGGATGCAGATCAGTGCATTCGTAATTTTGGTTTATATGGTGCTACCCGCTATTTTGGCTGAAGATGTTAGTTGTAAGTATCATTACAAAAGTAAAAAATACTAATTAAATCAATATTATGTTTAGCATACTTTCTGTTTTTTTAGTTTACTTTCTGTAACTAAGGTGTAAGAAGAATACCAGCATAATTTTTGTATTATTAGTTGTCATCTTACATCTTGATTGATCAAATGAATATAGTATGCAGTGGTGTGTCACAAATCACTGATTATTTTTCAGACCAAGCTTGCGTGGATAAATATTCTAGAAAAGGCTACCAACCGTGGCAAGAATGGTCTGATCACTACACATGCCACAGATATCGATGTGAGATTAGAGATGGAAAATACTTTATAGCTGCTGTTGGGTATGTGTATTTGTTTATATCCCAATCTTTCAAAAGTTATGTAATAATGTTTGCTGTTGTGCTACCGCACATAACACATATGTGGCTTTGTAATATATATCGCACGTCTTTATAGGTGCAGAAAACCAAAAATTCCCGAAAATGCTCTAGAGTGTCATGAATACATTGAAGATGAGAACGTTGGTGAGTTTACCGTATTACATATAATAATTTAATCATAAATATGAAAGTCTTGTATGAACCCGATATTATTATATTAATATATTTTAGTTATAACAAATATTTTGTACGGATAAATAATCGGTGTAATTTGCAGAATTTCCTACATGTTGCGCTCGACTGCGATGCGTTGTTGAAGTAAATGGTGAAAGGATTGTACAAACACGAGGCCAACCTGGTGAATTGTTTCCAGACAAGTAAGAGTTTAAACTACTTGATTTGTTAATCTTTAACAGAAGTATAAAAATTATTAATTTTCATTCATGACCTAAAACACGTTAATTGAAATGAAATTCAATAATATTTAAATTTCATCTTCCAGGCCATGGAAAGGTCAACAGAATGAGCCAAATCCTGCGGTAGTGGCTGGTATTCCCCAGAACGCAGTTGGTAATGAGCCCCAAGGTCAAGCGGCTCCTGGAATTTTCAACAACAGAGGAGCAGGCAAGGAGAAAAGGTATTATTGGTTACTCGCCAGACTTGCTCTGGTGGGTATCTGATAATATCTTTTATTAAAATGGACATGTCTTTTTTTAATACAAAATTTTATGAACAATTTATTCAATGACAATTCTATGACTTTAGTACTCGTAGAGCACAAATCTGAAGGATTCATGAGCTAAACGAAATAATAAACAATATAGGTTACAGTAGTATAAGAAATAAAAATTATTTTTGAGAACTCCCTAACGCGTTTATGTTTCATATGATTTATTGAATTATTTAAGTTTACTTTTGCATATTTAATGTCGCTATTGGAAATTCTGTAAAGAAGAAATGACTCACTTCTTAGTCTATCTATTAATATAGATTATGGATAATGAACATTATGTAATCTTAAGTATTTTATTAATATAGCCAACGATATTCCCGACAGCAGCGGATGGCACCGATATTAATGGACGGCGCTATGTAGACCCGTACCCCAGCCCGCAGATTCAGGACACTCCGAGGAAGAAGAGATCAACCATCCATCCTCTCTTCGATCGCTCTTCCGAACGAGGCGCCGGACCTTACCCAGCTCATCCAGTCAAAATCAACGGTTACGCCCCAGAAAGATATTTCACTTCGTATTTCTCTAATAACATCAAAAGTCTTACAAACACAAAATCACCTGTTTTATCTTAGAAGTTTAAATATTGCATAACAAGAGATTAATTTCTTAAAATTAAATATTTTATATGATTAAGTGTGACTGTATTAAATGGTAAATATAGCTAATTGTTGATTTCTTTTTTGTTTAGTTTATTTAACTATTATTATTTTGTTATGGAATAAAAATACATACAACATTAATTACTGATAATTTCTTTTAAAATTTACCAATTTCTCGGTACATGCAACACTGAACTACTAATATATCAAAGGAGTTTTTTTTGGCGGGAACTGAAAGGACACATTGTGCTGTGCAGTTTTATTTTCTAAAAATGTGTATAATTACTCTAAAATGAACAAAAGTTGCAGGATATTGATAGTTTTTGAGTAGAAATTGTGTTTTTGTGAGAAATGTGAATCTTTCGAGTTTTCACAAGAACTCCATTGAATAGCGTCGGTTGTAGCTTGCAATACAACTGCACTACTATACGAAGACCTATTAATTAACATGTTTCCGACTGAAAGACTTTGATTCAATGTCATGAATAAATTATAAAAAAAAACAAAAATTTATCAACAACTCGTTCGCTGGCAGTTTCTATTATCGAAGGATTTGTAGCATTTTTGAACATTGGTATATCTCACATACATATAGTTTATACGCAATTAAAATATCTTTTCTTAAATTCTTATGTTAAAATTCTTATCAACACTGGAACAAGAAAGAGATAAGTGTAATGAGTATATTTTATTAATATTGTAAATAGCAAAATTAATTATTCCTAACGCTGTTTCTTGTTTTAAAGTGAATTATAAAATAGAGAATTTGTGTTACTTTATACAGAATTAATAAAATATCACCAGTAACTTTTAAAAATATAAATTTTAAACGTAAAATTTAAATGAATAGTTTTTGTCGGTGAAATTAATACAAAGTTGAGGAAAACGTAAGATATAACCAAGTTATTCGAATAATGCAGTGAAAAACTTTTATTTACGGATGTAATTGCGATGTGAGCTCAAAGGTTATTTAATATTTTTTAACCTTTATCTAAAACATGGAAGAACCACAGAAGCCCTTCGCTTGCACTGTGCCAGACTGCGGTATGACTTTCACGAATGAAGATCATTTACATGTTCACAAGAGGAAACACGACATGGCTCTGCAGTTTGGCTTAGAACAAAAGGGAGCATTTGTTGGTAAGTTTAAAAAGAATTTAGTTTTATTGGATTACAATCTTCTGCTTTAGTTTTGGATTTGTTGTGTTTGGTTATATTTGTACCTGTTCTATGTACATGTTTGTATAGTTCTTATAAACTCTATAATCATTCTTACAGCATTTTAATTCAAGTCCCGCTAACTCATAACAGTATGTATAGTCGTATTTTTAATTAGACGAAGTCAACTGACGTTTACTGTGTTTTCAGTGTTTGATGAAATAAAAATTTATTGAAAAAACTTATGAATACATGAAATTGTCTAGTGAATAGTTAGTCTGCCGAACTGCCGATATCGGGTACGGGGTTCGAATTTTAGTCATGCTTTGTACATACCAATGAGTTTTCAACGCATATGTTCCTATAGTATCCATAGTTCCTATATATCGAGTGTTTTAAACATTAAGGAAAACATTATGAGGTAACTTGTAAGACTGTCCTATTTTCAATACATCATGTAGTTGAAGCTATAGATGTGTCGCTTTCGGTGATATTAATAATAAATCTGTCTGAAACACTGTCGATCATGTGGTTGAGACCATACATTTTGTCTTCTTCTTTAATAATATGAGACACGCAGCTACTCCATTTTTCAGCTGTGATATGTTGAAGTCCTTATTCAAAAAGTTTTTTTACTTCTGTCATTTTGAAGGTTTTGTTATTTCTTGCAACATATTATTTAGCCTGTGCCCATACCAACTCAATGGGATTGAGCTCACAGTGGTATGGGGGCAGACATAAAACAATTATCCCCCCTAAACCACTTCTCTAAGGAATCTGAATTCATCTCTTGATGATAATCTTCTTTATTTTTTTGGCTTCAAATATTAATAAGCTGTCTTCTACGAATCCTTCTTCCCCGCTTATATGGTCGATAATTAATTGTTTATCTTTTCCTGAAGGCTGTTTTAAGCCAGTGGTCAACTCATTGTAGTTACATACTACTAGTAACTTATATCAGAGCACTTTTATACAATTTAATTTAATTTAAAATAGAAATGTTATTCTTTTAGCCTCCTGACGCCCGGGTTGTTCAACGCTTTCTTAAAGTAAACGCCCAAAGTCCTTAAAAAAGGTTTCAATGGCGAAAACCCAAGACTTTGAACTTAAATTTTTTTATCTTACAGTAATCGCACAAGTATGATATTTTTTTCCTTACATCAGGTGAATGAGGAAAAGCAAAAAAAGGGTAAAAATAGATTACCTTTTGGTAGGCCTTTGGGTCAAAAGCACGTGATTACAAACTAGAAACTTTATCACAAAAATTTTTTTCCAGCTATCTTCAAAACGATTAAAATAAAATATAACTTTAAAAACCAATTTAACAACAAATAATCCTTTAAAATTAAGAGAAAAAATTATTTTATTATTATTTATTTAAAACATTGGAAACAATCATGATAGTCGTTATATAACCAAAGGCCTATTAAAAGATCTTAAAGTTTGAATTATGATCATTTTCACTATATCTCAGATCCATATAAAGTTTTGATGTAAACAGCAAATATAGTACATGAGCAACTATTTTTGATAAGCATATGAACACAAATCCTAGAGATTTCATGAATAAATTAAGATTAATTTTCACACTCGATGATCTTGTTCTATTTTAAGTCAAGAAAGACAAATTTCTTTTGTGTTTTTGGCACTGGTGCTTGGTCATACACAAGCAAAAACCTCGAACATACGTTCGGAGATATCACATTTTAAAAAGGTGGTAACTTAAAATTAGTAACAATGGTTAAAGTTGGTGTACTTAGAATAGTACTCTGGGCATTAATTTGACGAAATTGGATTTAGTGTTGGGCTTTAATCACTATTTCATGGAAGTACTTTTTTAAGGACCGTGGGTGCTAGGAGGATGTAGTTTGAAATGATTAAGTATTCACACTCATTGTTCATTCATCTAATTGAACGAGAACTGAATGCATCAGTAATACTTTAAATATGGCAACATTATTTTACAAAGTGACATTAGCTACTGTCAGTTGGCTTCGTCTAATTAAAAATACGACTATAGTATTGACCTAACACATGCTTGTCTATGAAAGTCTATATAGATTGGTCATTGGTTTTTTTTGTTTCATTTTACTTTCAATACAAGAATAAGCTTCATTGCACACATACACATTGGCATTAAAGGATTTGACTCCCCATATTATTATTTTATATAAATATAATTTATATAATTTGATGATTTTGACCAAATTGTGCATTAATTACAGCAGACCAAACACCTACACCAACAAGGTTTATCAGGAACTGCGAGGAGGTTGGACTCTTCCAAGACTTGCAGAATGTCAACCCATTTGATGAGGGCTTCAAGAGGGCTATGGATGCAAAGTAAGTATTTTTTGTCTACAGCTTTGCTCATTTTAATATTATTCTTACGAAGGTAGAACTAATTATGAAAGATAGCCTATATAACTTAAATTTGTTCCAGTTCAAGCTTTATATTGTTATGAGCTACAGAGGACTCGTACTAAAATGCCGTTGGAATTACTATAAAGTTTATTAGAACTGTACAAACACATATAAAACAGGTATAAATATAACTGGTTACAACTAGTTCGTCACTATATCGCTTGTCGAATGTACGTCTTACTCGTATCGTAATCCTCGCTCGACAGCTCCACCCCTCCATTTGGGCATTGTTTTATAAGAAACTGTACAATACACAATCGATTGCGTGGGCTGGGTTCTTCCAAGAAAATATCATTTGCACACATGCGAACGGCCTACACAGTCGAAAACAATAACAATAAATAAAAATAATAATATCAACCCATAAATGTCCCACTGCTGGGCTCGGGCCTCCCATTATAGGGGAAACGGACAGTATACCCGCCACACTTGTCCAAGGCGGTTTGGCAGGTTTGACACATTGGTTATCTCAATGTGCAGGTTACATCACAACGTTTTCCTTCACTGTCAGCACATGGTAATTGTAACAATATGCACATTAGATCAGCAAACTGACTTAGAGGTGCGTGCATACCGGTCAGGATCGAACCCACGCCCTTCGATTTAGGAGCGCGTGCATTAACCATTACGCTACCACAACTTAAACAATATAAGACAACAAAAATATAACAATATACTAGTATAAGATAATTATAGGCTTATTACTTTAACCGTAACATATAAGTATGTCGGGGAAGGCTTCGTTCTCGTGACATCTTCTCTAGTAATTGCAGGTTTAGTGGGCATCATCAGGGTAAAATGCAAGCATAAAACACGGTTTATACACTTTTAATTTAGATTTGATCAACATTTTGACATAGTTTAGACCGAGCAGCGGGTTCAGGGCACCACTCATACTTCTTAACACTTTCTTTAAAATACTCCATGGTCCAACTCGACCTATTGCCATCAAACAAATGTGCCACAAAAACTCCTCTGTCTACCGAAGTAGATACTACTCAAGTATAGAGGGCGTCCTTGACCCCGCTCCGCCATATGCTCTGCTCTGATTGGTCGTTTATTAAATTACAATATTCATAACTTTTATTAGGTTAGAACAATCTTTAAGTTATAGAAATATTTAAGACATCAAATTAAATTAAATTAACAATTTTAGAAGTAATTAAAATGTAAACAAATAATATTGTGCGTTATTCATCCAATTATAGCTTCCCTCCGACAAGTATATATAATTTGCAGACACAACATCCTGTCGTTGGAAAGTGCGATAGCGTCGTCGTCGGGCGAAGAGCTGCACACGCCGCAGATGATGTTCCCTCTGATCGACGCTGCTGATTCCACACTCTTCAGCACCACAAACAACCAGCGGAATATCACTATAAGCAGGTATGTGTTTTTTTTTAATTTATTTATTTTTGTAATCTATGAAACTGCAATGTTTCGGCCACTCATCAGTAGCCCTGATTTTATTACATAAAATTTGCTATGGAAAATATGACACATTGGAATTAGATTTTCTAAATCTGGCCATTTGAAATAATTCGTAGAAAAATTGTATAGGTGCTGAATGTGCCTACTAATCATGGATTATAACTATATAAGAAAATAAGATATAATTTTGTTGTAAAAATTATATTGACACGGTGAAGGCAAAAATATGACAAGAAGCAAAATATGTGGCGGCATTATGTGCACAGCACTAGTTGCGCGTCACATCACTAATACAAAAAGAAAACAATTCTGTCATATTATGACAGATATAAAAAAAGCCTTCCTTCCCGGCAAAAAACCACCGAATCATCAATACTAATATTGTACTTTAATGTGTTCATATATAACGCTCTACTTGTGGAATTAAAGTGCCTACTATCCATGTGTTCTGGATTTTCATTTATCCACTGCCGACCCGGAGGTGTCTAATACCTCCATAAATATATAAAAATGGAACATGTCAGTAAAATAAATAATAAAAACTGGTGGTTATCAAAAAAAGGTTATATATCTGTGGCTATAGGTCAGAATATGATAAATACAATTTCATTACTTTACAGGACAAGCAATTAAATTATTAAGAAATCTTGAAGGCACTTTTAAAATATGAGACACTCGATATATGTATTTATTTTTAAATTAATGAAATGTGTTACTAATTTGTAAAAATACTTAAAATTCATTGTGGAATGCGTAGTATTCACGTATTGTTTTTTTTTTTAAAGAATGGTTGCAATAAGTCATATTGAGTAAAAATGTACTTATCATTGTCTGATCTATGACCACAGATATAGAGGTAACATACTCTAACAAATTCCCGCAGTATTCCCAGGATCAATGTTGCGTAGATTTTAAGTCACGAAATCTAAAAAAAAAATGCATTGTGTTCTCCATCGTTTATATATGTTAAGAAGCGCTGGGGATATTGAGGTCTCCATTAAGATTATCCAGGGAGCGCTTTGAACTATTCATCAATTCCATTTTTAACTGGTTTTGGTTGAAATCAAGATTTCAACGCCAGCGGGGGCATAAGAAGCGCCTGCTAAATTGGCAACACCAATTGTCAATAGATGGCGTTTTACAGGCGCTTATATTAATCGACCGTTTCTTACATCCACTGTCAAAATAAATACGGTGTGACTATTTGTACGGGTACTGGACGAATAAATTATATTTATTCGTACAGTCATTCAATTATTTTTTTTTAATTAAGAATGAATTGGATGATTAACTTGTTTTTTAATTAGGTTAGATTTTTTTCAATGACATGTTTTAAAGAATTATTGAAAACATGAAAATAAAAATAAATAAATAAATTCTAAAATGAGGGTGGGGTATAGATACACGGCACATTTATTTATTATGAACAAATCGGAACATTTTTAATATAGGTTAGAAGTGGTTATTTTTTTTTATAACCACCCAAAAATATTTTTCCGACACATACACGATTAGTCCCTATGTGTATTGGCGCTGTACATTACGGAACAAGATCTGCTTATATGTTACTCCAAAGTATACACGAGTATTTGCGTACTGCTCTTGTATTGGAAGAACTTCGTAAAATACTTATTTTCAATCTTTAATTAGGTTAGGTTAGGTGTTTTTGGCCGAGCCTTTTTAAGAACATTTTCAGTACCCGTATTAATAGACTCAGCCAAATAAATATCACTTATATCCAGCGATTTTAAGGAAGAACAGTCTCTCTCAAATTTCGGCTTTTTTATTTCATCCTGTCTCCGTAACAATATAGGCTATTCTAATTGTTTATTTAATAGCTTCAATGTACAGAAATGGCATATACGTTTTATTAAAAGGAGATGGGAGTGTTAAGGTGGATTCCTGGTCCGGGAGAGCTACTACTGGGTAAACTATCTATCTATCTGGGTAAATACCTATCTGTGCAGGAACGGAGAAAGAATACAATTTCCTGCGGCCGGGCGGCCTGTCGTAAGAGGCGACAAAACAACCCACAGCCAGGTGGTAGGGCATTTGCCCGACGGGATGGCTACCACCCCTGGTCTAAAGTATGTCGCCAAAACAATCTTGAGTTGTGTTCCGGCATTAGTGACCAGGTTCCAGTCTCCCTTAAGAGAGCAGCAGCGCATTTGTAACACCTTGGTGTTGTAAATGTCTATACGCGATGGCAACCGCTTCCCATCAAGTGGGCCGTCTGCCTGTCTGCTGAAATCCTGCAACAAAAAAAAATAACTAAAAGAAAATTTGGATAAAATTAACTAATATATTGTTAAACCGAAACTTGACATAAGAGTGACATGTCTGTATAAAACTTATAAAAAGAACTACATACTAAAGAGGATAGATACAAACAGGGAGTTAAAATAAGGTATGATTCAAGTTGGGGTTTGTTCTGGTGCATTTAAAATACTAATCCAATAAAATATGGAGACTGACTTTGTTAAATAGTAATTTTAATTACCATTGTTTTTAGATAATAAGTATTTTGGTTTTTGTTTTATTGGAAATTTGATTGGTTCAAAAAGGTCTACCGTGACGTCGCCAAACGTTTAGTAGACGTCACACGCTACCAGAAGGCTGGCGTCTATTTTGCTCAAAGACTAAGCGTTGCTATACAACGTGGCAACACCGTCAGCCTTTTGGGAACGTTCCCGGTAGACGACAGTGTTTTGGGACCAATATCTTTAGGTATTTTTCCCTTTTATAGTTTACTAGCTTCTGCCCGCGACTTAGTCTGCGTGGATTAGTTAAAGAAAAGTAAGTTAAAAAACCCCCGATTTTGAAACATTTTTCATTGGTGTTCCCTTCCTATTGGTCCTAGCGTGATGATATATAGCCTATTGCCTTCCTCGATGAATAGGCTATCTAACACTGAAAGAATTTTTCAAATCAGACCAGTAGTTTCTGAGATTAGCGCGTTCAAGCAAACAAACAAACAAACTCTTCAGCTGTATATATTAATATAAGATAGTATAGTTTGTAGTTTATTTTTAAGTGTGTATTTATTCAATTTTCATATATTTTTCTTGGAAAAGTTATAACTGAATAAGATATAACTTTTCTAGTTTACATATATTTATATATCTATACTTCAGATCGTCTAGTGATGAATCGGGCGCTATTAAAGAATTCGAAACAACAACTATATCCAAATTGACTAATGAAGTAACTACTATAAGTAGAATAGTGGAAAAACACGACGACCAATGCAAAAACGATGCCCACAATAGGGACAGTCAAAAGAAAGATTCTGTATCCTACACTAATAATGTCATCAAAATCCATAGTAATGTCGAAATAAGGAAGGAAAATGACCCAAAAAATCCAATACAAACATTGATATATGAGGATACTGTGATAAAAGATGGTAATATAATCAGTAAAGATGTTTTGCTTAATGATAATAAATTAAATGTACCAGTACCACCGATGATGTCGCAGAAATCAATAGATTTCGTCGTAGATAGTCTAACAACAGATCTATGCTGTGATAATAATCAAAATAAGAAAGTAGATAATGATAAATCAGACAATTACGAAGTTATTATCAAACTACCAAACGGGAGACAGGTCAGAATGAAGAGTGTTGAAGAAATCAACTCCAATTATCAAGAACAAGTCAACACGAAGGAAAAGTTAAAAAAAGCTATAACAGATAAACAGAAACCTGTCGTACAAAATGTACCGATAGTCCCTAATATCGTTCCAATAACAGGTACGCTAATACCCGTTACTTTGGTGAATCCGATTCTTCCAAAAATACCAATAGTGCCATTGAAAGTTGATAAGACAGGTATGAAAAGGAAAAAATCGACCAACGATTGCAAAATGCCGGTTTTAAATGATAGAAGTAAACTGAGTGATGCGAAAATTAATGGACAAGAATTGAAGAGAGACTTTGGGAAGGATATGTTGGAAAGTAGAAGTGCAGCTTCTAGAAGATACAGGTATGTAGGTTTTGTCAAAAATTAAACCACTGTAAGATAGTCTTTGCAAGCTATTCATAGTTTCTTGCTGTACTCTGTTCAACCAATTATTTTAATTTTGACATTTGCGGACTTGTCAAGTTGTGCATGTTTTGACAGTTTTCACATGCTTCGATCTATGTCACAATTGGGTATATGAATTCATATATATTTTTCGTAATTAATGTAAAGATTATAGATAGTAATAAAAAAAGGTTTTAAGCGCGGTAATTTATTTGATTTTTGTTATTCCGACGTTTGGGACACTTCAGTAGCCGTGATCACGGAAGACAAAGATGTCAAGTGTCAACGAGTATTGTTAACATTTTATTTAGCCTACCGCCAACTTGTTCATTTTAATTATTTAGTTTTTGTTTATGGTTATTATTTACGCTATAGGAGCCTAATCTTATTAATCATCGCTTCGCAACATGTTGTGGCTTGAAATATTTTTTAATTATAGCGAAAAACACATTGTTATGACTCTTTTTTATGAGGTTTCCATTTATTTAAAAAAATATTCTAAGACTAAATTGTCATATTAATTGTTCCAGGTAACTGTAATTGTGACGTTCTGTCAGTTATCTAATGCACAGACTATAGATTATTGTCATCATAAATAATTTACATCGTAATTAATCGTTTAGAAACAAAAATGTTTTAATTACAATAAATAAATGCCCTGTATTTACACGGAATTTATTTAAATTAAAAAAAATGTTTAATTTGTAGGGCTCGTTTAAAAGAGGCGTGGCATCTGCAAGCGAGAGAGATAAAAGAATTGAAAGAGTTAAATGAAAGACTGAAATTAGAGAAGGCAGCTCTAAAAGTATTAATCACAGAACATATGAGGACGTGTCCAAACGCCGACGACTTGAGTACGTATGATCATCTCCACCATGGCTTACTTCCCCCCTTTCCATCACCCCCTCATAAGTGAAGTGCACACATCCAATCATCACAATAGATAATACTGAGCCTCTCGAATATAAAATATCAAACATCCTCCAACCTCACCCGATAGATGGCATTACAAACGGTATTATGTCCCTATAAATATCACTAGATGGCGTTTCAATCGATAGTTCTATAAATCCCTAGTAATTATAGGGTCACCAAAGTTAGCCCCCCAAAAATGATTTCGTCAGCGCGTTGTAATTATTCAACGTTATCTTAAGTACAGCGCCATCTTAAGTACACTAAATAGAATCTACTTATAATATGTGACCCCCCTCCATCCCTTGATGGTGCTGGTTGCCATATTTTTTTATATTTTTCGATTATATAGGGGAGAGACTGGGATGAACTGGCTAGCGCAAACTGTGTAACACGGGAGCGCACCATATTAATAGTAGCTTTGTCTAGCTCGCACATCATCCGTCCTGCTCACACATTTGCTATGTCTCGCACTAGCTATATCATTTGTTAATATTTGTATATACCGGTTACAGTTCCAAAATAAGTGAGTTCAGTTCACGATGAGCGCTAGGGAGTGATTATTACTCTCTGCCATCTGAAGTGATATTTAACTGCTACAATCCCATCCCCTTTATGCTAACCTAAATGTTTCAACGCCTTGTCTTTACTACTGGTAGTTTTGTAAAATAAGGCTTGAAATCTATTTATAATTAACCGCTTATAATCGGTTTTAGCGGACTAGTTCGTTTGTAGTGTAAACTTTTAAAAGATTTTTTCTACCTTTTCACAAACCTGGCAACACTATAACTTACAATTTCTTCTTACAGGATCAATAAAAGAAAAGTTAAAATTATAGCAAAACAGGAATATTGTACACTTATACTGAGGATATGCACCATAGTGATGGAGAGAATTCCAAAAATAGTGGTTTTTATTTATCGATATAGAATCATTAAATCAACTATAGTCTGTTTCAAATATGACGGTATGGCTGACACATCCCATAGAACGTCGTCGTCGTCGTCGTCTTTTCCTCTTTATTTAACTAATTTTCATGTAATATTCTATTATTTACCTAACATTTTATTGTTACGCACTAAGGGCATTGAAACTGGTGATATATTGTGATACACGTATATTTAGATAATCTGTAAAAATGATATTGATTGATACAACAAAGTTATTTCTACAATGACAAAAAATGGAACTACAAACAACCGTCATTTTGAATTGATTCATATCAAGTATTTCCTGTTCATTTTTCATTATTATACAGCCATAAACATTTTTGATTCAATCGATTATTGTTAATACTCAGAAATAATTCGCATGCCAACTCATGATATGCAGAGTGTCACATCTCTAAACCTATCATACTTACCAAATCGATGTCATCTGTCATTTGTCAACCATATTATCCTGTTTGAAATATACTTTCCGAGTCTGGCTAATTAAATTAGAGACTGAAAAAGGGTAAAAAAATATATATCAATATGGCAACACCAAATTACCATAGAGTATACAATACCTAAATAGTCCTGTTTTTCTTAGAATTCAGCGTCTTTCTTCCGTTGTTTTTTTTTGAATTTGTAAATTATGAAAAACAATTACTGCCGTATATAAAAAACGGGAATTTTAAGCTCGTAAATGCAAAAAAATACACCAAAACATTGACATTTTATATTAGTTTGCATTGCCATGTGAAATTTACGGATTCTATTCCCCGTTCACGATAACTTGACACGCAGGGTTACCAACAATCAAAAATATTAACACCTAAAGCTAGATGTTTGATAGTTTAACTGAGTGATCTGGAAGTGTTAAATAAGGCAGCAATTTTGAGTTGAAGAGAACTTTTTATTATATCAATGTTGTCACATAAGAATTTTTTATTTTTTATTAATTTATTCATGACCATAGAATCAAAGTCTTTCAGTCGGAAACATGTTAATTAATAGGTCTTCATATAGTAGCGCAGTTGTATTGCAGTCTACAACCGACGCCATTCAACGGAGTTCTTGTGAAAACTCGAAAGATCACATCCGACTATACAGTTCACATTTTCACAAAAACACATAATTTCTACTCAAAAACTATCAATATCCTGCAACTATTGTTCATTTTAGAGTAATTATACACATTTTTAGAAAATAAAACTGCACAGCACAACGTCTCCTTTCAGTTCCCGCCAAAAACTCCATAAGAAAAATTTTTTTTTTTTTTTTTTTTTTAATTTATTCATGACCATAGATACAAAGTCTTTCAGTCGGAAACATGTTAAAAAGAATTTACACTAATACAAGAAAAAATATTAACTAATATAACTTATCTACTTATTACATAATTATTTACATATTATATAACCCTTATCAAGTAATCAAGTAAGTACAATACATTCTAAAAACAAACAAAAAAAAACTTATTTACACTGTAAACACAAAACAAATTAAATTTTTCCTATTGTGTTACAAATATAGTCGTACAATGATCTATAGTAACGTTTGTGTTTTAATAGATCCTGTACACGGCGGGGAACACTTTGTGGACTTTCACTGTCACTGAATAAGTTGAGGCTATCATTGTCTGCATCAGAAATGTCACAATCACAAATTTCAGCTACTAAAATCAATCTTTGCATATTAAAACTTGAACATTTAAAAATAATATGGTCCAAATCAGCATCTCTGGAGTTACAGTTAGGGCAACGGCTACTATCAAATATATTAATTCGGTTCAAATGAGCTGGGGTCAAACAGTGCCCTAGCCGCATGCGTGTTATTATGCTAGTAAATCTTCTGCTTATGTCTTTGAAGTTATAATGCCATGGTTTTACCGGTATGTCTTTCTGTATCTCAGCATACCATTTGCCTTTGTTTTCTAGGGTTATCCTCCAGTGATCTTTCCACAAGTGCCGGTTAAGTTCTTTGAAATGCCTGTGGTAATCAGTAAATGGAACCTTTAAAAGTTCAGACTTGTCTTCGTCATGCTCTGACCTTGTTGCGGTATCAACTAATTCATTCCCAGGAATGCCACTATGTGAAGGTACCCACACAAATTCTACATGTATATTCTTACTATACAGCTCTTTTATACAATTTCTAATATCATACAATATATAATTTAGTTTAAAAGATATATTTACATTTTCTATTGCGCTTAGAACACTCCTAGAATCTGTAACTATCAGGATACTATGTACATTATTCACATAATTATTTACATATTCTAATGCACAATATACAGCATAGCATTCGGCAGTAAAAATACTGCAATTTATGTTTATTTTAATGCACTTGGTGTAACTAGTTTGTGGATCATAATATGCTGCTTTTACATATTGATTTGTTTTAGACCCATCTGTATATATAGTATAATGTGTTGGTCTATCATCCTTAAATTGCAAAAAATCAAATTTATTGTGCACTGTATCTAAATGGATGTTAGTAGAACTATTGATAAGACTATTAAAAGGAATTTTATAGACAGGCCAAATATCATGTTGGTTTAAGTTTTTAGAATTATCTTTAACATGTTTAAATAATATTGGTATTTCTGGTAAAGTTCCATTAATCAAAGAGGCAGCAGTTAAATTATTTGGAGAAATTGTAAGAGTGATTTGAGGGTGTATTATTAATTTCTTATGCAAAGGACTGTTAGTTGATGCTAGAACTTTCAAGAAAAACCGCTCAGCCAACATCAACCTACGAAGAATCAATGGGGGTATACATGTTTCAATTTCTAGAGAATTAATTGGTGTGGAACGCATAGCTCCACAAATAAGTCTTAGTCCCATATTTTGAATTACATCTAATTTTTTCAGTAAGGTGCTGTTAACATGCATGTAAGCTAAACTGCTGTAATCGAAATGGCTTCTAACTATACTTTTATATAACATACTCAAAACTATGGGATCAGAGCCCCAGTAAGTTCCTGCTAAATATCTCAATATGTTGATTCCATTTAGAGCCTTTTTACTTATGTGTTTGACATGTTTATCAAATTTTAATTTATCATCAATAATAACTCCAAGGAATTTATGTTGATGAACTATTGGTATTTCTGCATTGTCATAAAAAATCTTAACATCCTTTATAACATTTGAATTTTTACTTACAATTAAAACTGAACTCTTTTCTGGACTTACATCTAATTTAAGCTTATGATGATAATAGTTGTATAGTTGCGTTAAAGCATTATTAATACTAGCTGTTGCTCTTTCTATGTTTTGGTTTATGCTATATAAAAGTAAGTCATCAGCAAATTGTAAAATATGTACATCTGTTGCTTCTACATAAGTTAATATCTGAGAAACATACAAGTTATAAAGTAAAGGAGATAAGGTTGCCCCCTGCATTGTGCCTTTATTCACAGATTTAGGCCCATGTATTTTGTTGTTATACTTTACAAAAACTGTTCTATTATTTAAAAAGGAATAAAGCCACATTAGGATGTGTGTTGGTAAGCCAGCATCATGACATACTTGAATAAGTTCCTCTAAATTTACATTGTCAAAAGCACCTTTCACATCTAAAAAGACACATACAGCATGAGAATGACTTAATTTAACCTGCCTCAAATCTGATAGTAAATGTACAAAGCTTTCAGCACAACTTCTGCCTTTTCTAAAGCCGAACTGTATATCAGGAATCAAGCTGTGGGATTCAATGAAGTAATCTAATCTTATTTTCAACATATTTTCAAAAAGTTTACCTAAACAAGATGATAAAGAAATGGGCCTATAAGAAGAAGCATTATTTTCAGGCTTATTAGGTTTTAAAATGGGTATAACACATTGTGTTTTCCATGACTCTGGCACTATCAACTCTTCCCATAATCTGTTATAAATATTAAGTAATATTAACAATGCATTTAAATGTAATTTTTTAATCAACATGTATGGTATGTCATCCAATCCCGGTGTGGTATCCCTTCTACTTTTAATGGATATTTTTAATTCTTCTATAGTGAATTGGTTCTTAAGAAATATATTCATGTCATTTTCAGCAGAATTTGCAAACAAATAATCAAGCCTAGTCCTGTCAACTGCAGTCGTATCAGCTAAATTATTGAGGAAACTTAAAACCCACTCATCATTATGATGTCTATTTCTATTAGTACCTATCTTTTTAAATTTTTTAATGTAACCCCATATTCGAGAGACTGGTGTTAATCTATTAAAGCTACTACATAAATTTTGCCAAGATAGATTTCTTTCTTCTTTTAATACTCTTTTTTTAATTGCATCTAATTTTTTATATTTCATCCAGTTTTCTATTGTGGGTTTAGAAAAGTAATACTTTAATGCATTTTTTGAGTCACGAACAGCTTTATTACAGTTTTTGTTCCACCATGGTACTGGCTTTCTGACAAGTGTATTAGAACTTGTCTTATATTTAGGAATGGTTTTATCTCTCAATGAATACAGTGCATTTACAAAATTATTGTAAGAGGTGATGGGTGGATCATTTATCAAATCTATTTGTGAAAAGTGATTTTCTGATAAATTATAATACATATCCCAATCTGCCCGACTATAAATATATTTTTCTTGATTCACAGCAGGTGACAGATCATACATAGAAGGTTGAATGTTTATCTCAAGTAATGTTGGAAGGTGATAACTACCCATGGGATCATCATGAACATACCAATTGCATAAATGAGCAAGTGACGGACTAACAAGAGCAAGATCTATTGCTGAAGCTTGTCTATTGGGGTATGGGACAGTTGTTGGCGAACCATCATTTAAAACACACAAGTCAAATTCATCAATAATGCTATACAAACATCTACCTCTATTGTTATCATTATGGCATCCAAAAGCTATATTATGAGCATTAAAATCACCCATTATTAAACATGGCTTTGGTATGCTGTTGATTAGATCTCTTAGCTTTGAGGAATCAAATCTGTTACTTGGTGGGCTGTAAACACAAAGTATTGCTATTTGTCCTAATTGTGTTTCTACAGTGATGCATATGTTTTGTATGGACTCGGAGAAAATTGTGTTAATTAATTTATACTTTAAACGATGATTCACCAAAATGGCAACACCATTATGGGAATTTTTTGAATTTTTATATAATAAATTATAAGTTGGAAAATGTGGAACTATAGAATTAGGTTTAAGCCAGGTCTCATTAAGAAGGCAAACATCTATATTTTTTTCAATTAATAGATTTTGTAATAGGCTTTTTTTGCTCTGTAAACTTTGTATATTGTACTGTAATAAATTTAAATATGTGTCCATTAAATCAAATTTGACAAAAATATTTCTTTTATTTTCTTGTGTGTTATTGGATCATCATTATTACTTGTATTGCCTAACTTTACTAAGGACTTAATAATAGCATTTAGTATAATATCATTGTTAGCAATTTGCTTTACATCTAAGTTGGTTAGTGTCGACACAAAATCTTTTTTGCTAGATGAAACACTAGCTTTAGGTACATTAATATTTACAGGGTTATTTACAGAAGAGCTGTTATTTATCTTAGGTTTTAAACTAGGAAAATTCTTATCAGTCTTTGCTATAGAGGCAAATGTATTACTTTGGTTAACTATTTGTGAACGTTTCTGATCAATTTTTTGTTTTTTAATTGGACATTCCCGAGAAATGGCAAGATGACCTCCGCCACAGTTGATGCATACTATAATATCGGAAGTACATTCCTTGTAAAGGTGTTCGCCAGCACATGATGAGCACATTTGTGTACCTCTGCACACTTTGGCTGAGTGATTAAATTTGAAGCATTTAAAGCACTGGATGACAGGAGGAATATAATTATATACAGGACATCGATATTTATTCAGGAAAACCATACTTGGTAGTGTAGCAGATGAAAAAGTAATTACTACGGTAGTCAATGGTACTAGTTTCTTATCATCGTCTTTTTTCATAAATCTTTTTACTGATATAACATCCGCATCACATGAAATATTTTTGTATATCTCTTCATTGGACAACTCGTGAGGAACATGTCGGATGATGCCGACCTTCTCTACTAAATGAGCAGGGATGAACGCTCGCAACTTATTTTTGTTCAGAAAGTTTTCCAATTTCAAGAAGCTGTTCGCCTCTGCAGCTTTATTAAAATGTACTCCAAATTTGAAAGCGTTTAGTCTGGACACACTTGAAATGCCCTTAACATTCTCAGTTAAAAGTTGTGTGAATTTAATGGGGTTTTTATTGCCTAGTTTTTCCTTTTCTTTAGATTCAACGTAAACTGTGTAGTCATTAGACGAGTTTTCCAAAAACAGTCTAGTGTAACCACTCTTGAAATAAATTTTATACTTATCTTCATCAGAGACGCCAGAGATCTTCTTGTATTTTCGCTTTCTGTCTGAAAGTTCATCTGCCCCGTCACTCTGGGCCCCCATTATGACGGGGGACCGTAAATTGTAATATTAGATGAAAATAGGGGCTTTTCGTAATAAATAAGGGATAAAATTAATTTAAATGTTAAAAGAAATTTTAAAGCGCGCGCCAAGATCGACTTCCCGCCAAAAAGTCCCCATAAGAAAAATAATATATAGTGTTGCCAGACGTAATTCTATGATTAATATGTTTTATGTCTTGAACACTTGAATCCAAAACATCTAAAATCGCGATAGTTACCAGAAAATTCCAAAAAATATCAAGAATAATTTAAGTTTTTTAATTCAAATTATCTTTATTTATAACAATATATTATGTTATGTTAATTTTTGGAATTAGATAACCCTGCGCAAATTATCATGAACGGGGTGTAGTGTCTGCTTTTATTACACAGATTACGATAGTTATCGTTGATATTTAAGTTAATATAAAATAATTCACTGAAATATAAGCATGTTTTATATATTTGTTTCATTTAATATTTTTATCTTAATTAAAACCATGACTTAGGCTGGTGTGCATAGATATGCAACCGAAAGTTAAAATAATAAAAAAAAACCGTGTGCGTCTCGGGACGCCTGACAGAAATGACAAATTAAAGTAATCTAAGTTGAACTATTTAATATTGAAATTTTTTAACTTGAGAAAAACTTAGGTTATTGCTTAAGTTTTATGTATATATGGTAAAGTAAGGAAAGGTTATTTATTAAAATCTTTTACTGATTATGAAATATATTTTATTCTTAGTTACAATTCTTGAATTAGTGTTAGTAAATGCGCCTTGATTATAGCGCTGAAATACCGCCGTTAATGATTTACTACGTTAGTAGCTAGTGATGAGTAGTACACGTGGGGCAGAACATTTGTCCCGTACAAAATATATTTGTACTGATTCGGCTTCAAATTTAAATTTGTACGATTTCAAAAGTTTTGTCCCGCTACTAATAATAAGTCAAATGCCAAAGAAAGGACGGGGCGATGACAACAGTACAATGATGCCTCCACGGATATTCACATGACAAAGAGGGACGACATGACATGTACGACTGCTAGTAAAATGACCGATGCCAAGCACATCCGATTCTTAACGAACGCTTCGAACGAAGTGGAGTTTTGTACGCGTCAAATAACGGTATGACGCTCACCGCCTCACCGGCCTTATCGCTTCAAATGTACTGCCGCGGTACAAACCATACAAATCTCCTCGCCTCATTTGAAGTGGCACATTGTACTGGTTCAGTGCAAAATGTCATGTTAATCTAACAAACTCACTTTAAAATTATGTCCAACCCAACTCTATCTATCAATTAATATACAATATTATCTGTCAATTAGCGATGCGCAAACTAAATCACCATTGAGATCAGTGATTTATAAATCTTTTTCCTTAAAAGAATTAAATCACTCTTTTAAATCTTTGGTTTCCAATGAGATAATTCATTCATTTGACCGGTTTTAAGCTTTAAACTAACGCTAGAGAGTCTGATTTACTGTGTATCATCATTGTATTTCTTAGAGTGCGCATCTTATCTCATTTCAATTCACAATATCCTGTATCTACTGTCTCAAACTACATCCAAGTATCTGATTTGTTAGTTTTCATCATTGCACGTGACTAAAATCAATCATAACGTAGTGAGTTAAAGATGTATTTTTAAAATCTAAGATTCAAAGAGTGATTTCGAATTTTGAAAGATTACACTTCTTTTAAATCAATCACAACTGAGTTACACATATGTACTGTCAATGTTTAAAGTCGTTGACAGCAAGTAACAATATCTGTGGGAAACATTCACTAACATTATTTCAGATGGAGGAAGAATATAAAATAAAACACAACTTATAACAACATTTTTTTAATATGGCACTTATTTTGACAAATAAACTTTACAAGATTGAAGCTTGAAGAAGAGAAACTGCTTTTAATTTAAAAAATTTAATACTGTTTTGACAGGCGTTGACTTATTGTCAGCCATTCGTTAACTGTGATGACAATATCTACGTCTTACAGAACGCCATCTGTTGTTCATAAAGTGCTACGAGTGTTTGTATATATTTCGAGTGTTTACTTTTTGTAATTATACGAAATGTGCCAGCAGAAATTGTATTAATTTGGTTACTTTGACATTTATTTAACATAAATTTATTTTAATATAACTAACAACTCGAGTATTTTAACAAAAGTATGTTTGTTGCGAAACATGGTAAACATTTTACCGTGCAGACTTGTTAGTTCTGCTAAGGTACTTGCGTAGTTCGAACTGCGCCGAAGTTCCAGGAAACTTTTTTCATGGCCATAAGCAGGCAGACGGCTCATCAGATGGAAAGTAATTACCATTGCCAATGTACGATCGCAACATCAAAGTCGTAGTTTACGCGTTGGTGGTGAAGATTAAATTTTAAGCTTTTATAAAACCTCAACATCTTGATAATAGATAAAAAACATAGTTATCTGCTTCTACGTAGATGGTATTGTGTTCAGTATTTTTTGTTTATAAGATTTACAGTCAACTAAATACATACATATGTTGAATTGTTAGTTTATTACAAACATAATTTTTAATAAAATTAGCATCGATTATCTCAGTTTAGATATTAACAGCTTGGTCAAAAGCTTAGTTAATTATTTGTTTGACTGTAAAAAAATCCTCGGATAACAAAAAAAACGGTCTATATTAAATATAAATAAAATTGAATATGTCAGAAACTACAATCCGAATTGTATGAGGTTTATTTGTAGCAATTTACCGCCTGAAACTGATAAAATTACTGCAATGCTTACGAGATATTGTCATCTTCGATTCAATCCTTGAACATTCTTACAATCCCTTTGAGTATTTATTACAATTTACACAAAAATCTGTTATTACAATTAACAGCGCTTCTAGTAAGCATCAGGTACCTTCCATCAGGGATGAAAGGAATGTAGTAGAAATTTTAAGCTTCATTTCAAGATACTTCCAGTCAAAAAAAACGATAAATTGTTTTAAAATTAGTTTCAAACGTCTGATAATAGTTGTTCTTTGTACAAAGAAAATGTTTCGAGTTTGTTGTATTATTGTGTGTTTATTTTTATGTATATCTTATTGTATTTACTCTATTTAATATAAATGACAATGATGAATTATAAATTTCTTTATTTACAGCTAGAAGCGCTGCTATTAAAACAATACAGTTATTGGTCCATACATCCATAACAGATTAATTAAAAACAAAGACATAATTTCTGATTTAGATAAAACTTCGTAGTAGTTTAAAACAACGACCCTAGCGGAGCTATCATGAACTAGATTATTTTACGTTAATAGCCGCTAGGGGCGCCAGTGCACGTAGTTTAACAATTATTTATATTATCTTATGTTTTCTTAGAAAATAGAATTAATTTTGGTTCAACCAACAAATGACATGTGAAAATCACCTGTAAAAACGGGCCAACGTGTATCCGTATTAAATCGTATATTCACTCAAAAACATTTGTTACTTAATTTACAACAAGCGATGAAACATTTTGTTATGTCAAATGTTTCATAGTATTGTTGTTTTAGTCATGAAAGAAGACAATCGTCCAAAAAAAAAAAAGTAACTCATAACCACAGTTGGCGTCACCAGCCTTTACATGTTTATTTTATTAAATCTCAATCAATACTTTCAAAAAACTTTAATTTAATATTAGATTGTTACACGAGGTGAAAGTGGCCTATTTAGGCATGATGTGTTCGGCAGTACGCTAATAGTTTGAGTGCCTAAATAGGCCTTTCACCCGAGGTTAACACTGCTTTTCATTACGAATATGAGGACAGTAAACAAAAACTGATATATTAAATAAATTAATGCTTCTCTAATGTTATCAGGCGTTAAAACCATATCTAAATCTAACGAACTCATTTAATATGTCACATGAAACGTCAAGTAAACTACTTTTTCTGTGGCATTCTACCAGCCAGTATTCTCTAAATATTTAGCTCAAATCGATGTAAATTAAATAAAAATTCGGTGAAAAGTAGTTAATTAGTATAAAATGATGTTACAAAATTGTTGATTTTTTTTTATTACAGCTTATGCCGCGATTTGACAGTGACTCTAAAAATAAAGTTGGGACATGAGTTGAATGTACTATCTATGGTTTGTATAGTTTTTGAATTTTTTGACAGCAGGGATTTTTTTTTTTGCCAAGGACGAACAGTACAGTTTTCATCTCTGTGATCGGGAAACTCCTAGCGTACTTTCAAAATTGCTGCTGTGATTGAAAACAGTTTCCGTTGCCTATGGACATTAACAATACCAGTGGTGTTGCCAATGCGTTCGCGGGCTTAAAGGGGAAACTGGAATCTGGCCACTGATGCCGACACAACTCACAGTTGTAATGGCGGCATACTCTAGACGGGAAGGTAGCCATCCAGACGGGCAAATACTCTACCACCACCTAGCTGTAGGTTGTATTGTCGCCCACTTAAGACAGGCCGCCCGGCACTAGAAATTGGTATTATTTTCCGTTCCTGCGCGGAATAAAAGTACGTATTGAGAATTGAAAGTATTGAGATTGTTTAGAAAAACATGTACTGGTGGCGCCCTCTGCAATTGAAGGGCGAGTTACGTTTTTTATTTTTCTTCCATAGTGATAGTTGCTTATGATGCTTCGTTACAAATGTCTAGAAGTGGATATATGACTTTTCATAAAGTTCTGAAACAAATAATGAACAGATCTGTATGCTTAAATTTCAAATTAAAATAATAAACAAATCGGCAGACAAACACTCACCTTGTATATCCCTAAGCTACGTAAATTACACTCCTGTTATGGATAATATCCAACGAACAATTCTACGGCCGATCGCGAACACCCAGACCATAGTAAATAACGAAAAGTCTAAGGACTTTAAAATATTTTTATTTATGTTCACAGTTCATATTAGAGGTGATCGATTTCATTATTCGTTTCATAACTTCTAGAGGAATCGATAACTCCTTTGTTACTTTCACAATCGGTTATCACAACCCAATACTAAAGAATTAGCTGTTAAAAATGACCACGAATCTATGAAATATGCTTCGTGCCAATTACTTAATGGCCAGTTTCTATATCTTACTTACTTAATATTTGACATAAACTCCATACAGGTCATGACCAAATTCAGCCGATGGTAGGGCACGTGTATGTGAAGATGTAGGAACGGCCATTAGTGAGAGTTGTGGTCGTTTAATGGTTTGAGGCTTGAATATTAGTCTTTAAAGTGCAATCTCGTAATTTCAGGACAAAACGATTCCAAATCCATATTTTCGTCTAACCCATACATCATTTTTCATTGTGGATTAAACAAAACTTGTTAGAGCAAAACAATGGTTACAAGCAAGATAGTTAATTCCGTAATGTTGTAGCTACACAATGGCAACATTAAGAAAAAAATGTTCTTAATTTGAAAATGAGTGGCATTAGCTGAACTAATACCAAGATGGCGTTCAAAAGTGACTCTGACATATTAAAATTTTAGAATCGTTTTATCTCAGCGTTTTATCAATTAATAAGTTATAAATGTTTAACAACATGCTGATGTTAGCATTATTTATCAGTGTTATTGACAAAGCTTCAAGATTTCAAGCGAATTCCGACACCGAAGCCATATTGGATTTCTTGAATCCATCATAAACCATGGAAAATATAGTACTCTAAAAATCTCCTAAATTTTACATAATTAGATGGCGCCACGTGTTAAGTTTCTGTGTTTTTGACGTTTAATTATTAAAATCATTTTTTAAACCAATCAACAATGGTGTGCTTCATTATTTAGGAAACTTGATTCGATGATTAATTTGATTTACGTGGATTTTTAGGTTGTTAGAAAAATGTCAACCACGATGCGTTTTCAAGAAGACTTTATGATATACTAATTGCACAACCTTCTAGTGTTGCCATTTGTACAATGGTTTAGTACCATCCAGCGACACCTTGTCGTAGACAATAATTTTAAAGAAACTTATTAAGAATTCACATTTTTAAATGGTTTGGTTTAAATTGTTTAATTTTAATAATAAAACATACTAAAAGAGCATTTTTATTTGCTTGCGTTCAGCAGACAGGCAGATGGCCCTCCTAATGGAAAGCAGTTACCATAGCCTATGGCCATTTGTAACACTAAAAGTACTATCAATGTGCCGTTCTCTAAAGGGAGACTGGAACCGGACCATTAATGCCGGAACACAACTCAGGGTTGTTATGGGCAAATGCTATATTAGGCGTGGTCGACTTCCAGACGGGCAAATACCCTACCACCAGGCGTTTTGCTTGTGGCGCTATCTAGTTTTGTAATATTTGAGAGTTACGTTTTGAATGTGGTATAAAACAATTTTTAATATTTTTATGGCAAAACTATACATTCAAGTTGTGTGTTGAGGAAAGATTAGTACTATACTTTCAAATTAGAACACGCTCAGTAACCTAAAAGTATCTTAAAAACTTCATTTTAGATTTAGCCGTATAGAATCCGCCTTCATTTTATATTAGTTTTTAGGATCGCTAATAACAGTTTTTAACCAACAATTTTCTGGCCTCGGTACCGAAAACAATATCCGAAAAGTCATCTAATTGACTAATCTTTTAATTTGTTAAATTAGAACAGCTAGTTCTATACAATACGTGATATGCAATAATTAGAAAAAGTGGAGAGAAGAGTTTTTTAATGTAATTTAAATTAATTGTGCCGGTTATTGCCTTTTAATCACCACAAATACTGCCTACACGTCTGCACTCGATGCAGTAAGGAATAAAAATAATCCCCTCCAACGCACTCTCATTTGAATTTCGAATGCGTTTTTTTTTAAATACTCATGGTGATCAAAGTAACCAACACTACAATGCATTCTTAAACTAGTCTTAAAGTATTAAAGCGATCGAAGATAAAATGTACCCAAGTTAGGTCTTAATAACAGTTTTGTTTTAATATAAAAATCTAAATCTATTATTTTTGAGTTAGCTGTCACGTTAAATTTGTATCAAGCTTATTTGACAAGTCATTTTTGGACCATTGACAGAATTTCGTCATGTGCCTAAGGGTGGTACAATATCGATGTAAAGTTATCGATAGATAGAAATAGTTGTAAAATTGTAAAAAAATTCTTTGCCTTTGCAAAATTGTATTTCAGATGTTTATTTCAAATAATTATTGAAGTTGCCGTTGGGTCCGTAGGGGTCAAGTAGCTACACGGATTTTAGTTTATAGTCTATTTATTTATTCGGTTTTTTATTTGCACCTATTAATTTTTATTTTTATTTGTATATATAGTTTAATTTTAGGATATAATTTATTATAAGGATAATATTGAACTGATTTGACCAACTGATTTGAATATTATTTTCAGACTTTACATATACATGACTGTTAACAACAGTATTACACTTGATAAATTTAATTTTCAGTATTGAAGTGCTACAATTATACAAGAAAAGTTAAATGTAATATGCTTGAGGTGACTAATTTTAATAAGCTCACATAAAATTGTCTATCGATGTCGTTCGAAAGTTTAATTTGGCAGCTAACCCAATAACAGCTCTTTAGCATTCCAGTGTCTCGGCCTAGTGTCAAGCCGATACTAATGTGCTGTGCTGCATGCTTAATGCCTATATCATAACAATTTAACTGGAAATGTTGACTTTTGTTTTTTGAAAATTGGAACATTGTATTACTTATTTCACAATGTGGAAAACAACGGCCTTTTAAAATGCGTTAACAACTTACTTTCATCATTAACCTATTTATAGTTCTCCCTTAAGTAGTCGTAAGCATATAATACAAAACTACATTGTAAATATTTCTGTTATTACTAAATTGTTTGATGACATATTGAAATAAATAGAAAATCTATAAGTACATTAATATGTTTGAGGGTAAAGGCTTAAAGCGAGTTTGATAGACATATTTGTTTTGTAATTGGCCGCTTCGCTTCTGGCCGGACTTTCGTCAAATGATTTATTTTGAAACAAAGGTTATTTATTAATGATTACTTCTTCCTAACTGTTCATTTGCCCTACTACTCGTTAAAATTTGACATAAGCTCCATACATATATTGTCAAATTTGTACCAATGGTATAGCACGTGAAGGAATAGTAAAACATACGAACAGGCCGTTAGAGAAAACTAAAATCTCAATGACATGTCTTGAATTTCACGATGAAATATTCCAATTTTCAAAAAGTACATTTTTCAAAAATGATTCGACACATGCAATGATCGCGATGTTATTACTCTTTTAATTGAAATTATATCATAATTTAATGTATTAGCCAATGTTCATGTTTTCTAAAGTCTCGTTGTTTTTATTTATTTAAAAGTCTTCAAGTCTTTTACAATTGCAGTTTTTCCATAAATAAATACACCACTTTATATTTTAATTACTTATATGAAAATGGTGAAACAACATACAAATATCTTTAGAAAACATTGTAATGATATAAAGCAAAATTTTGTTTGATTTATTAGTCATTATGATAATTATTAATTTACTATCACAAACTTATTCCGTTTCAATTAAATTAATAATGACAATTTAATCAAACAAAGTTTTAGCTTAATTGAAAATATTCATTTTTAATATTAATTATAATTATGACAACAAATATTTTAACAATATTAGGAAGTTATGTTTTTTAATATTAACTATGCTGAAATATATCTATATTTTTTACTTTTTACATATTTATATTTTTAGCGTTTGTTTGCGAAATATGTAATGAAATATAGTTGTTCTATATCTATTACAGTTTTCGTATATTTATTCCTCTAGCAAATTTAATTATCGCTCAGTTTATTCATATAATAATAAAGCTTAAAATATTTTCTTTATTTTATGTATTTATATATAAAATTGCTGTTATTCACAAGTCCATTTAACAATTATCTCTTTTCAATATATTGGATGGAAATATGTATTCTTCAAATTTACGATTACGAGGTGCATTTGGAAATCTCACTTTTTATTTACGACATATCTAAAAGAAAATACATGACAATCAACGGTTAACTTTTGTAATTCAATAACTATATATTTATTGAACAGGCATTTTCATTTCATTCCCAACAGGTCCCATAGCGTTTGCTGGAAATATAGCAGGTTACAGGAACAAAGATCTATGTTTAGCTAATACGAGCGAGACACAGAGACTTACCGGCACTAAAATTTAATTGCTACTAAGTATATTTTTGAGGCTAGGATTGTAGATAGCACTGAGAACCAGTTCTATGGACATAGGAATTAAAATAGATTTATTTTAAGGGGATTTTGAAAAAAAAAGTTGTCATGTATTTATTGAACAAATTTTTATTTATGTTACTAGTGTATTTACTAACGGGTAGAAAACTTCAATAACTACGTATTTAACCTCCTGTCGTGTATAATATTGTTGTATATCGATATATTTTATCGACAAAATATTTATTCAGGTTTTATTGTATAATAACATTCGCCTCTGTCATCTATCGTATTTGGCAAATTATTGCTAAGAACTCAATCTATTTTGTACTAATTGTTTATTACTATTTCCACCGACACTAACCTCTTTTTTAACACTAAATTAAGACTTAACTATTTGGTGTTTAATTTCATAAAATTATTATTTACGCTAAAATCTTACTCAACCTAAATCGCTACTAAAACTAGCATTTTAATGTTATCCTTTTATTAACTATAATCATCCATAAGCTTTTCAAAAATTAAGAAAAATCTCATGTCCTATTTAATAAGCAAACCACGTATCTTTAAAAATTACGACCTTCCCTTTATAGTAATCAAATATTTTTTAGCATTTCGTAAACTGGAATTGTACGTTACTTAAAAACGTATTCTTATATCTTATAAGCGTTTTTTCCTAACTACCTTAATTTTACTTCGGGCAGTTGACGCTAGTTCTTTTGCCTGTCATTTTTTTTCTTCTAACTATAAGTGCTCCACTTCTAGATCAAGTGCAACTATGAGCAATATTGGTCGATATTGGACCAATTTGGCTGGTGATGATTGGCCGCAAGCGATCGAATATTAAGTTTAATTATAATATTTTTGTTAAAAAATATCTGAGAGAGTATTTAAAGTAGCTGTATCTCATTTCAATAACGTGCATTTCAATACATATTGAGGACATATACCATTTAGGTAGTTTTACTGTCATAATTTTACTATTATTACGTTTGGTGGTCAACGAACACAGACCGATGCGCAACACACGATGAAATCTAGGAAAGTATTTTTAGGGTCTTACTTATAATCGCTTCTTAAATTAAAAGAAACTGCTCAGCAAGTGATTAGTGATAACCTTACCCATAAACTCCTCTTTAGCCACATTTTTAGGTACAACCTACGTTAATAATTCAAATTTCGTTCATCTGTGCTCCTCTTAGGTAAACAACAGGTAATTAATACACGTTTATAAGTGAAAAAAAGATATTAATAGATTAGGGTCTAATTTTGATTCTCTTACGTAAGAAATGCCTAATCGTTTCTTAACGCGATTATTATAAGTAAGCCCGTTATTGTTTTCTCAAAATATGAAGAAAGCCTAAGCCTAGTGTTACGACCATAACATTAAATTTTTTGTTTTATAATAATTGGCTATCGACTCGCAATTTTTTCTAGTTCTTTAAATCTGGTTATTTAATAAAACCTTAATAAAGTATTTTGTTTCCGGTTAATATTTATAAAAGTAAACATTTATTGTAAGTAATTGAAAATGTGAATTAAAATTTAAATAATGCTCTTTAGAGTCAGTTTAAAACAACAATAAAGTCTACAGAATCATATCAAAAGCTCATGACCATATCAACACCACCGCGCAAAAAGCGTCGGAAAAAATCTCATTAATCAATATATCTTTGTCGATATAACCCTACTCGCATCACTATAACTGAGCAATATATACATGCTTGATATATTCGTCCATAATATATTCTTCTTTGAAAAGTTTTTGTCTATAATATAATTTTGGAGAAATTTCCTAGTTTAATAATTTTAGAACAAATGTCGAATGATAATAGCTTAAGGGCTTTAACACACGATAGATTTTTAGTTAACAGTCATTTTAATAATATGAGTATCGAAGTAATTACTTTGAGATCCAGTATCATGGATTCTTACTTTTTCCCGCTGTCATGGACCCATACAAGCCTTAGTCGAATCATGTAGCCCTGATGATTCCCAAAGTGGTCTAAATTAGCCACTTTGGAAAGCATTGCAGTAGCGTTATAGTTGTCTTATTTATTTTTTAATTAATTCCTGAGACAAATTTCAATTAAAATACTTTTTTAATTATTTGTTTTGTCGATTAAAAATCTACCGTCAGTATTAACCCAAAGATGAGACGTGCTTAGTTTGAACATCACATACTCAAGCTAAGCTTAAGCTTATCAGAACTATAATGTAATAGGGAAAAAAATGGTAATTAGGTAACTTTAAAATAACTATAACTTAAATATTTTTAAATGAGCATAAGTAATATCTAAAATAATTTGAAAATCATAATTATGAACTTAAGTTACTAAATAAGTATTAATTGTTATTTAATTATACATAGATGGTATCCGATGTATATTTTGAAGCGTTTATAAAATAGAACTTGTTTCCGATTTATTTAGGATAAGTTGTTTTGATCCTTTTTGTTATTACCAATAAATGACATAAGTACAGAAAAAATACAAAAGCAATTTAACCAAAAATTATGTTCTGAGTTTAGAACTCTTAAAAAATAGATATTTTTCGTGAAAGAAAATACTTTACCTTCCTCGAATTAATTGTATCCATAGAATGCCATCTTTTTAATGTTCTTATTATAGTTAATAAAAAAATGTTTTAAAAATCAAAGCCTTAATGATCATAAGCTAACTGGTTAATTTTGAAAATTTTAGCATTTCTGATCAATAATATTTTTAGTGCTTGTGTTAGCTTCTTTTAATGTCAAAAGCGGATTAATATTAAAATTTCGAAGGCGTGTTGAGTAAACTAAGCACTTGAAATTCTAGAAACTACGCTACAACTTACTGGACGAAGGAAATTGTAAACAATCTAGTATTAGAGCATTTTTGCAGCGATCGATCGATGGTTGAAAAAAAGTGATAACAAATGTGTCCAAAATTATCGACATCACTTATCGACACTTGCATTCCTTATTAATCAATAGTGAAGGAAAACTAACATTGCCGATATTAGGGTCATCGATTTATTTTCCGCTTGATCACGGTTTTTAATCGTAAGACGATCAATAGTACAATCGATTACCTACAAGAATCGATCATATTCGATTGAATTATCACGGTAGTACATAATCGATTGTAGGTATTGGTTCGTAGTCAAGTAAACGACGCTGACGTGCCAATATCTCCTTTTTTATTTTGTTTAAAATTGTACGACATTTAAGTACAGAGATTTTCGAAAAAATCAATAATGATACCATCAAATGTTTTTCATCATACAAAACAGTTTGAATAATTTTGTGTAGTTTTGAAATAAATATTTTTCAAGTAAAAGCTTGTATATTTCACAACCAAATTTTTATTTTCCTGCGAGCTAAATAAATAAAAGAATTTCTTTATTAATTAGTTAACAACAGTTACTTAAACTTAAGACTGATTTACATCTAGCTACTGATTTTAAATTCAAAGGAAGTAAAGTATATTTTGTTTTGAATTCAGTCCGCTCCCCAAGTCACTTTGGTCAACCATAACTTTTAATGAACGTATTTGCTTATTATTTTGGATTTTTAAAGTATGTGACTCATCTGACTTTGCAGGCAGTTTGTCTGTTAGAAGATATCAACACATCACCGTAGTAATGTTATGAACGATATCGATTTAAAATCGATTTCCTATATCGAATCCAACCATCGATCAATCGTAGCTCAGTCAACTACAACCCTACTTCACCTCTGACATGCCCATGCGATTAAGGCGAGTGTTGCGAATGTTAGCAGTGAGCCGATGGCTCGTTCCGAGGAGTTACACATATCCTCCTCGCAGAAACACATGTGGCCTGTTCCAGTACTTTCCATCATGCAAACGTGGTCGACCATGAACAGGTTGATTTGAAGTTGCGATGTACACGTCCGTCTTACAACTTCATATGCTGAAATAGAAAAGAATGAAATCTAAATAAATGTATTTATTTCAAAATAGAATCTTACAAATTACTATAAGTAATTTTAGTAACTGTTTATGGAGAAGAAGGGGCGCAACAAAACTTCATTTACATGGCAGCTGGCTCCAACCTTTTATACTATATTTAGTATAACGTGTTTTTTACTTTGTCAAGCATGTAAGGAATTTATGGATATATTGCAGTATACAATTTTAGTACGTCCCGTCATCATCATCATCATCCGAGCGTTTAAATCCCGGTTGCGTTCGGAGCGTTCACTCCGAAGCCCAGGGTCCGCTTTCCTACTTATTCTACTCCACTTCGCGCGGTCTTCAGCATCCCCCGTTTTGAGACCATTGGCACGCATGTCATCCTTCACGACGTCAAGCCAGCATTTCTTGGGCCTTCCCTTCGACCGGGACCTGGCGGAGGCGGCATGGCTAGACATTTACTCCCCACGTAATTAGCCGGTCTGCGTAAAACGTGGCCGTATCAGTGTAAGCGACACTCTTGCAGTTTGTCTGCTATGTCACGGACATGAAGACGGGTCAGGAACTCCCGCATCCGTGGCAGGATGCGGGAGTTCCTGACCCGGTCTTTCCGCGTCACTCCACACATCCATCGAAGCATATTCATCTCCGTGACACACAGCTCTTGCTTGTGTCGCCCAAGTACAGGCCACGCTTCACTGCCATACAAAAGGACAGGTCTAATGATGGATATATAGACCTGTCCTTTTAATTTGACCGGCATTTTGGGGTCACAAATGACACCTCACCTCACGCCACTACTACGCCACAGTAAGTCCCGTCATCATTATAACGATAATAATATTTTTCTTTCCTTTTATTGTCTTTGTCTTACTGAGTATGCACTGTCTGCTACAACTGTATTAATTCCTCGAAATGTAATTGTGTAACATATTTCTGTATAAAATTTATTAGGAAAAAAGTTTGCGTTAATCAATTTTTAGCTAGACGTGTAGCTGGAGAGTTTCTTGATGCTTCTTCTCCTTAACAGCAGTAACATGTTACGAACCGTTGTACATAGATTAGGTAGTAAAATTAAATTTATCAGTTATATGTATGACCTTCAAAGTGTTATCAAGTGGAACTTATTTAAAATAAAAAACTTTTGTATTTGATTTTTGAACAAACTCTCCATAATATTTTATTCAATATTATTACAGAGATACACTACATAAAACCCTAATAGCTTAGTGGTTAACGCACTTGTACTCAAACCCTAAACTCAAATGACGCACTTTTTTTGTAATTGTTAAAAGACCTTAAGACCCTAGCGAACGCGACTGCCAAGGTGACAGGCATAATTTATTTATTATTATTTACTACTACGTTAGGTTCATCCATGACGCCGGTTCAGAAAGGCATTCACAACTTTAATAGTTCTGATCTAATATTCATGTTGTTAAAATTAACCACAGGCTGATGGTGAAGGAAAACCTTGGTGAAACCTGCACATCGAGGTAACCCAGTGAAACCCGCTAACCTAGTTTGGACAAACGCCTTCGCGTCCTTCCTGTCATGAAATACGGTGCCGGGACGTGGTCACTGAAGCAATATTGATTGTGTCTTATGGTAAAATCAGAAAGGAGGAAGAGAATCAAGGATACCGACATATCTCGCAAAATTAGTAAGCTGAAGGAGCAGTGGTCCGGACACATCTGTCGTAGGACCGACGGAGTAGAGGAGACGAGCAATAACATATTAGTATAATCCTCGGCACGATTCTTGAGCGGTGATTCGTTTCTTTATCGAAGTATGAATTGAATCGTACGAATCGAATACAAAAAAGTAGTATACTTAGTACGTAGTACTCCTTATAGCATCAATTATCTGCTAGTGAAATTTCCGTCAAAATCGGTCCAGACAGATAAAAGTTTTATAAAACATATATAAAAAATATATATATAAGTACCTACCGTATATACTTTCGTATGCATTTAGTAAAAAGATGTATTTTGAAATTACAAACAGACACTTCAATTTTATTTATCTACACAGATAAATAATACTTACGACTCTTCGAATACCGCACCATTTTGACGCAGCAACCGTTACAAGTCTGAAGCGGCGGTTGGTCTCTCGGTAGTGCTGTGTAGTTGAACGGGTCTTTACATCTTGGGTCTGTCCAGCTCTCACACTCGTAGCAGTATATCGTACGAGCTGTGGATAACAATATTGTAATTGATTTAATATCTTATTCAATGTTCTAAATAACATTGAGTATATATTTACTTATAGAAGTCTGTTTTTCCCGAAAATACAATCCTGAAGTCTTTAAGACACAAGTTAGTAGGTATCTTCTAAGTAAGAGCACTCAACATCATGTAAGACGAAGACGTTTCCTCCCATACAGATAATTAATTACACAAAACCAAGGGCAGTTACTCGTTTTTATGCCATGCTAGAAATACAAAACAAGTATCCAAGCGTCCTTGTAACAGTTAGACTTATCGACCACTAACCCGATTTCCGTGACCAATGCATTTAATGTTTCATTGTGCATTTAATTTATGCTATTATAAGAATGCTGACAAGTAAAATATAGGCCATATAGCATCATGCTTTGATGCAAATGAGCGGAGCAAGAAACATAAACGCCAATCGTTTTGGAATACTGTTCTCAGAATGTACTGCTTCAAAGTAAAATGAATTATAGGAATCATATAAGCGTGAAATGGTTAGTCCTCCTTTTTAACGAGGAGAAATCCGAATTGAAGATTAACCGCCGCGGAGTAAACGCGGGCACCTCTGAAACGGTGCTATCGCCACCTGAGACGAGGTTCCCACTAAAATCCCTTAGTATTCTGTTCTTCACGCTTAAGTTGGGCCTCGAGTACACGGCCTTGCCAGTCCTAAGGCCCTGGTAGCCAGTGGCCCATCGGCCTCATCTGTTACCGGAGAATAATGCCCCCAACGTCTTTCAACTTTCAAAAAGCATGGGGTGGGACGGCATTAACGGTGATCCTTACCGAAGTGACCTTGCTAATTGTGAATGAAAGTTACGGTGGCCCACTTTTGACACCTTTTATCTTTGTGTCCTAATCTTTTTATTGCATGAGTGTACCAAACAAGCAGATGGCCCATCTGATAGAAAGCGGTTACCATCGTCTATGAACATTTACAACATCAAATGTGCTGTCGACCTTGAATGGGCGCTGGAACATGGATACTAATGCCAGAACACAACACAAGACTTGTGGGAACCAGACCGACATATGCCCTGCCACCTGGCTGTAGATTGCATAGTCGTCTCTTACGACAAACCGCTCGGTCCTGGACGAATCGAGACTTAACGTGATTGCATCATACCTAGTATTGGAGACGGTAACCCCAGCCATCCTGGAACCTAATCAACTGTGTCGTGACGATGGGAAGAGCCCGGAGGGAATGTCTGTGGTGCCTTGGAAGATGGAACGACTACTAGCGCGGGATGGCACGTGTGTTGACACTCCAGCTGCGTCCCATCTTCCAGACGACTTGACACACCGCAAAAATGCATCCGTTGGTAGCGGGTACACATTTATGGATTTTGGTGTCGAAACTCTGGATCCGTGGGTCCGAGAAGTTCACCGCCTTTATTTAGATCAATCTACACCATAGATAGGAGTTTCAACCAAAAGGTTGGCATATGTTTTGGACAACACATAGGCGTTCCCATCTAACGCGGCCATCGTTTTAGGAGCGTTCCCAACTAAACGGTGTTAAGGAACCTATTTATTATTTGTATTTTTTGTTGTAGGATATGCTAAGTGTATATTCTAATTTTAAGTTTCTTAATATAATAAAAAATTACATTGTATATCAAATATATTAAACTATTTATTAATAACTTATTTATACATATTACTACACTTTAACCTTACCTGTTTTAATTTGTTTATCTAAATAACATAATACAAAATCGATACAAATTGGTTTTAAATCAGAGCGCAACCCTATACATGCAACAGCGGGAATAGTGCAGTGCATGACATACGGCATATCGACCTCGATACATGCAATTCTATATTATGCAATGCTACCTGCCGCACTCAAAGCTGATAAAGAAATGAATTTAAAGGGTAATTAAGGACTATCACAAACTAAATATGCCCGCCGCGTCGTTTGTGCGGAACTTGGACTCTATATTTATAATACATGGTATATACTATGACTACATTGTGAGTAAGAGATCCAGTCTTTTAGGATTCATATATAGGTCTACTCTTGGCTTTAAGAAACCTACGAGCTTCATTAATTTATACTGCACGTTAATTAGAAGTGTGTTGGAATATAATTCCACTATCTGGTCTCCTCATTATGCATTACATATCGCTCGCATTGAACGTGTACAAAAGAAAGCATTGCGAATAGTCTCATACCGATATAATTTAATTCGAACTCTTAAAACGTATCATGACCGACTGAAATATTACTCTCTAACATCCTTAGAAAATCGTAGAAGCACTTCAGACCTTATCTCTCTTCACAAAATTTTACATGGACATATTGATTCACCCTATTTAATTTCTTTACTTAAAACTTCAATACCAATTATCGATGCAGAAAACCAGCAATTTTTTCCCTACAAGTGTATCGTAATTATTCTTACTTCAATCCATTGGTTCGAATGTGTCGCCTTTATAATGAACTCACCAAATTAAATGCGTTAATTGATATTTTTAATTCTAGTCAGTTTAAGTTTATGAATAATTGTAAAAAAATTCTCTCACACAATCTTTATTAATATCTATTGTCTATTTTTCACTCATTTTTCTTTTTTAAATTTTTTATATTATTTTTAAAATGAATATGAACAACTTTTTTAGTATGTCTACTTTGTCGTTCGTTTAATTAGCGCATAGTTTGGATTATAATCTGGCCCTGTATATTACATTGTTATTATTTATTTTTAATGATTGTAATCTGTTTTGTGCTTAAAGAAATATATAAATAAATATATGTATTATTGTTTATTATTAATTGTTTTAGGTATATAATTATGTAATATTTATATATCTTGTTTACATTTATTTAATTTGCACAGCGTCGTCATACTTTTATGAATCCTTTAGTACAATCCATAACTGAGGTTATCTGGAAAAGATAGCCCCAAAGCGATAAGGCCGCTTATTTATCCCGTCATTCCATGAAGTTATTGTATATTTTCTTAAGTTTTCGCGACTTGTATACATAATAAAACTACATTTTCACGGTTTTAAGCGCGGTAATTTATTTAATTTCGATTATTTCTACGTTTCATACGTCGTACCTTTATTACTGTAAATTATTTGTTTTATGTGTACTTACTATTGTTTCTATTAAAATATAATAAATAGATCATTATTCAGCTTTGAATG
This sequence comes from Dendrolimus punctatus, assembly GCA_012273795.1. Taxonomy (NCBI): domain Eukaryota; kingdom Metazoa; phylum Arthropoda; class Insecta; order Lepidoptera; family Lasiocampidae; genus Dendrolimus; species Dendrolimus punctatus. The sequence goes on along the minus strand of CM022554.1, from coordinate 373,990 downwards.
CGGTAGGTCAATTTATTAACAAATAGAGGGAACAGACGATTATAAAATAAACAGGATAATTTGAATAAGTACACGCAACTTACGAAACACGTACGTACAATCGATCGTTATAAAACCTCTATATTCATAATAGTTATAAGAGGTTTATAGACTTAAAGTGTTACTCAGACTCGCATTAAGAAAAAATTGAAAATCTCTTTTTTTTACGAAACCTATAAGTCTCGTAGAACTTATTATGAATACGGGCAATGAGTAAGTTTACATTTGGTAAAGGTATGAAAAGTAACAAAACTCCCGGTGGTTATATTTTTCTATAGTTATGATTGATACCTGCAAATATCAGGTTGTAGGATTATACTGCAGATTTCGTACAACAGTTTCTTAAATTGTGTATACCAAGATCACATACATAAAGCATAGACGCTATTAACTGATAGATTGATGTGAACCATGCATGTTGTCTAAAAAACGCTCGTAAAAACTTTAAGATGCAATAAACTAACTAAAATTACAAATCAATCATCACATGCCAATACATAAAATGTATACGATATTCTTTTACTGCGTTACCAGCATGCTAAAGTATTTTAAGTTACATAACAGAAATGAAATTATTTACAAATAGTAAAGATTAATTTAATATACATAAAAAACGCAATTTAATAAATAATTAGATATTATTATGTACTTATGTGTTTATACCGGTTTTAGTAATACATAAATACATCGATTTACAAAATAGATTAGTGTTCTATATCCAAAAATATTGTGGGTTTGTCGATTTTTTCTAAATTCGTATTTAAGAACATCACTCATGACGTACACATGTCGATAAAATTAAAACGTCGCGTGGCCCTGGAACGTTTTGCGGATTTAAAAATACTTATTAATTTCGTAGTATTATCTTCTATAGCGTCTTAGATGCTATGAAGAGTCCTTCGTCATTGTAATCATCGTGTATAGTGTACCGTTAGCGAAATATGGGAGCTGAGTGACAATTATTCAGTCCGACTTCGCTATTACACAGCGTACACTTTGTGTATACACCAAGTGAGTATGTGTGAACACTACTGTCTATGACTATGACTTGCATTGTGATATCATCATGTGTTTGAAATTAGCTCATAGTGTCTAACACAGGTGGCACAACCTGACTGCTTGAACCACGTTAGCAACCAATTTTAACACAACAGTCTATTTCAGCGTTCTAGTGGTTGCCGCAAAAATTTTGATAGCGTATTATGTGAGCTCCCATAAGCTACCATTCATCAATATCGACATGTCGACATTTTTCAACACTTTAGAAATGAGTTCCACCTGGAGTAAGAACTACAAAAGCTAACTAGTAGTAGTAAGCACTAAGTAATTTTGCGTGTGAATAGTTGGAACATATGTTTTGTATATTTGTTAGTATGCACTATCTTAACACCGAAATTGCGAGAAGTGTAAATAGTACAGAAATTAATGTGCGACATTTATGTTGCAATTTGTGTCGTAGTCTAAACATTGCTTAGACTGATGAAACAATTTGTGTCGGACATGAAGTGTATTAAATATACATTAGACTATTGTTGCTGTAATAAATATATAAGAAAGCATAGCATTATTTGAAGATAATTGAAATGACTCCAGAAATACCCAGTCTACGACATGTTGTTTCGTAATTGTTTAAACTCCGTTGTGTATTTAATGCTTATCTAATAAACAAACTCTTCTATAAATAAAATGAAGTGGGTTTTCTTTATTCTCAAAAATGAGGAGTGTTATGACAGCTGTTCGGTATAAAACTGGGTAATACTAAACAATAAGACAATTTCCTGTTGATAATATTATTATTTACACAATTAATCCTTGAAACGGGATATTATCTTATTACCACGTTGCTATATTTAACTATTTATGCGGAAATATTGGCTATTTACAGGCAAAACACACATTGTATATCCCTAAGCTAAGCAAGTTACGCTTGTGTTATGGGTAATATATAACAGACCACTCTGGGGCCGATCCCAAATACCCAGACCTTTAGAAATAACAGAAAGTTCCTTTCCGAAATTGCCATGCCAGGATTTAAATCTGGAGCCGCTGCGTTCCAGCGAGTTCGGCTAGCTAAGACATATTGTTAGCCCACCTCAACTAGGGCCGTCAAAGGCTTATAGCTTTCAGGGTCAATACTCTATAATCATCATGGTCAATACTCTATACTCTACAATCATGGTTACTGGATGCATATCGACTTTGTTAAGGTTGTTTGAGGTTTATAAGCATCTTTTTTATTGAATGAGTTGGTGGAAAGCGGTGACCGTCGTTTATGTTCCTGCATGGATAAGAAACATCTTTCAATGCGTTTACCTTCTCCGTCCTATGTGTATAATATGTACACCTTCTATCAAAAGTATTGATATTATACCTTTGATAGAAGTTGAACAGATTTTAAATTGGGCTAGATTAAATTATAATAAACCTTTCCCCCTTAATTCATAGTAGATATACTGTTATGAATAATGGGGGTTCTGTACACAAATAATATTACTTTACAATAATAGAATTATATTTGATTTTTATTATTCCAAGTTTTCGGTCATTTTTCAGTAGCTGTGATTACGGAAGACAAAGATAGTTAAGTGTCAATGAAGACTGTTAAAGTTTAATTTAGCCTACCTCCAACTTGTTCATTTTAATTATGTAGTGTTTAATTTATTTATGGTTATTATGTACTAATTTACCACCGCTTCGCAACATGTTGTGGCTTGAAGAGAAAAAAGCGGTGTAAGAAACTCTTCAGCAACATACCTATCTCTAATATATAAAGCTGAACAGTTTGTTTGTTTAAACGCGCTAATCTCAGGAACTACGGTTTTGATTTGAAAAATTCTTTCAGTGTTGGATAGCCCATTTATTGAGGAAGGCTATAGGCGATATATTTTCACGCTAAGACTAATAGGAGCGGAGCTGCAATGAAAAATATTTCAAAATCGGGAGGGCTAAATTCCACGCGGCCTGCGTCGCGGGCACAGCTAGTATTATACAATATTAAAGTAGGTGAGGGTAAAATTTATTTAACAATACTCATTGACAGTTGACATTTTTGTAATCACGGCTACTGAAAGGTACCGTAGGAATAAAAAAAATCAAATAAAATATCGCGCTAAAAACCGTTAAAACATAGTTTTGTTGTATATACTAGTCGCGAAAACTTAAGTAAATATTATAATTTTTTAATTGCAATTTTGTATAACCTCGTCCAATTTGCCTAACGCATTAACAGCTGTCATAATAACGTCAAAGCGCCGAAAGCTGCTATCATCATAGCCGTATTGAGCGGTGAATGAAAATGTATTAAAGAAGCATAGAAAGCGTATTTTGTGTTAAAAGTATATATTATAAAAATAGGTTTAAATTAAACAATACTTACTCTGGCATTCCGCCTCAACAAGGGGGCTGAGACTTAGTGCCCATAATGCTGAAAATCCATGCTTTTGTTAGTAAAAAAGAAAAAAATATTAGAATCAGAGTTAAAAAAATACTACACAGTTAACTAGAAGAGAGATCCTGTAAATAACTGAGATATGTATGCATAAGTAAAGTGTCAATAGACTGGGTATTTTTCTATTAAATCATTAAATGTTCATGAAGTAGGAATAAACCACAACTTTATAACATTTTAATATGTGCCTAATATAAATTATGTTTTTTTATAATTCAACAAAAAATAATGTATCTTTTTTTAAAGTCTGTAAGTAAAAGTTTTCTAACTAAAACTACTAACCGGAGTATCCGTGATGTATTCTAGAATATAACCTAAAAATTGCGTGAAGTAATTATTTGATTTTTATATTTAACAAAATTAAATACTGAAAACATAAGAAAAATGTATTCAGTTTATAGTAGATAACTACAAAATCATTATACACATTTATTTAATCCAGATATATATTTAGTTCTCAAAACAAACAGTAAGAAATAATATCGGGTTTTTCATTCAATTTGACAATCATCCTTGAATATATATTTTTTTAATTATCATGTTTTTCGCTTGTCAGTTATTCACAGGAATTTGTATTACCCGACTACAAATAATAAAAATTCTCTACAGTTATGCTATGCCTATAACAATTATAGTCATAATTGACAGCTATTAACTATAATGCATTTCTTTTGTAAATTTGTATTGAAAATTTGAAAAGAAATGTGAAAAGGTTAGATTTTTACAACAATTTGTTATCGAAAGAAAAACAGTTTAGAAAATACTTCTTTATTCATTGAAAAGAAGGAGAAAAATAAAACTTTAAACGAAATATTATTTTATATACAAATTTGGAAGTATCAACATAATGATATAGAATAGTTACTGTGAGATCAAGTTAATTGTGCACTCATGGGAAATATTACTTACTTAATTAATTACACTACGCTGATGTAAACACTGGGCAAAAGGATGTTGCATAGCTATAGATTCTGACTGTGCTTTCGTATTACCCCTCCCTAATTTAGCGAAAGAGTCCGAAAATCAGCGTAGTGTAATAAATGTTTCGGGACTTACTTTAGCTGACACTCCAACTTAAGCACTATTCCACGCTACGCTGATTTAGGGACATTTTCTTTAAATTAGGGTGCGGTAATAAGAGGTATCGGAATCTTTAATCAGACTTTTACACTAATGCAGACTGATAAGAGTTTAAACTATTGCAGATAGCCTCACATCCACCAAAGGAAGTGTTGGCTCAGACACTATCAATACCAGCTCCGGCTGTTATAAGAGCTCCGTGGTGGTTTCAAGAGCATTTGGCAGTAGCCATTAGAACCTCACTTACCCCACTTCATTATTTGTTACTAGTTAATAAGATAAATTAACTGAACAACATTTTCTTTCTGTAGAGAATTAGAAAAAGGTCAGAGAGTATGCCGTTATGATATCATTACTGAAGTGCAAAATTATCTTGGTTGAGTAGTGTATATATTGTTTTAATGTTTTTCGGGTAATTTATTTTAATTAAAATATCACACATTTAAATATAAACCGTTACGTGGCATATTTTACAAGAGAGAAAATAGCAAAATAAAAATAATGATATTGTTTTTCAAAACTTTTCTAATAGTCTTATTATTGTTTATCCTAATCGTCACACTATTTCTTCAAATTTTAATTATTTAAATTGTGTAATAATTTTTACACAAGCACGTTCTAACTGGTACAGAAAGCCAATCAGGTTTTTTTATGGCAACGAAAGATTTATATGCCATTTATTTTTTTAAATATATGATTTCATAATAACAAATTCATCTTGTAGTTATTCAACGATAGGTGGAATAAATAAAGTAATTCTAGAAAAACATAATTTTGTAACGGTTCTTCTTTAAAAATGCAATATGTTCAACCACACACGTGTTGCCTAATTTTTTACTATTCACATTAAAAGTTACTAAAACATTAAAAAATTATACATGCATCAATAATCCATTCCTTGTAACATCTCAACATACATTCCGGTGGGCACCCACACACAATAACAAATGTCTGCAGTTGTTAATACATCTTAGGATAATTATATCGATTCCCCACCACACACAGAGTCCGAGATAATGGTTCGTTAACTTAAAAGAGGAGTTTAATAAATTAAGTTTAATCGTGAACATTTGTCTTAATTGTCATTTTTTAATGTTTATTAAACACTCTGAATGTGGTTAATAAAGTCACATCACATCATAGTCATTATCGATTTCGTTATTAAATTACTCGCGTGCACAATGTAATAAGAAAATCTTGAACTTTTATTAAATGCCTCGATAAATCGCGTGAGATATTGTAATTATTTATAAAATCTGTATAATTTAAAAACACATTTTAACTACCCAATAACCTCAAATTTACTTTAAGCCCAATATTTTTAATAAACCATTCTACTTCTATTTTCACTTTATTATAGCAAAATAGGCTATGATTCGGGACACACATTTTTGATTTCTAAATATGTGTTTTCATCACATTTATTGTCCATGTATTGCATCTTAGAAATAAATGTCTTCATTCTTTCTTACAAAAATATTTACGCAACCCGACATTTAACGACATTATAAAATTCAAATTTAAAAATAGAACATTATTGGCGACACTATTTCGCGAGTATCTAGTGATGTGACATAAAATTTCGATATTATCGATAAGATGTAAAACAAGCGTACATTTAAAGAAACAACATTTAAAACTATTAACACCCATATCGATAAAACGTACACATATTTTCGTGGTTTGTTTTTTATTTTGTAACTACAGTATATTACCAGTTCGAATGCACGAATTTGCCTTTACTTGGTCCACCCCGAACCAAGACATCAGGAGGACTGGAAAAGAAAGCAAGTAATGTTATTATATCATCTAAATAAGTCGACGAAGAATTAATGACTAAGGCTTAAATAATTTTTAGTTATTGAGGCATAGTGAAGACGAGCGATCGTTGGTTGAGAGGAGCGATGAGGTGGTAAAATCCCAGTAATGAATTTCAGTGTATATGAAATCACTGACAGTAGTAGATCACTTTATAATTCCATGTTATTAATAGACAGGTAAGCTGGTCGCTAATAGGGCGTCTGGAGAGTGGTTACAAGCTCACCCATCATTGTATACAATCACACTTCTGGATAATAAAGACTACATTTTGATTAGTTGCGAGTTTGAGTGGTGCCATGTTGCGTACCAGATCACTGTCAGTATAAAGTTATGGTAGCCCGGTTTGGACATCACGTGTTCTCATGTTCGAAGAGTGAAAGAAGAAGATTGCGTGAGCACGCCTCTATGATATCATCTGTCGAGGGCCAGCGTCGATTACCAGCCTTTATAGAACCGCTTAGTGCGTATCGATGACAAGAGACCAGACGGAATGTCACTCGTGCCTTAGAAGGTGGCCCCTGTGGGATGCAAATTGTGTTGGCAGACTCATGGCGTCACATCTTCCAACCACTGAGGCAGGGGCTGGCAATGCCCAGGGATCCACCAGCATCTGGGGAGCGGAGGATCAAACCCCTGTTGACGAAGTGAGTTTGCCCTGCTTCCCGGGGAATTCTCCAGCACTGGAGCGCAAGATTAGCGTAGGCCTAACTACGTTCTAAGTCTCACGCTCTTACTACCATAAGCGCGGGGCACATGGGAGGAAGGGGGTTTTAGTGGAGTATTAGCCGATGAGTTACCTCTCTAAAAGAGTCATAGACAGGTACAGATGTTTTTAATGTAGAACTAGTGTTGCCACACTAAATAAGATGTAGTGGCGAATAAAGGCATACTTATTATTCAAATTCAAAGGCTTTTATTCAAAATAAGTTCCACTGGAGAACACTTTTTGAAGTTCATACATATAGGCTAAAATTTAATTTTACTTCCTAGTCTATGTACACCGCTTCGCAACGTGCTATTGCTGTTAAGGAGATGAAGCGGCAAGAAACTCCCCAGCAACACGTCTAGCTAAATATTGTTTTTTGGAACGAAGTTTATCGCGTGTTGCGAAAGGGTAGCTCCCTTTCCCAACGCGCGATAAACTTCGGAAAAAAATTAAGACCAAAAGTTGTAACGACACTTTTTCCTATAGCTGTAAGCCTCTCTCTCTCTCATTATTACTAAAATTGTGCCTACTGATTAAGTTTATATTACAGTATATTTGTTAATAATAAAAAAATATTATTATAATTTAAAAAAAAAAATATTACAACTCCTTCACTAATTAATCGAAAGGAACTTGGTTCCATCCGGGTGTCCCTTGACACCTCTCAAGTTTTTTTTTATATTCCTCTTATTCTATTTATATCTCAAGTTCTTTTTTTTATAAGTTTTATACAGAAATGACTGTTACAGAATGACTTTTGATGAATTAGTGGAGTTGTAGCAAACAGTGCATATTCAATAAGAAAGAGACACAATAAAAGTAAAGCAAGATATTACTATAGTTATAATAAAAATATGACTATATTACTACATTTTTTTGCTGCAACTAGTATAACTACATATATGTTGCAACCAGATGTCATGCGATATATAGGTATAGAGGAATGTTGACCAATGTTAGTCCGTTGATTATCTCGTGAACAATTTTCTATAGCTAGAGATATTCCCCTTCCCATGTATAATTCCTACAGCTTATATTAGCAAAGTGCGAGCAGGGACACGTGAAAATCCCTAGTTTAATATAAATGGGACAGCGCTACTATATTCGATGCCAGTTGCTACTGGATATGATTGAAATACTTGGTTTGTATTTGATTTGCGTCATTCCTTATGACTGATATTTCCTTGAATAACATTAAATTATGATGATATTAGCTTTGTTCGCGACTTCGCGCAGTAATTTGATTTTATATTCATATACACTGCTTTCTACAACTAGCTACGTTTATTCTACGAAAAGTAATTATGTAAAATACTTCTGTATTATTGGATTGATGTTACTTATTGCACGCTTCTTGGCGTAGGGGGATTAGACGAAAAATTGTTAAGCGAACGAAGAAATGCTAACCACTGTGTATTTAATTCACTGTCAATACACTCTCAAAATTTTAAAGACATAATAAGTATTTTAAAATATACAAAATATTGTACATTACTACTAACAAAACGTGCCCAAAAGACTGGCCAGATTGTCTCGCTGAATGGCAACGCTAATGCTTAGACCGAGGTATATACTAGTCTTTTCGTCACGCGAGACGTCTACCAGGCGTTCACAAACAGGCGACAGCCCACTTGATGGAAAGCGGTGCTACAAATGCGCTGCTGCTCTCTTATGGGAGATTGGAACCTGGTCACTAATGCCGGAACACAACTCAAGGTTGTTATGGCGACATACTTATGATCAGGGGTGACAGCGATCTAGTCGGGCAATGTCCTAGCCCTGGCTGTGGGTTGTTTTGTCGCCTCTTACGACAGGCCGCAGGAAATTGTATTTTATCTCCGTTCCTGGACGGAAGACGTTGTCACCACGCACGTAGTGCGCCTCAAGCTCGCATGGTCCCAGGGTCTCGACCCCAAAAGCCGCAATTATGTAACCATTACCGATGGCGGATAATTTGCGGCATTTTAGGGCCTCCTGTTATGCAGCAGTTGTATCAGCACATATGCTAGTGGCTGAAAGTTGTGAAGAATGTAAAGAAGTATCGACGCACTTATTAATAAGTGATAACTTCCTATGGGAGGCAGCGGTAGGCAGGCTCCTCCTCTCTCACTCGAACCCACAGCGCTAGCCCTATTTCGGTAATTAGATTAAATAATTATACCAATAATATATATACACAAAATTCTGATGTACATATTCAAGATTTGTAACTAAGAATAAAATATCACTACATAGTATAAAACAAAGTCGCCTTTTCTGTCCCTATATCCCTATGTGCGCTTAAATCTTTAAAACTACCCAACGAATTTTGATGTGGTTTTTTCCAATAGATAGTGATTCAAGAGGAAGGTTAATATGTATAATACATAATATAATATAACCGTAATTAATTTTGTATCAGCATTGCACCCGTGCGAAGCCGGGGCGTGTCGCTAGTATTTTATAATCAATAAAATAGATTTTATTAATAAATAATATTTCCTTATGTCATAATATTAAAATACATAAATTTAAGTAATAACCTAAGCCTTTTCTTAAGTTAAACTATTTCAATATTGAATAGTTTAAGTTATCACTTTTTTTATTTTTTGTGGACCCAGTGTTGTAAACAGTGGCCACTTTCCATCACGTACGCAGTCTGTATGACGTACGCGGCGACACTAGCGTGACGCTCAGACCGAGGCCTTGTGATAGTTTTGAAAAGTCACATTATTTTGGGGACGGTTGGTGAAGTATTTATAAATTGCGCCCACGTAAGACACTAGACGATAGTCATTTGATTCAAAAACTTATCATTTTTTTATTTCAACAAACTAGACTAGTCAACAAGTACCTTTTTGACCAACTTTTTTCAGCAGTCTCGGAAAATTATAAATGAGGTGTCATTCGATTCGGAATGGCAAGTAGATGATTTTTGAAAAAAAAAGAAGTTCCGCTTGCAAAAATTTTAAAAGCTATTAACAATTAACTTAAAAAAGGGGGGTTTAGTTTTTTGCAAATATCTGAAAAAGTAATAAAGATTTTTCAAATTTGAAAAAAGATTAGATAAGAGGAGGAAATTGGTGGGTACATTTACATCTAAAGGTAAATCCAAAAAAAGATGGATGGACTGCGTGAAGGATGATATGATGATTTGTGGTGTGACAGAAGATGTATGTCAGAATAGAGGAGTGTGGAAGGAAAAGACATGTTGTGCCGACCCCAATTAATTGGGATATCGTGAAAGAAAAGAGAGAAGAGCTTGGTAGCGACGCATTACTCCCATTCGGTGCGATCGTCTAGAAAAATCTTTAGCTTTATACAGCTTTCTCGTAAAAAGGTTGTTTTACAATTTTGAAAACTTGTTTGTTGAGAGCATTATGCTTTGCCCCACGAAACTCTTGCTTGAAACCACGAAACTCTTGCTTGAAACCACGAAACTTTATGTCGCCTACACGTGGTAGTTTCTAATTTATTTCTGCTCCTAATAGTCTTACAATATATATCAACCAATCTACCTTACATAAACCACCGTTACATGGTGGAAACACCACAGTCAGAACCAAGCGTTTCGCTACATCTTTTCTTTTCTGGTCCTGATAAATACAATATTGAAGTCTTCAAGTCCCGAGTGAATAGGTATCTTTTTGGCAAGCGTGTTCCATCCTAGACCGCGTCATTACTCAACATCAAGTGAGACAGTGGTCAAACGCAAAGCTATACATCCATAAAAAAAGTCGAAATGTGATTTACGGACAGGTTTTCAAATTGGACAAGTACATTAATAATCTACTAATATCCAGTCTACTCTAAAATTATGTCACCCCAGCTTCCCCCCCCCCCCCCACGCGGCTGTAACGCGCTTTTTCGAGACAGAAAAAATCCTAATACCCCCAGTCTATATCTAAGTTTCACATAAAGAATATCTTCAAAAATATATGGTGAAGCCACATTTCTCTCATTATTTGCGATGCCTACTTCCCTTAACACTGTCCTGCTTGTACGACTGCAAGCGTCATATTTTATATATTATTATAGAAACATATCTGTTTGAAATCATCCTAAAATACTTGAAACAAATCATTGTTACATACGATACACGCCAAACGCGCTGTGACTCATTAGTAAACAAAACAATGAACACATTACATCCACAAAAACATGAAAAAGAAAATTATGTTTTGCTGTAAACACAAACTTATGTCATCCCACGTCTTGAAACCTACGGATAATCTTTTAAGCATTTAACATACTAGTGGTCGAAATTCGACCATTATTAATTAAAATTATAAGTTTGTAGATTATTAAGGTTCTATTGTCAAAGACTATAATACTTCTACAATCACAGAGTTCCCCAAGGCTACACTGTTAATCTTTAAATATTCAATGTACTCTTTGACTGTTAATTTGACTTGAACAATATACAAAAGAGTATATGCATGTCAAATACATGGTAGTATGTGTAATATTTTTTATTGATTTAATGTATTTTTAATGTATAATTTTTAAATATGTTTATTATAACCGACAAATTGAATAAAATATGCGTTTACATTTTTAAAAATTATTAGCATTCGTCGCTTATTGTCTATATTATAAACTATAAGCGTTCGAAATTTCATACTCCTCCGTCGGCGCAATTTTCGTAAAAAGAGGTACAAAGTTTTTGCTTCACGTATTAATATAAAATATATATTAAACCCTTAGCTACATATGTGTGAGTCAGTCACCAACATCTAAAACTATCCAAGAAGAGTAGGGATGAGCCGAAAGTATAAAAGTATTTTCTAAGTAGATACAGTATCGTCAACAAATCACCGTCCACTACTGGACGTAGGCCTGCCCAAATCGACGCATCCTCACGTCCCTCCTTCTTCCTCCAAAGCCTACCGGAGAGTACATGTATTCTGTGCCTACCGGCGACCATGTACAGGTCGTCAGTCCATAGTTTTTTATATTTATGGCTTGGCAACTAGGCCTTTAAGCCAGTCAGTCCATCGGCCATCGGTCCTGCGGCAGATGCGACCGGCCCACTGCCACTCCATCTTGCTAATTTTGCGAACTATGTCGAGATATAGTTTAGTAAGCAATTATTCCAGATTTTTTAAGAAAAGCACAAGACAATGTATTACCTGGAACAGGAAATATCCAGCGCATTTTTTTCTCGTTTTTTCTTTCTTGTTATGATTCGCCAGCTACAGTCGTCATTCTTCGTTTCTTCAACACAATAAAAAGCTCAAAGTGTTATTCACATAATAATACAGTTAATTTTAAATCTATGGAAGCTTTGATAATCTATAGAAATTGAATTTTTGGCGGGAACTTAGTGGATGACGTTTTACTGTGCAGTTGTGTTTAAAAAAAAATCAAGCTTTGTCCCACACTTCTGTTAATTACTATTATGGGCCTAAACTGCAATTTATATAAATAACTAGAATATGTCCGCGAATTTGTCCACGCTTAACGTGATATTCCCGCGGGATTTCCAGGTTCCAAAAACATATATATAGTTTTAGTGGAAACTGTGTCGACATTAGCAAATTTTTATGCATCCTAACAATTTCAAACCACTCACGGGAAAATTCCCGGGATAAAAAATATCACACATTTTATTAGATGAAATTTGCTATCGATCAGTGAAAAATCACACTGGAATTTGTTTTTTTTTAAACTGACCATTTTAAAACATACCCAGGATAAAAAGTGGCGCAGATTTTAAGTCTAAGAATTTGCTGGCGGCCAGCGAAAATCGAATCGAGTTCGGCCCAGTAGTTTTTACGTGAATCCTACTGGGCCGATGTCGATGCGATTCTCAATGATCGATACAAAATTCCCGAACTTAAAATCTGTGGTAATTTATATCCCGGGACTGCCACGGGAATTTTCTTGGGTGCGGTTGAAAGTGGCCCGGTTGTAAAAAAATCTGATTCCGACGTAACTGATCAATAGTAAATTCCCTGTCATAAAATCGGTGATACTTTATATCCCGGAAAAGTTCCGGAATTTCTCCCGGCGACGGTTTTAAGTTGTTAGGACACGTAAAATTTACCTTATTTCGTCCAACGTGGACGCGGGTGAATATTAGTTTATTATATCATTAGTTTTACCTGTTCTTAGTTATATTAGCTTTTGACGTAAGTTAATACATTCTATAAAAAGATCTAGACATAAAATTATGATATATTGAAGTATCCATACAATTATGATAATTACATAACGAATGAAATCTAGGAGTATAATAACGAAAATAAACACGGGACATGCCAAGATGATCTTGACATTATTTTCTACATATTAAAAACCATGCCAACGATTGTAGACATCCGCAGTTATAAATGTAAAAGAAAACTTCATAATAAATTTACATTAAACTAAAAAGTCGCAATAACAACTACTAATAAATCAGTTAAATTTATTTTATATTTTACTGCCCACGTACAAAATACATACCTACGCCACATTTAATTTTATAAAAAAACAAACAAGTTATATATTTGACATTTAGCGACATCTATTGACTTTACGTAACATAATGCGTCATTGTTGTCTAATTCAAACAGAATCAGGTTTAACATTCTTAATTTAAATTTATAAAAGAATAGGAGTAATAAGTAGATAAAATAACACGGATTCCTAATTCAAATGTGTTTGTTCTATGAAAAGACAAAATATCTGCAATACTGTCTTTGGTATAAAAGAAGTCATTTCTCATTTAAAAAGTTATAGTCTATGGACTCAAGACCAGACCATTAAATTAATTTTTAAAATGACGCTTATAGAAATAAAATTTTATTATGATTTTAATTCAATAATATTTTCTAAGAATAATGAAGGCATGAAATTCGACGGTCGCCGTTTCTCTGCGCGGACATTATTGATTTTGTTGTCACAAGGTCCCACTTGTCTCAATTATCATTCGTTTCTAGTGAAATTCTTATGCTTTGTTTGATTTATATACGATAAATTTCTTAAATATCAAGCATTTTACGCCAATAAAAAATAAAATATAAATTCATATAAAACACAAAGTATTTAAAATACCCACTGTTGGTGTAAAGAAAATAATGTACGATTGAATTAATTTAATTTAAAACATGGAAAAACACCTTATATTTCAAATTACATTCTAAAAATCCAATAATCAACATGAATTCTACACTACTACGTTAAATTAGTTGTATGTACACAGTTTATGTTATAAGTAATTTTTGAACATAATTTATATCAACGATGAAATATGGTTTCAATGATTTGATAACGTTTTTCGCTTGATTAGCGATATTTTGTCCATTTTAATTAGGACAAGACGGACAACCACCGCGCGCACTCAAAATACACTAACGGTGCTGCCAGGTCTAAGATATATTTCACCATAAAAAAATTGCCTTTCAAAACTGGTGAGTAAAGTTTTGAAAATGTACTGTTGAAAATCTAAAAGACGTGAGAAAAAAATGAAAGGTTATATTTCTAAGAGTTCCGTTCCGTATTCTGCGGACAATCACATTTTTTTTGGCGATTAAAAATATATAATAAATGTGTTGCGGTAGATATCCATATATCTAGTCACGTACGCAAGTAGTTGCGTAGTACGCAGAATTAACTTGTCAGGAACTTCCGCATCCGCTAAAGTATTCGTGTACGTGACATAGCAGACACATAACAAGAGAGTCACTTCTGCTGACACGTCCACGTTTTACGAAAACCAACTAAGTAAGTAATGTTGGCTTGAAGTTGTGAACGATAACATGCATAGCGATGGGTTATAAAGAGGAGTAGCCCCAGAATGGGCTAAGTGGACAATAAAAAGTAGGAAAGCAACCTCTGGGCAGATTTGTCGCTCAGATGACAATGATGATCTGGCTTCTAAAATCAAAGTAGTAAACATCACGGAAAACTCTTATAATCTGAGGTCGTAAAAAGGGAAGGTAAATCAGAATTTTTTATCTTAATTTTATACTGAACCTTGTTAAGAAAATACTATGAATAGGTACATAGTTATACATCCTGCCCCGGGCCGCGTTATCATTACGAGAACCTGAATGCTGACACTGCAAATTCCCGGTCAAACGGATGTTATTGTCTAGAGCCTACACAGGTGGCCGGGGATGGTACGATGTAACCGCGGGAGGATGGATGGCCTAGTTAGTTAGCAGTGCACATCAGGCCTTCATAGATTCATTAAAATTAAGCTTAGAATAATCATTAGTTCTAAATCGTGTATCAAGTAATTAAAATTTAATAATAAAATTTCTTAGTTAAATTAATCTTTTTTATTAATATCGCTCCCCCGATCTTGATTACATATTGAAATATTATTTATCAAAACAGCATGAATCTCGAATGACGCATCTCAATTACTTAGATCTATATCTGCTTTTTTCATTCGTTTTATTTTTCCTTTTAATTTATTCTTTCTAATCATATTCAGAATCTTATATAGTTCGTCATACCAGCGATTGTCTTATATTAATGTGGTCTTCGCAAGTACAGATCAGATCGGGTCCCTAACCTCTTCAGTTATTTTATAATTTATACATACTTGTGAAAGTAGTGGAAACAACTATTTTCTCACGAGTGATTTATTTAACTTAAAAAAACGACATAAAATTATATTTACTTTAAATAGTCACCCGAAAATAGTAAAATTTAATAACCTAGCAACACAGGCCTCCCGGCATTGGCTACCGACTGCCGCTATGCGGTGTAATGTAAAAACATAAAATACTTTCAACTCAATTGTATTTATTTTAAAGTAGTTATACATATTTTACTTCAGGAGAATGGGAAAATGTGTTATTTTGTTTATAAGTATTCACAATTTATTTTTAAAACAGCGCTTGTTGAAATAAATTAGTAATTAGCGTAACGAAGAGCGTGCTAAGTTTCATTTTGCAGGCGCTTATATAGGCCACAGTTTTCAAGGTCATATTTTAAAATCTAGATAGTTTTGAAGACTTCAGGGAATCTGGCTGTATATCTGATTTTTAAAGATGGCGTTAGTAAAATCATACTGCGTTGTTAATGGAGGGCAAATCCTACATTCATGGTCAAGCCTAGAAGTAGACTGTTCTGAAAGCCTTACAAGATTACGACCAGAGTCTTAAGGGATACTTTTACGTAGAGTAGGGGGGTAAAGTACGTAGAGAAACCCTAGACGTACGAAAAATAGTTTTCAAAAAATAGTTTTATAATACGCGTGTTGTCAACAGTTTGAAAATAAAGCCTTATGTAGTTTGTTTGTTTCTCTACTTAGGCAATTTTGGTTGTAGCACACTTGGGAACTGCGGCAAGTTAATTGTCTTAATCTTATTGAGTTAGAGTTTGTTTTTATGTTCTGAAAGAAGCCAAACAAAATTACTCTAACTCAATATGATAAGACATCCGCCCCACGAAACTTCCTCCCTCCCAACCACCATAACTTCCAACTAAAACCAGCCATTCCCAACCCTAACTCCGTAGTACTAGAAATAAAAAATGTAATAGATAAAAATAAAATACGTAAACTAAGTAGATATACATATATATA
Organism: Dendrolimus punctatus; assembly: GCA_012273795.1. Taxonomy (NCBI): domain Eukaryota; kingdom Metazoa; phylum Arthropoda; class Insecta; order Lepidoptera; family Lasiocampidae; genus Dendrolimus; species Dendrolimus punctatus. Next base: position 357,391 of record CM022554.1, on the reverse strand, counting down.
TATATATATATATATATATATATATATATATATATATATGTTAAACGTAATTATTAGCTAAAAATCAGCATTAGTAAATAAGCTTTTGAGAAAAGAAATACAAAACAAAAGGAAATAAATAAAACATGAATAAAGGGGGGTTATTTCCCTAAAGTAGTTTTAAAGATAGAGATATTAAAAGACATCAAATGAAAGAAGAATCACGTAAATCGGACCATAAATCTCATCGTAATCGGTGTACATACTAAAAAAATACCAATCAAGTTGAGAGCTTCCTTCTCTTTGAAGTCGTTCAATGAACAAGTTGGCGGTGGGACAAATAAAAACCTTTGTCTTCCGTGATCACGGCTACTGAACAGTAACCGAAAAGACGGAACCATAAGAATCACAATAATTACCGCGTTTAAAACCGTTAAAACGTAATTTTATTTATAATTATTAATATGAAAATAATATTACACATTTTTAGAAAAAAACTATGCAATACAAATCACCCCTCAATTCTATCCCAAATGTGCTCTTCTCTATTTAATTCTGTCTCTACTGTTTGAACCATTGAACACACATATATACGTTCGGATATCGCATTGCAATCAACATCATTTATTCATGCGAGTGATTATTAGAATAATATACATCAATAAATACTATTTAGATAATAATTTTGTAGTTATAAAAAACTTCATTCAACGTTTTGTGTTTATTTAAATTACGATAAAGTGTATCCGAACGTAAATACATCATCAAATTCCGAACGAATTTCACGATCAACATTTTTTTTTGATTGACGTGTGAGAGATCGAAAGACACGGTGATGGCTTCGATTAAATTAAAATTATTTTTGTGTACCGTTTTATTCGGTGTTTTTTCGAGAGTCGATACTCAATCAGTGCATAAACGTTTTGAATATAAATATTCCTTCAAACCGCCATATTTAGCACAAAAAGATGGATCGGTTCCTTTCTTCGAATACGGAGGCAGTAAGTACTCGCTTTTATTCTGACAAAACAGTTCTAATCGTCATGTTTTCTATTTCAACATTTTGTTTAACTGTTATTTAAGTTTCCAAATTATTATTATTGATTTAATATAATGAAATAAATATCAAAATACAGTTTGTTTTCACGGAAATTGTAGATAGACAGCGACACGTCAGTGAAATCTGTCAAGTTGAAAAGAGATGACGCTATGTGTATTGCCTGTTGATAGAGCGAGAAATAACATTTTGCTGAATCGTGTTTTTTACTTCCACGAAAGCAAAAGACACGGTTTAAAAACCTTCAATAATTTTGTGTAAATTAAATTAATGCACATTTATGTGTGAAAAAAACCAGTTTTACATTTTGCCTATAATTGTATGCTTGCGTAAAAATTAATGGAATAGCAATTTGATTTAGTCGTGAGTATCAATACATAAACATTTATAAATTTAATAAAAATTGTAGTTTTGACCCGGATCAAAATTACACAAAAAGCCTTTTTAAATCTTTCATTTCATTTGGATATGGATAAACAAAAATCCTCAAAATATATATGAATGAGCATTGAACAGTACACCATTCTCAATAAGATTCTGAGGTAGTGGAGTGTTTGGCTTGGCTGTAGATAAACATATTATACACAACATTATAAATATATACACTTATAAATTGTCCTTTATGAGTTCAATTCAGATGTTTGGGGTAATCTCCCATACTGGTCGGATTCTGAAAATTCTTTCACCAAGAAAAGCTACATTACTCCCAAGTGATATAAGCTATATTTGATTGTGATAAATGAATCAAAAAAGTAAAAATGTTCTACTCCCAGTGAAATGAACATGGGAACACCTGTCAAAAATGTAATAGCAACATAATGTTCTATGCAAGAATTGCACACATCCTCATATGAGGCTCTGTTCCACGTTGATGAATTGCAGACATGAATGGATGAAGGTGATAAGTCACATAATTCCAATTCTGAGTAAATCAAGATAAAAGTTTTACTTTTATTTTAAACTGAACTGAACTTAACACCTTTTTCAACTTTTTATTTTTTTAAATATGCCTTATATCTATGGTCTAAGGTCTGTAGTCATTTGATATCGACTTATAACCTTCATCTACACAAAAAAAGCAAAAAACTGAATATGTGACATATCACCTTCATCCACTCACATCTTCAATTACATAAAGGTTAAAAATCATAATTAAACCTCACCTAGTGTGTGTATGTCTGTAAAAATTATATATACAGTCTAAAATGAAACTAACTGCCTGTAAAACTTCATGATACAATTTTGTTCTAATTCATTTTGCCACTAATCCATTGCCACTCATTTTTTCCACTTGTCCATTTAAGTTTCACTTCTACTCTTCACATAGTATTCCAGCACATATTTCGATTTTTTTTCTTATTTCTTTCTACAGGAGAAATGAAGGCAACTCTTTCCAGTGTTTATGGATTTGTGTACTTATCATTCATCATTATTATACATTAACTGATCTATCAGTCCTTGCCAAGGGTTGCCTGGAAGATATTGCTTTCAAGCAATAAGGTTACCCTTTTGTCTTTTCATGGTTGTCTATGCTTTACAATAAATACTTATCAATCTATCTTGGAATGACGGCCACTGTGCTTGAGCGGGCTAAGCCTTTGCTGCCTACCTCACTGCAACGCAGAAGGTCTAGGTTCGATTTCTGGTATAGACTTTTTGTATTCTGTTCAATAAAAAATTAGTTAAATTATTGAGTTGTGTTCCAGCATTAGCGGCCAGCTTCCAGTACCCCTTCAGAGTGTGGCAGAGCTTTTGTAGCACCTTTGTTGTTACAAATGTCCATAGGCGATGGTCACCGCTTTCCATCAAATGGGCCGTCTGCCTGTCTGCTGAACTCCAGCAATAAAATAAAAAATATTTTCTTAATAAAGTTGTTTTGACTGTAGTAGAATTATTTTCTCCGTGCAGTTTGGGTCATAAATAATCAGATCAGTGAAGCAAGTATTTCACTCTCTCTTCCACTCACGGGCCTTATGGGCAGGCATAGTGAAACACATTATTGTTGTTGATAAGCGTTATTGGTAGTGTATTTAGTATTGCCATTTTGTAGGTTAGTGGTATAAATGAAAAATAGATCAAACAACGTATTTATTGAAAGTAGAATAATAATGATTTAAAATAAATTATTAATTAGGTATTAAAAAACTATAAGTACAAAAGTTTAAAATGTAACAAGTTATATTAAAAATAAATATAAATACTTATATCTAAGTTTAAAATTAACAGCAAAAAAGGTAATAATGATTTTTATAAAAATGATAATCTTTCTTTAATAAGAATGAGTTTTTATCGATAATGGCGTTGCGCCCGCGCAACATGCTCACCGCCTTAGCGGGGCTGAGGCAGAGCTTTGGTTTATGACCCAAACTGCACGGAGAAAATAATTCTACTATAGTATACATCATAAAACTATGTTTTAACTATTTTAGGTGCGGTAATTTATAAGATTTTTATTACTCCGACGTTTTGGCCTCTTTTCAGTAGCTGTGATCACAGAAGACGAATTTGTCAAGTGTTAATGATTATTGTATGAGTTCTTAGATCTATGTCTTCCATGAACATGCTAATGCTAAAAGTGTTGGAGGCATGATCGCAAACAAATAAGTACTAAAAATGGCCAAAAGGAGGAATAATAAAATTCAAATAAAAAAACCATGCTTAAAACCGTTTAAATATAATTTTGTTACAGTTCCTATAGCTTACCATTCTTCCATTTGCCATATCATCCCTAGAAATGTGATAAATATTTGTAAGGAATAGAATATAATATACTAATTGTACAATAACATTTATGAAACAAAGAATTAAGTACAAATGGCGGCCTTATCGCTGGCAGTGATCTCTTCCAGACAACCTTGGGATGGAGAGAGAAAATGGCACAAAATCTAGGTCAGGGCTTAGTTGCACAATATTCTTAATATATATTTAAAAATACAGTAAGGAGCTTATGTCAAATTTTAACTTATAATGTATATAATGTCAGCCCATAAATGTTCCACTGCTGGGCTGGAGCCTCCCATTATAGGGGGAACGGACAGTATACCCGCCACGCTTGTCTAAGGCAGCTTGGCAGGTTTGACACATCGGTTATCTCGATGTGCAGGTTGCATCACGATGTTTTCCTTCACCGTTTTTAGCACATGGTAATTGTAACAATATGCACATTAGATCAGAAAACTGACTAAGAGGTGCATGCGTTTCGGTCTGGCTCGAACCCGCGCCCTTCAATTTGGGGGCGCGTGCGCTAACCATTACGCTACAACGACTTTAAATTTTTTCCAATTTTAACTTATAGTAAGGCAAATGAACGGTTAGTAAGATATAAGAGCTGGCCATTATATACTGTTATCAACACGAACAGAACTTGCTCGCAAAATCTTAATGTTGCATATATGTATGACATTGGTCATGCCCTCAATTCTTGTAATAACAAAACTGCATTTTATGCAAAATTGTTTTTTCCCTTAATAGAAATAATTTTTGTAATGATTGTGCAAAACAATTGACACAATTAAAGTAGATTAGTAATCAAGTAAATACTTTCTTAAACTGTATTATAATAGTTTATGAAAATTTGAAAATTAACTTTCACTCCCATTGATGTAAACTTAGTCAGTCCATTCAGGTTTTTTCTCATAGAGGATAGAAGTTAGGAGTGCAATGCATGGGAAATCAGAAAAGTATCTAGCAGTATGCTGAAAATAGATTTTCCAATACATATCGCAATGGCGCTGGCATACAAAAAACTACGACATGAATGAAGTGCGATAACATGAATTAAAATGCCTCTATAGAAAACCTCGAACTATTTACGTAGCCTAAAATAATTTAGAAAATATAATGCTGTGAAAAAGTAATAAAAATACGGTGTGCTATCGGGAGGCCCGATAGAAGTGATAACTTAAACTAATCTAATGTGAAAGAAAGAGAAGCCAGACTGGCGCCGTAACGCGTTACGTAACGAAGCGGTTTACCCTCCCATAAGAAGTTATCACTTCAAAAACTAAGCAAAACTAAGCGGACATCTTTGTAGTTGTTGATTTTTCTACCTCGCTATAATTACTACCGCAGCGCCACCCTTATTATTCGAGTTTTAAAGAACTTTTCAACGCACAGATAATAGTCCTTATCTGTACCCACTATATCGATTATGCTTCAGGGCCTATATCATCGACGTAAAGTCGCTACTTTGTCAGTATTCTATAGGGTACACTTCGGCGAGTGTGCCACTGAATTGCTAGAATTAACTCCTCCTTCACCAATTTATCATCGAACAAGCAGACGTATGAGCTCACGCCGCCGATATATGGTGGAAATAACAACAAAGCAGACGAAACACTATGGTTCCACTTTTATCATATGTATCCCTGAAGAGTGGAACTCTTTACCGTTGTCTGTTTTTCCTGAAGAATATTTTTTTTTTTATCACGTATAGGTTCGCGTTTGACCATTATCTCGCACGATTTGAGCGGAGATATGGTCTAAGATCGAGCACGCTTACCTAGAAGGTACCTATTCACACGAGACTTGAAGACACCCAGGTTGTAGGTTTCGGGAAAAACAGACTCCGGCAGTGTATTCCACTCCTTTGCGGTGCGTATAATGAAGGTGGACTCAAAGCGCTTAGTCCGAATAGGAGGTATGTCCACTATATAGCGGTGCCGCATGCCAGTGCGTCTGGTTGTCCGATGATGAAGGGAGACGGCGGGATAAGATTGAAGAGCTCCGATGCACACTCTCCAAAATGTATCCGATAGAAAACCGACAAGCTGGCAACCCTGCGTCTAATATAATCTAAGTGTCTTCAAGTCTCGCGTGAACAGGTATCTTCTAGGTAAGCGTGCTCCACCTTAGACTGTTCCACCCAGTGTCATAACAGTCAGTACAATTATTATTTCTTAGAGATTTTTTGCGTTCTATTAGTAGGTACGTATTGCAGTAGATGTCACTGTTCTCAAATTGAACACCAAATGAAAGAAAATAATATGTTTCGTTATACGCAGTTGTTTTAATACTTGATTAAGAAATATTTGATATGTTTTTATGTTTTTGCAAGCCATATCAGCTAATAAATATATTTTAAAGTGTGTAAATTCTATTCCTCACCGTTTTCAAATTATAAAGCTCTTTTTAACTTTAATTACTGGATTTTTGATGAATTGTCGATTTAAGAAAAACTTATTTCAAAGACGTCAATTACGTCAAAACCAAAAAGACATTCCGATCGATACGAGTTACACTCGTAAATGTATGTACTTTGTTTGTGTTTTGATTATTTTTCGATAACTTTGTTTGATTCCTGGACTCCGAAGACTTTGCTTATCACGTTTACTAGTGTTCTGCGATCACGTCGGACTTACGCATGTACCCTGAACATCGATTTGCCTAACGATTTGTGCTCTGATGACCTGGATTATGGCTTCTTGTGAAAGAGGTTGTCGTGTGCCCAGATGCGGTAAAACTTGTAAGTAAATCATCGTAACGGCACCAGATTAGATGTGGATTCAAATGATGTTATGAAAATGTATGCCCTTGAATGTTTTCATAAAAGGAAACAATAAATTACGCTACCGCTAAATTGTTGTTTTATTTACTAACAAATAAACATTATTTGGAAAGGCTTTTGGGAATTTCAGGAGTTAAATTACTAACTCCCGCAATTTCCAAAAGTCTAATATAAAAATCAATATAATACTAGACTCCTGGACGGTTTTTGCCGTTGAATAGTGCCGTATACCGACAGAGTGCGTTAGTATATACATTATGACTGTTGACTCTATACCAGTATATATAAAGTACTCTGTGGTTCCACCTGACATCAGGCACAATGTCAGTCAAACGCGAACCTATTCAATATTTAAAAAAAAAATCTCTATACTTCAGGAAGAGTACTTTTTTAACAAAAAGTTTGACAACAATCAAGAACAAGATAAAAAATATCGTAATCCCATCTTTATTGCCTCAGATAAGGTATTTGGCAGCCTACAATAACGTTTTATTAATATAATAATGTTTGATTAGTAAAATTTGATAATATTATAATTAATTACTTATAGCCATTTACTCCGTGCAGGAATGGAGAAGGAGAAAGAATACAATTTCTAAGGTAGGGTATTTGCCCGTCTGGATGGTTACTACTAGTACCCCTGGTGCAGAATATGCCGCCAGGCGCCATAACATCCTTGAATTGAGTTCCGGGATTAGTGGCCAGGTTCTAGTAACCCTTCAGAGAACAGCAGCGCATTTGTAGTACCTTTGTAGTGTTGCAAATGTCTACAGGCGCTTTCCACGAGTAGGCCGTCTGCCTGTCTGCTGAACTTATGCAATAAAAAAAAATTGTGACGGGCAGACGCCATAGTCCCCATATTCCCAGACCCCTAGTATCACTAGCAGTTCACGCCAAGAGTTACTTTTTGTACTTCCTGCAATAGTCCAACACCAACCGATGCTTGTGCTTGGGTGCATTTTCGTATTGTGTAGACAGGGATAATCGCCGGTCAGGATCACGCCATATTTACATTAAACAAGTGGCTTCTACGTGTTGGCCTTCCCATGGCCCCACCCAAGCACTCCAAAAGTCTGGGTCATTTTATTAATTTAATTTAAACATATAACTTACTTTTCATGTTCCTTCTCTGTACGGCAGAGCCTAAGAGCTATAATAACGATGATCCCAACACGGCTCCACCACGATCATCACGACTTGTCTTTTTACAGATGCAATAGCCTCAGGGGAGAGCGTGAGGCTGGCGCCGTCGCTGAGGAGTCAGAAAGGCGCAATATGGTCTAAGCAGCCCATCAACTTCGACTGGTGGGAGGTGGATATCATGTTCAAAGTCACAGGAAGGGGGAGAATAGGTGCCGATGGATTGGTGAGTCCTGAATCTCTGCTATCCAGTCAACTTGCTTGCTCAAAGAAAGAATTTATTTGTTAGGAAATCGACAATACAAGAATGTAGAAATAATTTATATTTGATTTAATACGATATGTTTTACACCACATTTCCTACAAATGAGGTTGGCAACTCGGCATAAAGCTTTGTTGGAGTTTCCGGGTTGGGTTTACATATATGTCCCCGGATGATTTCCTGGATGATTTTAATGGTTAATGTGTTTAGGAATATATTTAAGACTTATTTATAACAACTGAAATTGGTTTTGAGTGGAAAAAATACATATTCAATTAATTATCGAAGTTTGAAATTCACGACAATGATCTGGTAATTTTGTCGCCGAGACGTTTTTTTACGTTTTTTGACGGGATTTATCGAAATAGGAGACTATGTATCCGAAAATTTAAATATGTGGAGTTTTAAACAGTCGGTTAGGTTAGGTTTAGTGTAGACCAAAGTGCCAGAACCGACTGGTAACCATTCACTATTTATCTTATATATTAGTGAAAAACAGAAGTGAGGTTAGATTGACAAAAACATTAATAACTCAGGAACTACACATTTCCGACACATAGGAGTTGCAGAAGGGGTAAGTTTTCCTCCCCCCCCCCCTCCCCTATCCCCCGCTCATTACTTATGATTCCGGGGACATATATGTAAACCACACCCGAGTTTCCTCCAGCACAGCGCTGATTTTCAATGACGACCATGCCTCATTGATTAATATGTGATCCATCACCAGGCAGTCACACTAAATGTAATAAGACAGTAACACAGTACATGTTCAATCAATCTCAATCCACTGGACTAGGGTTGTTAGACTGAAGGGGCCCAGTTTTGCTGGCGTTGAGAAGATATTTGAAGCATGATTCCATTGCAATAGTGTCGAAAACTCATATTCTACTAAAATACCAGTAATAACTTCAGGACGGTTTACGACCTTTAAGTCTTTGAAGAGACGTTGGCGCTCTAAGCGCGATCTACAATGGGGAGTGTTCTGAAGAGTTGTATGGTTTGGTACCTACGTCGCCATTTTACCACCGCACTGTTCGCCGGCGACTGGGATTTCATCCACACTTCCTAGACACCTGGAATTCATCTACTGTACTTGGCGCTCGCTCCTTTATGCCATACGTTCATGCGAGCAAGCTGTAGAATTAGCTCATTCTGGTTCCTTCCTTGGTTTTCTCAGAGCACTACAATATAATAAAGTCTCAACGACGTAGGCAACGCATCGGCTCCCTTGGTGTTGCAGATATCCATGGGCGATGGTAGCCAGTTGTCATCAAGCGGACCCGTCTGCCAGTTTGCCTATAAGCGAACATAAAAAAGCGGTTGTCTGTAAAGTCTGTTTACTGACGATAGTTGAACGTGACGACATTCAACACTCAAGTAGGAGAGAGACAGATGTCGAACGCTGCCGAACGCGGAGGCCGATTGTGCTTCTTTGTCGCTCGTTCCGCGCTCTCGCTTGCACTTCAAGCCTTAAATGGAACGCCTCAGAGCGAGGCGTGCAGCCGACTCCATCGAATTATAAGACGTTGTCACGTCAAAAATGTGTTTCATTTTCAGGCATTCTGGTACACTACTCAGAAAGGTGATTACACTGGGGAGGTGTTCGGCTCCTCAGACAGGTGGAACGGCCTCGCTGTCATATTTGACTCTTTTGACAATGACAACAAACACAATAATCCTTACATCATGGCAGTTATTAATGATGGCACCAAGACATTCGATCATAAGAGGTGAGTATTACTGCACTATCCCCAAAATCCATCTCCTTTAAAAAAAGTCAGACGCACAACATTATTCATAAATATTAATTAATTTTTAATTCATAAACACTATTTAGACTTTTTTTTTTTTTTTTTTTTTTTTTTACATGGGGAAATGCGTTGCCGCACCGTCAGCCGCGCGGGGGATCATGCGCGGCCGGTGTGTGGGGCTCCCCGACGCCGGTTCAATACGACCGGCTGCCGGTATACCCACTAAAACCCCATGGGAGCCTTCCTTCCGCCTAGCGCCGGGGTCGCGGTACATGCGTGAGCTTAACCCGCAACCCCGGCAGCGGCCGGCCGCCTCGTAAACAGAGGCGGCCTCTCCTGTGTGCAGGCCGGGGGAGATGGTGGTCCCCGGCCCTGAGAGGGACGCGCGGCTACCTCTCGCGCCCTCTCGCGGCATTAGTGCGGGCGGAGGTCTATGTTGATCCCCCAGACCTCGACGCCCGCTGCCGCCGGGAGGGGGAGGCTGCAAGGAATACTCCTGCGCCATCACCCCTCCCTCTCCTTCCTCCTCCCCCCGCCGCCTCGCGCACTCAGCAGCGTCAGCGGCGGGGGGGAGTGTCTTCGCGATGGGGGGGGAGGGGGAGGCTGCGGAGGGTTTCTCCTGCGCCATCACCCCTCCCTCTCCTTTCTCCCCCTCCGCCGCCTCGCGCTCGTAGCAGCGTCAGCGGCGGGGGGGGGGCTTCGCGATGGGGGGAGGGGGAGGCTGCGAAGGATTGCTCCTGCGCCAACACCCCTCCCCCCTCTTCTTCCACCCCGCCCCCCCCACCGCCTCGCGCAATCGGCAGCGTCAGCGGCGGGGGGGGCTTCGCGATGGGGGGAGGGGGAGGCTGCGAAGGATTACTCCTGCGCCAACACCCCTCCCCCCTCTCCTTCCTCCCCTTTTCCCGTCGCCTCGCGCACACAGCAGCGTTGGCAGACGGGGTCGGGGAGGATAGGTCGCCTGTCAGGAGGGCGGTGGTGGGGTGGACATCACCACCGCCGTCCTTGACCATCGGAAAGGAGGGGCGTTTGGGGAGGAGGTTTGGTAAGGAAGGGCAGGCATTGGGATTTGGAGGCGGAAAGGTGGGACACCACTGTCACGGAGCGAAGGGGGGAATGTGACAGTGGCCGCTCGGGGCCCCGGGGACGCATCCCCTTGTACCGCTACCTGGTCGGAGAAGAGACCAGGGCGGCACCCCCTGGGGGAAACACTATTTAGACTGAAATAACCTGTTTAAACTAGCTATCAGCCTCACCCCACTGTTTAACTCTCTTTAGTAACAAAATGGCGGACAAAACTATTGTTGCTTTTAACAGTTGGTGTTAAATTTTGTAAACATTCGTTTTGTTTGACCTTATTAAGAAATTCTAGCTTTTGCCGGAGACTTCGTCCGCGTAGAATAGTTTAAAAATTACGATTTTAAAACATACTTAATTTGTTCTCCCTTCCTATTGGTCTTAGCGTGATTATATGTAGCCTATAGCGTTTCTCGATAAACGGACTATTTAACACTGAAAGAATTTTTCAAATCAGACCAACTGTTCCTGAGATTAGTGAATTCAAGCAAACAAACAAACTTTTCAGCTTTATATATTCGTATATAATATAAGCAATAATTATCACGGAATCAACTTTTTTAAATTGAAATACATTCCTTGAATAATTTTTGAATTATCTGTATGTTTGTTGACCTACTTGACAGCGTGGCAATTTTGATGGCAGCTTTATCCACAGTTCCAAGTTTAATAATGGGTTCGCAATAGAAAAACCACAATATAATATTTAGGAACATAATTATATATTACTTTTATCATAATACATAGCGAAACACGCGGCTTTTACTTACATTTTAATACACAGTTCACAATGTAATTACCACCACCTGGTCATGGACTGCTTCCTTCTTATTCAATTTGACTAGGTACTTTTCAGGAAGGATACTTGTGTCTACCGCAGCGTTCCGGTCAGGATAATGTCTCTTTTTAGGTTTTTCAAGTAGAAGCACCAATGTAAACATGTAACTGATGGTATCTGTTGAATTATATTTTTTGCTACCCTCTATCTATACTAATATTATAAATCTGGAAAGTGTTAGTTTAAACGGGCTCAGGAAACGGCTGGTCCGATTTGAAAAATTCTCTCAGTGTTGGATAGTACATTTATCGAGGAAGGCTATATTATATTTTCAAAAAAATTAAGGATCCTCACTAAAAGTCCAATAATGTAACCCAAGATGTAAATAAATGATCCGAAAAAATCCTTACACGGCATGCGCTGCGAAAACTAATGATTATAGAACAAAACAATGTATTACCACTTTGCAGAACATATAATTCTCTACAAAAAATATCGTAACCATGTCTGACTATTGCAGTTATATCTCACAATAAGTGTTTTCTTTTATTTTTTAAAAACTCTTTATTTGGTACCTTTACAATAAATTGCTCCATATTCAAGACGAATTCAATACCTTTCTGGAACTTTTTGTATTTTTCAATTCGGACGTTTCATTCGAAAGATATCGCGATATTTAAAAGCCAGGCGAACTGGTGCCGTAACGCGTTACGTAACGAAGCGGTTTACCCTCCCTTTAAGAAGTTATCACTAAAAAAACTGGGACACAGGCTTTTACTGATAAAAAAAAATTGTAGATTTGTTGGATGTAAGTTAACATCAATTTGTATGAATGTTTCAGTGACGGCGCGGCTCAGTTGCTGTCGGGTTGCTTAAGGGACTTCAGGAACAAGCCGTTCCCAACTCGGGCCAGGATCGAGTACTACATGAACACGCTCACAGTTTACTTTCACAATGGTGAGTGTTCTTATATCTTCTACGTTATAACAGCAAAAGGTAGAGGTCAAATGATACTTCAGATGGCAGAGAGCTGGGTACTCTCGAACCAGTCGTCGAACTCGCTCTCCCTGTCTCGCACCTTGGGTGGGAAAGAGAGGCGACATAAATGATTATTTAACGTTTCTGTCTCGCAGTTCACATATGAGATGTCTTGCACCTTATGTGTGAAAGAGAAGGGTATAATTTACTATGTAGCAGCGGGAGACTTCAGACTTCAGAGAGTAGTATTATTCACTGTTGAGTGTTGATGTGAACTAATTTAGCTTAGAAACGGTAACCTTAAATACAAATATTAACTAAGCCTTACTGCTAGTACTGTGAGTGAGCAGGACGGATGATGGGAAGTGAGATAGAGCAACTATTAATATGTGCGCACCCGGGCTGCACCAGCCAGTAGTTCGTTGTTTGCTGTGATAACTAGACATATGCAGCAGCTCTCGTATGGTATTATGTTGATAAGGTAATAAGTCCATACCATTTCTTCAGATGTTTTAATATAAGTATAAGGTGAGTGAAATTTCATTTCGTCACCACGTTCCACCAGAGACTTTTTCTTTCTCCGGACGAACTAGATTGTCCGGGCTTATTGCTCTTTAGTATGTTTTTTATTTTTTTTATAATATACTAGCGACCCCGGCAAACGTTGTCCTGCTTTGAATAAATAAAAATTTAGGAACCGATTTCAGCGCCACCTACCGGTTCCAACGGGATTAGAACCTTAGAACCAGGAGCCAGAAAAAGTATCCTATGTCTGTCTCCTGGTTCTAAGCTACCACTCCACCAATTGTCAGCCAAATCGGTATAGCCGTTCTTGAGTTATAAACAGTGCAACTAATACGCCTCTCCTTAATATATATAGATAGTTTTATTTTCCAAATGTTTACAAAAGTCCTTACTATCTATACATTCATTAGAGCTAGTTATTAGTACTGTTTATTATGTCTCTAAATTTTTACAATAATTCGTTCTATTATTATTGTTTTTACTTAACAGTGTTTTGTATACTCACTTCCTAACATTTATACTATACTAGAGTTTACCCCGCGGCTGCGCCGCAGGTTAACCTCTAGTGCGTGTCTCTTGTTTATAGAGCAAGTGCTAAAGGTTATATTATATTACATTTTTTATGTATTTGCGCACGGAAGATTCACTTCATTTTATATCGCTAATTATACCATCCCCCGTCTATCTGTCAACAAAATAAATTATAAAACTTGACGACTTGACCGACATGGCCAAAATGACGGAGTAGGCAAAAACGACCAAAATGGCCAAAATAATCAAAATGACCAAAGAGGCCAAACTGACCGACATTGCCAAAATGACCGAAAAGGCAACAGTGACCAAATAGGCCAAAATGACCAAATAGGCCAAAATGACCAAATAGGCCAAAATGACCAAATAGGCCAAAATGACCAAATAGGCCAAAATGACCAAATAGGCCAAAATGACCAAATAGGCCAAAATGACCAAATAGGCCAAAATGACCAAAAAGGCCAAAATCACCAAATAGGCCAAAATTACCAAAAAGGCCAAAATGAAAATTATCCCTGGTCCCTCCTTAGTATTTAATTTACATACGTACCGAATTTCAGCCAGATCGGTCCAGTAGTTTTTCTGTAAAAGCATAACAAACAAACAGACAAATATCATTTTATCCGGGATAAAAGTATCCTATGTTCATCCTCGGCATCGAAAATATATATATACTGAGTTTCAGCCAAATCGGTCCAGTAGTTTTTACGTGCAAACGGAAAAGACAGACAGAGTTACTTTCGCATTTATAATATTAATAGGGATTCATTTTACATTATACATTAGTCAAGAGGATGCCGCCATAACAACCTTGAGTTGTTCTGGCATTAGTGACCAGGTTCCAGTCTACCATAAGAGAGCAGCAGCACATTTTTAGCATCTTTGGTGTTGGAAATGTCCACATCAAGTGGGCCGTTTGCCTGTCTGCTCAACTAATGCAATAAAAAAAATTGTGTGTGTGTGTGTGCGTACTTATGTACACGCGTTAGAAGTTATACGTCTTTGGCGTATCAAGATAAAAATCTTTTCCAAGATTTTTATGTTTTGCCTTATTCTACGTTTGTAGAAAAAACGACACTAAAAACTAAAATGTTGACTATAGCTAACTTCAGGGTGTCGGTTGACTATAGCTAACTTCAGGGTGTCGGTTGACTATAGCTAACTTCAGGGTGTCGGTTGACTATAGCAACTTCAGGGTGTCGGTTGACTATAGCTAACTTCAGGGTGTCGGTTGACTATAGCTAACTTCAGGGTGTCGGTTGACTATAGCAACTTCAGGGTGTCGGTTGACTATAGCTAACTTCAGGGTGTCGGTTGACTATAGCTAACTTCAGGGTGTCGGTTGACTATAGCAACTTCAGGGTGTCGGTTGACTATAGCTAACTTCAGGGTGTCGGTTGACTATAGCTAACTTCAGGGTGTCGGTTGACTATAGCAACTTCAGGGTGTCGGTTGACTATAGCTAACTTCAGGGTGTCGGTTGACTATAGCTAACTTCAGGGTGTCGGTTGACTATAGCTAACTTCAGGGTGTCGGTTGACTATAGCTAACTTCAGGGTGTCGGTTGACTATAGCTAACTTCAGGGTGTCGGTTGACTATAGCTAACTTCAGGGTGTCGGTTGACTATAGCCAATTTCATGGTGTAGCTTTTTCGTGTGACGGTGTGCGCGCGCGTTAAAATTTACTCTCACCATTTTTCCTAACGCGCCTAAAGAAGTATAACTTCAATAATTCAGGTTTTCTACAGATACACAATACTTGCTTGCTTCTCATTAAGGTATGACGAGCAACGAAGCGGACTACGAGCTATGTTTCCGCGCTGAGAACGTGGTGCTCCCGCGTGGGGGCACCTGGGGGTGTCGGCGGCCACCGGGGGGCTGGCCGATGACCACGACGTGATCCACCTCCTCACCACCTCGTTGCACTCGACGCAGCAGCAGTCCGGTGAGTCATTCGGACATCATCAATCATTTTGTTGGCAACATTTTTAAATATAATATTCTCTTAAACTTTCACGACTTGTATACATAAGAAAACTACGTTGTAACGGTTTCAAGCGCGGTAGTTTATTTGAATTTTTTTTCGCTTTTTTGAAAAGCGGCTAAAACGTAAGATAAACCAAAATCAAATAAATTACCGCGATTAAAACCGTTACAACGTAGTTTTATTGTTTATAACATTGTTACACGTCAATTTTATGTATAGCTAGCATTTGCTCGGGACCTAGTCCACGATTGACCTGAAATTCAGGATTCCCGGGACACAAAGTATCGCAGCATTTAAATAATAAAAAAATCACACATTTGGTTATGTATAATAAGCTGTCGATCAGTGAAAAAATCACATTGGAACTGTTTTTCTTTTATTTTGACCATTCTAAATCATTCCCGCGGGATTCCCTGATAAAAGCAGAGTTTAAGTCTAAAAATTTGCTGTCGTTCAGCGAAAACCGTAGTTTTTACGTGAATACCGCACAAACAGACAAGAAATCTAAAAAAATGTATCATGTTCTCCAACGATTATATAGTCTATTCCAGTTGTATTTTTTAAATAACTTCAATGTGCAGACAGATGTTTAGAGTTTTATAATATTATAGATATCAAGTTGCTCGATCCCTATTGCAGGGCAGCAGATAAGCAGTGACGAGCAGCAGAAGCTCTCCCAAGAGTACCTGGAGTACCAGAAGAAACTGGAGCAGCAGAAAGAAGAATACCGGAAAGAACATCCTGATCAGGTCGGTTGAGGTCCTTCCCCCTTTTAAATGACAGACCTATTGTTACATATTTGTTCAGAATTATCAATCTACCCGTTAGATTAGTATTAGATAATATTTGCGGGTAGTTGTGATTATTATTTGGTTTAACTTCCATCCCAGTTTGTTACATTCTAAACTTTTGTACTTATAGGTTCTTAATACTTAGATACCTAATTAATAATTTATTTTAAATCATTATGATTCTTATTTTAATAAATACTTTGTTTTATTTATTTTTTTCTTACATTTATATCACTAACCCACAAAATGACAAAACTAAATACACCATCGACAACAGTAATGCGTATCTCTATGCCTGCCCATAAAGCCCGTGAGTGGAAGAGAGAGTGAAATACTCGCTTCACTGCTCCGATTATTTATGACCCAAACTGCACGGAGAAAATAATTCTACTATAGCTAATACGACTTGTTAATATTTGTAATTAAGGTTAACGCTTCCACAATAAATGAGTTCACATCGCAGCACAGCGACAGTGAGTACTACTCTCTGCCATCTGAAGTATTAAGCTTCTATCTCCCGCTGCTACATAGTAAATTATACCCTTCTCTCTCCCACGTAAGGTGCGAGACAAGGAGGGCGAGTTCGACGACTGGTTCGAGTCGGACGGGCAAAGGGAGCTGAGGCAGATATTCCAAGGACAGGGCCAAATACACGACGTGCTGCGGGAGTTGAACAAGAAGGTTGACGAGGTAAGCTTTTTTATTTATTACTAAAACAATAAAATATACATAACTTTAATCAATGTGCTCCTTGAATTATTAAATACCACGACATGCGTAAAAACTAGTCATATAAATTTAATGTGTAATATATAATACAATAATACGAATATAAAATCTATCTACATATATAAATAAAATGGGAGTGTCTGTTTGTAATATTGAAATAACCGTTTTTTACTACATGCATATGAATATATAAGTACATACACCAAAATTACATTTTTTTACAATTTTTATCAGTCTGTCTGTTTGTTCCGGCTAATCTCTGAAATGGCTGGACCGATTTTGACGGGACTTTTGTTAGCAGGTGGCTGATGTAATAAGGAGTAACTTAGGCTACTTTCTTTTAGAGTTCCGCGAAAAATATCCACGCAGGCAATATTGTTACACGCCGACAAAGTGAATGCACACCTGCCTGCCATAAAGCACAGTGTATATTACGTTCCCGCATTTGGACTCCTTTTGTTTACTTAGAAAAACAGCCTAATGTGTATTGTATTCTCAATGGCCGTTCGCAGGAATAATTAACCAGGTGTGCAGATTACGTTTTCTTGCAATAAAACTCAATCCACGCCGTCGATTGTTGTATTCTATAGTTAACTATAAAAAAATGCCCGAACGGAGTGGGGTAGTCAAGCGACGATTACGATACAAGCAAGACGTGTACATTCGATGAGCTATATAGTGACGGGCTTTGCCCGTGTTATTGAATGGTGCAGTTTGTACTCGTTGTATATATTTGTATCTAGTTATACGTGTTTGTATAGTTTGTATAAATTCTATAGTAATTCCAACGGCATTTTAATTCGAGTCCCGCACTCGTAACAATATTATATATTCGTGCTACACAATACTTGGTAGGACTTAGCTTCAAGAAGTTTTTTTGTTGTATTTGTATATAGTATATTGTTCTAAACTTGAAATTTAATATTAAATTATTGTAGCAAAAATCAGCAAAAGAGGTTCATAACCTTTTGAAGAAGAAAATATATTTAAAGTCAAATAAATAATAATTATTTACATTGCTAATTGTTGTGTAGTCTATTTGGTTTTAGTTTGGTAATTAATTGTTGTTATTTAATATTAAGTTTGTTAATTAAAAATGGTTCCCATGTTGAAACATGGTCGAGGTAAGCTTTTGACTTCTCAAACTAAAGAACTTTTGTATAATATGTACAAAAATGTTGAGAAACAATCGAAATCATTTTGATGCATTTGAATCAGTTTGATGCGTTGAGATCAGTTTGATGTATTGAGATCAGTTTCATGCATTAAGATCAGTTTGATGCATTGATATCAGTTTGATGAATTGAGATCAGTTTGATGCATTGAGATCAGTTTGATGCATTAAGATCAGTTTAATGCATTAAGATCAGTTTGATGCATTGTAATCAGATTGATGCGTTGAGATCAGTTTGATGCATTGAGATCAGTTTGATGCATTGAGATCAGTTTGATGCATTGAGATCAGTTTGATGCATTGAGATCAGTTTGATGCATTGAGATCAGTTTCATGCATTAAGATCAGTTTAATGCATTGACATCAGTTTGATGCATTTGTGTCAGTTTGATGCATTTGGGTCAGTTTGATGCATTAAGATCAATTTGATGCATTTGGGTCAGTTTGATGCATTAAGATCAATTTGATGCATTGACATCAGTTTGATGCATTTGTGTCAGTTTGATGCATTTGGGTCAGTTTGATGCATTAAGATCAATTTGATGCATTTGGATCAGTTGGATGCATTAAGATCAATTAGATGCATTAAGATCAGTTTAATGCATTGACATCAGTTTGATGCATTTGTGTCAGTTTGATGCATTTGGGTCAGTTTGATGCATTAAGATCAATTTGATGCATTAAGATCAGTTTAATGCATTGACATCAGTTTGATGCATTTGTGTCAGTTTGATGCATTTGGGTCAGTTTGATGCATTAAGATCAATTTGATGCATTTGGATCAGTTGGATGCATTAGGAGTAATTTGCTATTATTAATTTCAGGTGATAGGGAAACAGATGAACTCTCTGTCGATGTTAACGGCTGTCTATAGTCAAGCGCAGGGACAGCCTATACAGGCGGGGCAGGCGCCGCCTTCACAGGTAACATATCCTTATTTTTTAAATTTCTTCAAAAATCTTTTAATTTTTAAGAGTTGGTACAAAATGTATTCTCGTTCCATAATCCTCAATTCTGGCATGTCCTCTGTCACACAACAAATGATCATGTCACCCTTCTCACATTCAAGAGACCATCTGTGACGAGGACGGAGGAGTGTTAAAAATTCATGAAATCACAAAGGACCATAGCCTAGTGGAGCCACTTTCCATCATGTGGATTATTGGTTACAGTTTCTTCTTTATTGAAAATTAAATTCGATATAATGGACTGTATGATTATTATTGTTAAACTATCACATTTAATTTAGAAATATAAATAAATAAGTAAGTATGACCAATTATTCGGGAGAGAGAGAGAGAGAAAGAGGGGGGGGGGGGGGTAAGTCGTCAATGAAAATTGAAAGAATTGAGAAGAATTTGGTACTTGACAATTTTTGAGAAACAGATTTATTTTGGGCCTTATGGTCTATTTTAGCCAAAATAGTAATATTTCAGCAAAAAAAACAACGTTAACATATTTAATTTAGCAATTTTATAAATATTTTGACATTTCGTCACAAAAACGCGTCAAGCTGTCATGACGTCTCGTATGACGTCACAGTGTGCAAAACAAGCATCTGTTTCGTTGAAGTGTTATCTGAGAAGCCATTGATGACTTGTTGTGTTTTGCACACTGTGACGTCACGCGCTCTGATCGGCGTTCATTGTCACGTGGCTAATGGCTGCAATATAACAATTTTATTTCTCAAAAATATCAATTCATATTTAATATTTTAGTTAAAACAATTTATTTTTGCCATAATTAGATCGTAATCTACGATATATATTAATATCAGTCTATAGTTTTCATACTGTCAACTACCGAATTATTGTATATGCTCCTATATCCCGCATTGCGTCCGACGCCTAGCTGCTAATTGTGCGAGCTATGGGCGTCGGCGATGTGCGGGCGGGTCAGGGGGGAGCTCTATGTCCGCAACAGGGATCATCTGTCTGTCTGTTACTTAATAACAGTTTTGAATTTGAATTTGACATTTCAGATGCCAGCTCTCCCGATTGGCCGCCATGATTGGGACGCGTTGGTCGCCAACAACCAGATCATGATCAACACGATAGCGGAACTCAAGTAATTAATTTCGACAATAATATTACTAAGTTTTTGTGTATTTTTTAAATCACATATCTACATTATTTTTTTTGATGTATTCTCTTTTTTAAACTTTATTTCTTTTTCGAAAACTGACTACGGACAACATGAATGTCTGCGTCGTTGTACAAATACGTACAACAAATATTTTAGTGACATAGACATTTTTTAATTCTTCAAAACAAATATTAAAGTCATAAGTAGTTAGTAAACTCATTAATAAGATTGAAACAAATGTGGTGTGTCTATTTAGACCTAATAATTTTGTTGTGTTTAGTTCTCCCGTCAGAAGTTTCACAGTATTAGATGTATTGAGTAATTTATTTTAGTGTATAGTAGAATTATTTTCTCCGTGCAGTTTGGGTTATAAATAATCGGAGCGTTGAAGCGACTATTTCGCTCTCTCTTCCACTCACGGGCCTTATGGGCGGGCATAGTGATGCGCATTATTGTTGACGATAAGCGTTATTGATAGTGTATTTAGTTTTGTCATTTTGTGGGTTAGTGATATAATAAATGAAAGAAAAAAATAGATAAAACAACGTATTTAATAAAATAAGATTAATAATGATTTAAAATAAATTATTAATTAGGTATTAAAAAACTATAAGTACAAAAGTTTAGAATGTAACAAGTTATATTAAAAATAAATATAAATATAAATACTTATATCTAAGTTTAAAATTAACAGCAAAAAAGATAATGATTTTTATAAGAATGATAATCTTCCTTTGATAAGTATGAGTTTTTATCGATAATGGCGTTGCGCCCGCGCAACATGGTCACCGCCCTAGCCGGGCTGAGGCCGAGTTTGATTTATGACCCAAACTGCACGGAGAAAATAATTCTAATATAGTGTAACACAAAATTACTTTCTGTTCCTATTTCTATATTATAAGTATCCAGTTTTGATTTAGATATGTTGTGTAATGTTAGGCCTTAAATTATGGAAATACTGTCTGATACTTTTTAATAATAAATAAATTTGAATAACAAACTTTTTTTGTGTATATAGGGGGTTTATAATAGAGGTGTCCCGTAAGTCAGACTCGCTGTTGGCGGCGGGCGGGGGCGCGGCGGCGGGGGGGCAGGTCAACCCCCAATTCCTCACCGAGCTGAGGGAGTCCATCAACAACGTCAAGCAGAACGTCCTTGGTGTGGCGCAGAGGTATGTCGCAATACATAATCTATGTCTTTCATAAAAGAATTACTCTTGCACACTTAAGTGAGAAATATATATTAGCCGTAAGATATTTAAGATTAAAGTATGTAAGACTAATATAGTTGTATTGATCTGGAAAGTTTCCATTGAAATACTTTGAACTATTTCAGAATTTATTTGCGACAAACTTTACTTAAATGCCCGTCTCGTTAATAAGTTACCGACGAGCCCGCAATGAGAAAAATAAGAATATGATATTAACGTAGTGTGAAACCCGCTTATGCCCATCTCGTTAATAAGTTACCGACGAGCCCGCAATGAGAAAAACAAGAATATGATATTAATGTAGTGTGAAACCCACTCATGCCCGTCTCGTTAATAGGCTATCGACGAGTCCACAAGTAGTGAGTCAGACGCCGTGTCCCGAGGCGTCGTGCGTCTCCTTCACGGGCCTACTCATGGTGGTCGCCGCGCAGCTCGCTCTCATGTTCCTCTACGCTATCTACAAGTGAGTGCATTTCATGTATCAATTTTAGTATTATTATTAATTAAGTGGGTTTATTAATGAAATGGGGGGGGGGATATAGGATATAGGATTTTTCTAGATATATATCTAGGAAAAATCGTTTCTTTTCGAGAAACGCACCAAGACGAAATTGAAAGAAGAATTATATTGACGTGGAAAAAATATTGGTCATTAAAATACATTTTCAAATCGAATATACCTATCAGGCTAAAGAAGAAGATAATGGACACAAGCATTTTACGAACTCTAACATATGGCTGTCAGACATGAGCTCTTACAGAAAGAAATGCCAAAAAAGTTTCTGTCTGTCAAAGAGCAATGGAACGAAGCTCACTAAACATAAAACTAAAAGATAGACAGAACAATCTAGATATAAGAAAGAAAACTAAATTTAAAGATGCCATACTTCATGTAAGAAAGCTTAAGTGGAAGTGGGCTGGACATGTGGTACGATACTCGGACCAGAGATGGACAAAATTAGTGAGGGAATGGCGCGGCCCCACGTATGGCAAACGTCGTGTGGGGCGCCCGCTCAAGCGGTGGGACGACGACATCCGCGCCGTCGCGGGCCCAAGGTGGCTCGCAGTGGCCGCGGACAGACACCACTGGGCGCGACTGGAGGAGGCCTTTACCCGGACGGGGGGTCCAAAAGTAGAACACTAAAAATAATAAATCGACGAATAAAATAATAATAAATTTAAATATATAATAATAATAATAAATTGACGAAAAATAATATGACATTTTTAAAAATTATTGTATAGTGTTATGTTATTATGGACCAAATAAAAAGGCTTTTTATTTTATTTTTTTATTAATGAAATGTGTATGAAAATTTATAAAATGTTTAGTTATATTTTAAAATAGAGAAAATAAATAATACCACTCTATATATATAGTGCTAATATGTACGCATATATACACACACACACACACACACACACATTTTGTATTTTAAACGGTAACTAACTTTTTTTTCATTTAAGAATAATATTTAAATATTATGAAAATCTGAGACATATAAAAATGTATATATTTTTGACGTAAGTAAAACAAACATATTGGATATCGCCAAATTAAGCAAGTTACGTTTGTATTATAAGTGTTATACAAGGGACTACTCTGAGTGCGATGCCAGGCACCCAGACCATAGTAAATAACATTTTCCGAAATTTACCATACCAAGAATCGAACCCGGAACCTATGCGTTGCAGTGTGGTAAGCCGGCAAAGGCTTAGCCCGCTCAACCACAGGCCGTCATATTATTATCTGAATTACAAGTAAATAGTATCCAAGAAGTTTAAAAAAATGTGTTTATTAATTAAGTGGGTTTTTAATAGAATGGGTTTAATGATGAAGTTGATTTATTAATTATTTGGTTTGTTAATGAAGTGGGTTTATTGTTAAAGTGAGTTAAAAATGTAATATTAATAATTAAGTGTAAATTAAACACTAGCCCTACATCCATCAATTTAATTGTTAACAATTCTAATCCTCAAATATTTCTAGCCAATATGCGCTGATATAATTATGCTCCATTAATATCGTAATTATTACGACTAATAATTATTATAATATAATAAAAATGTGAAAGTGAAGGCCTTTTATTTTTATAATTTTGATAGTCAATTTGCTAACTTAAAATCTGCAGTATTTTGCATACTGGGAATTTTCTTGGGAGCTGTCTAAAGTGGCCAGGTAGAAAAAATGTGTGCGTGTACTAGTGTACATACATAAGAAGTGAAACTTCTTTATGACCTTATTTTTGGAAAAATGATCTACTATATGCCACTTTACAGAAATTGGTTAAATAAATAAAGCCCCCCCCCCCCCCCTACCACGGTCGATTCGACCGGGCAGAAAAAGATGGCGCGTAACGGAAAAATGTGACGGTTAATTTTTTTCCAACGCCGATAAAGAAGTTTCACTTTAAAAAAAATGATTTGTCCTAACCTTTTTTGTTTTAGTTAAACTATTGTTATAATGTCTGTTTGTGTTACTTGTCCAACGTCGACGAATTTGCGGGCAAATGCTAGTGTAATGAATAAAACGATGTTTTGATTGAAATTTTTGCTTTCAGAGAAAGGAAAGAAGCTCAAGCGAAGAAATTCTTCTAGACAAGACTTTTAACAAGAGAAATTGACTTTGAGTGATGGAGTCTTAATTTAATAAGACGATTATGGTTGTATATTTTAATGTTTAGGAACAAGGAAAAACTATAAGAGCATTTAATTTGATAAATCCAAAACTATGCCCCCAACTGAAAGAATATGTAAAATTATTAAATATTTTTTTACCAATCTTTGAATTACTGATTATGTTACTCATCTATGAATATTAAACAAAAAACCGTTATTAATTAAAATTAAACATTAATTAGAATTAATATTTAAACCGATTTGTTGCGGAAAAATCGCTATAAACAAACTCACTCGCTCACTCACTCATTCTATGACTCACTCTTCTTTTCATTCATTCACTCACTCACTCTTCTTTTCATTCATTCACTCACTCACTCTTCTTTTCATTCATTCATTCACTCACTCATCTTCTCACTCGCTCACTTTCTGGGATTCTCGCATCGATAGTTAATAAAAGATATTTAATAAAATAACAATACTGCATTAATATAAACCGTTTTGAGTGAAAGTACCACTTGTTAACAATTGTCTTCTCAATGGATACAAAATCGAATTTTATATAATGTTTTCTTAGATTTCGCGACTTGTATGCATAGTAAACTACGTTTTAACGGTTTTGAGCGCGTTGGTTTATTTGATTTTTGTTATTTCGACGTTACGGTCACTTTTCAGTGGCCGTGTTCGCGGAAGACAAAGATGTCAAGTGTCAACTGAAAAGTGACCGAAACGTCGGAATAACAAAAATCAAATAAATCAACGCGCTTAAAATCGAATTAAATAGTTAGTATATTATACTTTTTATCCGGCATAATATTTGAATTATGTTGTTGTACTGTTTTCAAGCTTTTATTTTACTTTTGACTTTTGCACGTCTATCAAGTTGCATATTTCTCGGCAGTACAGCCCACGTGAAATAAATGACATGATTGTCGTACTTTTGGGTGACGTAATAGTGATATTTTGTTAATCATGTAACGCAGAGATAATTCTTTTCTCGAAAACGGCTTATTTCTTATATTGTTACGAGTTACGGGACTCGAATTAAATTGCCTTTGGAATTACTATAGAATTTATTAGAACTATACAAACACGAATAACACAGGTACAAATATAACTGAACACAACCAGTACAAACGTAATGCACGATTCAATAACACGCGCAAAGTCCGTCACTAAATAGATTACCGAATGTAGTACTACGTCTTGCCTCACTTGTGCTTATCGCTCGACTGACTGTCTCTCCATTGGGACATTGCTTTATACTGCACAAATACAAATTGTCTGCTCGGCCGCGTGGACTAAATTTCTTAGAATCACACTTAGTTAATGACTACCATAAAAGATTACAATAAGAATGGGCTGTTTTTTTAAAAATTACAAATTTTAAACACAAAGTAAACAAAAGAAGTCCGAATGCCGAAAAGGTAATAAACTGCAGGTGTGCATTCACTTTTGTCGGCATGTACCACTACATTTAATGTCTTCCTGCAAATAGTATAATATTAAAAGATTTTATAGTTTTTCTTGTTCCTTTAGATCAGGGTCGCAAATGTGTTGTATAGACAATTCAAATGGAGTTTTCTTTAAATGTAAACAATTTTTATTTATCTTTGAATTAAATGTGAAAAGTCACAAGAGTCGATCGTTGGTAATAGATTTTTGGGTTCCGTTGCTATTTTTGACACGCACTTTACTTATTTGTTCTTTTAAATTGTTTTTTTTTTAAATAAACAATTTTGAATTCATATTTGATGTAAATATTATATAACATAATATTTTCTCCTCAGGATACTCACAATATTGGTCCAAAAAGTCTCACTGTTGGACTTGGGACTTGCACTAGACAAAATTTGATACAAACCTCAAAATTGTATTTTTGGAAATTAATCCCCAATCCAAAACCCATGGTCATGGTGTTTCTGTAAAAGTGTTGCAGTCAGAGTTACTTTCGCATATATAATGTTAGTTCAGATGACCTGGGATCAGCCCCAGAGTGGACCGTTGTATACTACCCGTGACTGTAACTTGCTCAGCTTGTCGGCCGATTTATTAAGAAAAAAAAAATTGTGTCGGTTCCGACACACGACCACACTTAACATCTTAAACATTAAAAAACATGAGCAAGTTCACGGCCTGTCACATGTTTTTGGCGTAGTGTGACGTGTGACAAGGGGTACTAAATTTCGTGACGTCACATTACAAAATCTAATATATTTAAGCTTTAAAACACGAAATATTGAACTATTAACAAAAAAAACAAAATATTTCAAATGTAACTCTAATAAAATGTTAATTTAATTAAATGGAAATAAAACTTATCTTGATTTAAAATTACAAAATAAATGACGTCACAGTGACGTGACGGTGACCAGTGACGGGGGAGATGTATATGAAATTCGTGTGACGTAAGTTGTTTATATGAAAATCAATTATTAAGGAGTTTATAAACTCCTAAAATGACCATGGTAGTAGGTGGTCGAATTCTAACATTTCATCATAATAAAATGTTGCAAGTAGCTGTCTAACCTACCAGCCCCTTCAAACAAATTGAATATGAAAGCAATATGTAAACACCTAATCGCTTTCGTGCTGCCAGACCTTTGACTATATTTTTGACTAGGGTGTTTGAAAGAAAAAAAATGCTTTTGAAATACGTTTGAGTAAAATATATATTATTTTGCTCTTCATAAAATTTCTATACTCTTATATTAAAATCGAAAACTTATGAAAATTGATTTTTAAGAAGTAAACTGCAATAAAACCAAAAACGATTGACAATGACGTAGACTTGACGCTTGCCATTGGAACCCTTTTACGTGAAGAGTAGAGGTAGGGAGTATATCCAAATGTTTTTATTCAAAATAAATTCCACTGGAGAATACTTTTTCAATTCCATACATATAAGTCAAAAATTAATTTTACTTTACGAGAAGGGGCAGGAAACTCCCCAGCAACATATCTAGCTAAAAATTGTTTTTCTTATTTATCTAGCTCGAATTAAATTACTTTTCATAGAATTAATCATTTGTAGCAAACAGTGCACACTCAGTAAGACATTATAAAAGGAAAGATAAATATTATCTTTATAATAATAACACGACGTACTAACAATTTATGCTGCAATATATCTCGATAATTTTTCTTACTTTAGTAACCATACATTTTGTAGGACAAATATCTTTTTGAATAATTTATTATTAAACAAAAAAGTGAGTAATACATTTTTGAAAATCAGCAAATCGACATATTTCATCCCCGTTACCCCTGTTGGCTACCACGATCGGAAAATATAAGAAAAAAAGTTTTTCACGGAAATTTTGTTTGATAATCAACAGCAAAAATGGACGTTGGATCCTGGACTAAAATCACTACACTTTCATACAGCATTACATTTTTGATACATTATTTTACAATACTTAATTAATTCAAAAGTGTTTGTTTCACTTGTATATAGCCTAAAAATAAACCTATTTTCTTTCTTCCTTTTTCACTAAGTAAAATTGAAGTTTCCTATACTGGCATTTTATTAATTCTTTGGCACGTCAACCATTTTTAATTCATATCGTCTGGCTTAAAGGTCTAGTTGCCAAGCCATAAATATAAATGAATAAAACTTCATATCGTAGTTAGTCATACGCCATCGATATTGTGGTTTGTATTTGAACTATTTTCATCATACTGCTGGGCACTTTTTCAACTTACCCTCCTTTTAAGATACTCCTAATTTCTACCTTTCATATTTTATGGAAGGTAGAGGCAAGGAGAACCATCTCTGTATATGAAGAAGTGTCCGTCGAAATGCATTAAATTAGGATGGCGCCACATCAGGGTGAATTTTAAAGAAATCGCCAAAATTTATTACAATAGTATTATATAATGTTTTACTTTTATAAAATTAAATATTACAAAATCACTATTATTCAAAATTCACGAAACAAAATCACCATTCGTGTTTTCAAATAACAATTCTTTGAGGTTATATTTAGTAACCTTTGTACTACGTAAATAGTTGACGTTTTATAACAGTGTCCTGTCACCAACTACTCTAGTCGCCAAAGATATTTTTTTTTTAACTCGGCATACTTCGAATCGTGTACAACAGCTACATTCACACCCTTTGTCTATATCAGGGCCATTGTGGGCGGTTTTTGAACTGTTATTTACAGCCTAAAACTGGTCCTATATGCAACTGTCTTTTCTACTTTGAAATTGGCAAAATCAATGTCAAAGGCGTTGCAGCCATAGTATTAAAAAAATCTCGTCCTATATGAGATGATTCTTCTTACCTCTACCCTCCGTAATACCCGTTTAGAAAATTCATTTGGAAGAGTATTGGAATGTGTAAAAGAGATAGTGAATGTATATAATTTATGTTGTTTCCGAAATTTTGCTATTTAATGCAATTTATATGAAATCGAATGGAAGCGATAGAGAAGTAAATTATTTAAAGAGCATAGTATTGTAATAAATAGCGAAATTTGCAATCTTTGTATTATTTCTATTAAATTTTTTATTAAAATATTTGGTGGTTTTTTATTTATTACTTGTTCTGTTGAGCAATGTCAACTCTGAGAGAAAATAATCTTAGGTCCTTAATAATGAAATTGGCGTTTGGTTAGGCATTTTAAATTCTTTATACGTCGGAATTCGTCCATAATTAATTTAAATTGTATGTTTGAACGTTATTAAGGTACTGTTGTCAAAAATTATACTGTCATACAGTCCACATCGATTTTTATTTGAAAGAAGCAACTGTCACCAATAAGTCAGCACTGGCTTCCTTCAAATTTGAAGACAGTGGCTGGATCAATATAGAGTATAGAGAGAGATAAATAACACTTTATTGTGCACTATTTCCGAAAACAGAAAAACTTATAGCCTTAAATATTCTAAATGTGCACAATGGGCGGTCTTATCGACAAGAAGCGATCTCTACCAGACAACCCGTATAAATCAACTAGCTGCGCCACGCGGTGGTGTATGGAAAATCATTATATTTTGGATAATTGAAACTATATCTTTATAAATTATGGCCTCTGTGTTATTCTGTGTAAGCTATATTATTGTAAAATTTCATCAAAATCCATTCTTTACTTTTGCGTGCAAGAGTATCAAAGACATCCCTTCGTTCTTACAAATTTTCGTGTTTATAATATACTATCTATATCTACTAGGTAGTAGGTAGTATAGGTATACTAACCTATTAGTAGGAAGTAAGAAGTAGGATATAATATTAGTAGGAAGTAGGATAGCTGTTCCACTGCAGAAAGACCATTAAAATTTATGTCGGCTGTAGGACAGCAACTGTAAAAGAAAATACTGTAAGTACGTTTAACTTTCCAATGTTTTCAGTATGAAAATTTTCAAAAACAGAGCCTCGTGGACACAATATTGAAAAAATACTTACATTTTTCTTAACATTATGCTTAGGTCTTAAGCCATAATGATACACAAACGCAAAATAGCAAAGTCATCATGAGTAACAATTATTTTTTTATCATCATCGCGTGTTGAGGTTATAACTTATTACGACACTAAACCAGACGTAGATAAGTTTTGTTGTTATTTATAATTACAATTTTACTCAAGAAATATAAGTTATGGTGATTTAATTTACCATAGGTCGGAAATATTTACTGGAAATGCATAAATAACACCTCCAATAGTATCCACGCGCTAGGCACAGATCACATAGGTACCGAACATATTATGGCTAGCTTAGTATATCCTTCCGCAAATGACAAATTGAGTTGCCTTGATTGCATTAGATTGAAATTATGTCGCCTTGGAATATTATAAAATTCTAGCTAACCCGGGAAACGTTTTGCCTTTTAAATTATTTTTAGTAATTTTAATTATTACAGTACTAAAGTCGCTATTAAAAAATAGGGATTAGTGGTAGAAGCGTGAGAATTTGAAGTTGTATGTATTTTTCAATGCTAAATCATAATAAAATATAAATAAGAAATTTTGACAAAAAATAAATAAATATATTTAGGGGTGGTTCACCCTTATCATTTCGGGGTATGAAAACTAGATAAGCACACAAAATTTAATAAACACCGCTACACGAGAAGTTTACACAATAAATTACTTATTCAAAGTCATTATTTTAGCATCACTTGAAGCAATTTTTTTTGTTGCTATTAAACGAGAAGAAGCAGCGGATTGGATTAATATTTCCAACGAATACAGGAATGGAATAGAATAGAATAGAATTTATTTATCAAAACAACAAAATGATTACAGCTCTTTGATTTTATACATAGCATAGAAAACCTCTGGGGTTTATATTAATGCTATAGGTGTCTACGTCCGTAGCATTTAACAATTATAACATTATGTTTCGCTTTAATAGTGCGTACTTCGACCAGCATGTTTGTGTTGAGCGACGCGTCGTGTATAGGAACGCTGCACCGCTACACGCTCGGTTTGGACGTGCACTGAGGCCGAAGGTAAACTCATTTAAAGCCGAAATGTACGTCGAGCAGGGCGTCGCGTATTTAATCCATTTTGTGAACGATGAACGCCGAGCGAGCCTTCAGGCTACTGGGATGCTCTATTGCCCGCAGCCCTTACCGCTGGACGCTTTGCCGTTCAGGCCGTACATTTAGATTCGCTACCTTGGGGTAAGTAGTCTTATTCATAGGGTTTGCTAATGCTACCCGAGTCGCACTAAACCCCGTCGGTGTTTCGTACGTCGTCATTATTATTTAATTGTATTGTGGCGACCGAGGGTAGATCTTTCCGTATTAAACCCAAAATATGTTACCATATCTTAAAACTGATTCTACAAGCCCATAGTAAGCTGTAAGCAGAGCGTCTGTATTGACTGTCGGTGCTAATTTGTGCAATGCAAATGTCGAACTACTTATTTTTTTCTTAACTTAACTATATGATTTTTCCAATATAATCTTTATATTACTAAAAATCGGGCGGGGTCTAACTTCGCGTTTGATATTGTTGTCGTATAAAACAACAACAGATTTAGAGGTGTCATTAGGTCTTTGACTACAATGTATTATTTCTGTTTTGTTGATATTTATTTTAAGGTTGCTATTTTTAACCAATTTGTTATAGATAACATGGTATTATTTAAATCGGTTTCGTTATATTTTACATTAGAGGGCTGATTAGTGTGTATAATCAGTCTCCGAAGAGAATGTGTAGTAATAGTAGTCAACAGGTTAAAGTGTATAAACTTAGTTAGTGTACGAGTATACCGACTACGGGTTTAATATAGCCAAAGGTTCTTTATAATTGAAGACGTGAGTGGATGAAGGTGATATGTCGCATATTCGGTTTTTTGCTTTTTTTGCGTAGATGAAGGTTATAAGTCGATACCAAATAACTACAGACCTTAGACCATAGATATAAGGCTTATTTAAAAAAAATATAAAGATGTTACGTTCAGTTCAGTTTCAAATAAAAGTAAAACTTTTATCTCGATTTACTCAGAATTGGAATTATGCGAGTATCACCTTCATCCACTCATGTCTTAAATTATAACTCAGTAGCGTTTTAATAAAGGACGTGAACCGTAATTGTGACTGGTGTATTATTTCCACCGGCACACCTTGCCAGTAGCTCCTACAGGCTTCCTCCGAAAGCCCTGTCGGAGACCAGCTACAGTTCTTCAAAGGATGACCATCCCGTTCGTGGCAAGCGGTGCAGTTGTGAAAATAAGGTTTGCACACCAAATCAACATTAACGTATATTTAGTAATTAACAACCCGGATGTAGATAAAAGGATTATGATAAAATAGTTACTAAATCATTCTAATGACAAATGCTGTCGATTGAGTGATATAGACAGGGACACATACCTAGGGCCAAACAGTATGATTAAATGGAATGTGGTTTTTATTTAATTTTTTGATTGCGTTCTTCACACACAAGGATGTGTTAACCCAATCGTATTAGAAGTGTTAATACTTCAGATGGCGGAGTTGTATTCAGTGTCGAGTGCTGATGAAGAACTGAAGTGAAATTATTTGAAAACATTACAAGCAGATACATATAAAAATATGTGAACGGGATTGATGATGTGTGAGCGAGATAGAGCATCTATGGCCGCTTCCGCGTTGCGCTAACCGGTGAAACGGCGGTAAGATAATGGAGTCCACGAGGATCCTTCCCCGCGGGGAGGGCACCCCCTCCGGGGGGGGGGGGTGCTGGGTGTGGCGTTATCGAATGCAACTATAAAAGTTAAGCACTGACAACACTGATGCATACCAGGCAACACCTCAATTTGACAGTAACACAGACGTCTCGATCATAACCAAAGTTATTATTGTATTCATAGCATAAGGAGTTTATTATTGTATTAGACCAATCAGAATATATTATATCCAGCAATATATTGTGTTTCACATTTTCTGCATCGTCCAAAATAAAGGAACCCTCAATAACCACAACGTCGTATCGACGTTTCTTGCGGTTCCAAATATTTATTAATACTATCCTTATTTCCTATTATTTAGGGTTACATGTGTGTTTATATGTCATCTACTTAACGCTAATTGTACATTATGTATGTCTTTTAAGACCACGGGCCATAACAATGAAAAAATGGGCAGACGGTGTCTCCCCACTCCATGCATGGTCCCCAAAAAAGCCATAGAAGACAGGGGCAACATGGATGTGAGTGGCTAAGGGGTGTAGAGAGGTTGGCTGCAGGTTCACCGAAGCTACTTCTGACGTGATGCCATTTATCACTTCCACCTCTGGAGCTAGAGCCGGCTGGTTTACGCAAGAACGGAGGCGCGCATGCATTGACCCCCGGAGGCTTCGCCATAAAGCAGCAGCCCCCTGCAGGTAAATTATATATATTATTACGCAAGTGTGGCGAATTCGCAAACTTTTGAACACATTCCAACTTTGAACGCTCTGATGTGCGCTAAAAAAGCGATACCGCAAATTGCAAACTTCAGTTCAAACTTTGAAGACATATTCAAAGTGCCGTGCCACACATAACAATCAAAAATGTGTTGAAATGTTTCATGCTGTATCTGGCTTTGGCTTTACAAGGTACTACAAATACAGGTAATACTGATAAAAGTGGATAAGATTGGAGATAATGCCAGAAATTAAATAACTTATTTATATATAATGACACAGCATAAAAGCCAACTTCGTTGATTCATAATTTATTTGAAATATTATATTCAAATAAATTGAATGGAAAAATGGAAAGGCAGCAGGAATCTATAGTGTGTCTGCTGATATGATCAAATATGGTGGAACCTGCGTCCAGGACGTTTTCCCGTCCTTATGCAACTTGTGCTGGAGGACGGGAAAGGTTCCTAAGGACTGGAGGCGCGCTGTCATCGTGCCCTTGTATAAAGGCAAGGGGTCACGTATGGAGTGCGCCAGCTACAGGGCCATCCGTTTGATAAGCACAGCATCTAAAGTGTATGCGAAGATTATTGAAAGGAGAATGAGAATGGTATCCGATGGATTATTACTGAGCGATGCACAAGGGGGCTTCAGAAATGGAAGGGGATGTATAGATCAAGTTTTCTCGCTCCCCAATATCGTGGAGAAGCAGCTGGCTATGGACCGGAAGGTTTTCTGCGGTTTTATGGATCTAGAGAAAGCATTTGACAGGGTTGTGCGGAAGGACCTCTGGGACATATTGCCCGGATATGGGATTAATGGTCAATTGCTGCGTGCTGTCCAGTCCACTTACGAGGACTGTATGGTATGCGTGCGGGTGGATGGCAGCCTGTCGCCCTGGTTTGACGTCAATATTGGCGTCCGACAGGGCTGCGTGCTGTCGGCTTTGCTGTTCATCCTATATCTGGACAATTGTCTCCAGAGATTAAGATTGATGGATGTTGGGGTGCGGATGGGTGATCTAGTTGTTAGCACTTTGCTTTATGCGGATGATGCCGTGCTTTTAGCGAATCACTACCAGAACTGCAAACACTAGTCACAATGTTGAAAGATGACTGTCAGGCGAGAGGTTTACATTTGAATGCAAAGAAAACAAAGGTTATGGTGTTTGAAAGAGAAGAAACCAGAACGAATGCAAGGATAATAATGGTCGATGATGTTATGCTGGAACAAGTGAATGAGTTGTATATCTTGGATGTGCTTTTAGCAGAGATGGAAGGTACACCGCTGACATAGAAAGAAGAGTAAATTTGGGGAATAGCGTGAATGGAGCGTTAAGTAAACTTCTAGGCGCTAAGAACCTCAGCCAGAACGCTCAGCTTGGCATACACAACGCGGTGCTGGTACCTACGCTAACGTATGGAAGCGAGAGTTGGGTATGGAACAGAGAGCATGAAAGTAGAGTAAACGCGGTCGAGATGCGAGCACTGCGCAAAATCTGCGGAGTGACGCTCGCGGACCGCGTTCGTAATACCGAAGTAAGAAAGAGAGTTGGTCTGAAACAGAGTGTCGGGGTGAAGGTAAGGAAAGGAATGCTCCGGTGGTTCGGGCATGTTGAAAAAATGTATGATGAAAGAATGACTAAACATATATACAATGCAAAAGTGGATGGATGCAGAAGTCGCGGAAGGCTACGACACACCTTCCATGATCAAATTGATCATGTACTAGCAGAAGGTGATGTCAGGAGCCTTAAGAACAGACGAGCGTGCATGACAAGAACTATGAATGTCAAAGAAGCAAGTGAGGTGTGTAATAATAAGCCTGAATGGCGCTCTGTTGTACGTGCCTACCCCGCAAGGGACCTGGCGTGAAGTTATGTATGTATGTATGTAAATAAAATGAAAATGTAAGTATTTA